>OX465537.1:13858253-14190272 GCA_950022985.1 Udea ferrugalis | reverse complement strand
TAACCTAACCTAACCTAACCTAACCTAACCTAACCTAACCTAACCTAACCTAACCTAACCTAACCTAACCTAACCTAACCTAACCTAACCTAACCTAACCTAACCTAACCTAACCTAACCTAACCTAACCTAACCTAACCTAACCTAACCTAACCTAACCTAACCTAACCTAACCTAACCTAACCTAACCTAACCTAACCTAACCTAACCTAACCTAACCTAACCTAACCTAACCTAACCTAACCTAACCTAACCTAACCTAACCTAACCTAACCTAACCTAACCTAACCTAACCTAACCTAACCTAACCTAACCTAACCTAACCTAACCTAACCTAACCTAACCTAACCTAACCTAACCTAACCTAACCTAACCTAACCTAACCTAACCTAACCTAACCTAACCTAACCTAACCTAACCTAACCTAACCTAACCTAACCTAACCTAACCTAACCTAACCTAACCTAACCTAACCTAACCTAACCTAACCTAACCTAACCTAACCTAACCTAACCTAACCTAACCTAACCTAACCTAACCTAACCTAACCTAACCTAACCTAACCTAACCTAACCTAACCTAACCTAACCTAACCTAACCTAACCTAACCTAACCTAACCTAACCTAACCTAACCTAACCTAACCTAACCTAACCTAACCTAACCTAACCTAACCTAACCTAACCTAACCTAACCTAACCTAACCTAACCTAACCTAACCTAACCTAACCTAACCTAACCTAACCTAACCTAACCTAACCTAACCTAACCTAACCTAACCTAACCTAACCTAACCTAACCTAACCTAACCTAACCTAACCTAACCTAACCTAACCTAACCTAACCTAACCTAACCTAACCTAACCTAACCTAACCTAACCTAACCTAACCTAACCTAACCTAACCTAACCTAACCTAACCTAACCTAACCTAACCTAACCTAACCTAACCTAACCTAACCTAACCTAACCTAACCTAACCTAACCTAACCTAACCTAACCTAACCTAACCTAACCTAACCTAACCTAACCTAACCTAACCTAACCTAACCTAACCTAACCTAACCTAACCTAACCTAACCTAACCTAACCTAACCTAACCTAACCTAACCTAACCTAACCTAACCTAACCTAACCTAACCTAACCTAACCTAACCTAACCTAACCTAACCTAACCTAACCTAACCTAACCTAACCTAACCTAACCTAACCTAACCTAACCTAACCTAACCTAACCTAACCTAACCTAACCTAACCTAACCTAACCTAACCTAACCTAACCTAACCTAACCTAACCTAACCTAACCTAACCTAACCTAACCTAACCTAACCTAACCTAACCTAACCTAACCTAACCTAACCTAACCTAACCTAACCTAACCTAACCTAACCTAACCTAACCTAACCTAACCTAACCTAACCTAACCTAACCTAACCTAACCTAACCTAACCTAACCTAACCTAACCTAACCTAACCTAACCTAACCTAACCTAACCTAACCTAACCTAACCTAACCTAACCTAACCTAACCTAACCTAACCTAACCTAACCTAACCTAACCTAACCTAACCTAACCTAACCTAACCTAACCTAACCTAACCTAACCTAACCTAACCTAACCTAACCTAACCTAACCTAACCTAACCTAACCTAACCTAACCTAACCTAACCTAACCTAACCTAACCTAACCTAACCTAACCTAACCTAACCTAACCTAACCTAACCTAACCTAACCTAACCTAACCTAACCTAACCTAACCTAACCTAACCTAACCTAACCTAACCTAACCTAACCTAACCTAACCTAACCTAACCTAACCTAACCTAACCTAACCTAACCTAACCTAACCTAACCTAACCTAACCTAACCTAACCTAACCTAACCTAACCTAACCTAACCTAACCTAACCTAACCTAACCTAACCTAACCTAACCTAACCTAACCTAACCTAACCTAACCTAACCTAACCTAACCTAACCTAACCTAACCTAACCTAACCTAACCTAACCTAACCTAACCTAACCTAACCTAACCTAACCTAACCTAACCTAACCTAACCTAACCTAACCTAACCTAACCTAACCTAACCTAACCTAACCTAACCTAACCTAACCTAACCTAACCTAACCTAACCTAACCTAACCTAACCTAACCTAACCTAACCTAACCTAACCTAACCTAACCTAACCTAACCTAACCTAACCTAACCTAACCTAACCTAACCTAACCTAACCTAACCTAACCTAACCTAACCTAACCTAACCTAACCTAACCTAACCTAACCTAACCTAACCTAACCTAACCTAACCTAACCTAACCTAACCTAACCTAACCTAACCTAACCTAACCTAACCTAACCTAACCTAACCTAACCTAACCTAACCTAACCTAACCTAACCTAACCTAACCTAACCTAACCTAACCTAACCTAACCTAACCTAACCTAACCTAACCTAACCTAACCTAACCTAACCTAACCTAACCTAACCTAACCTAACCTAACCTAACCTAACCTAACCTAACCTAACCTAACCTAACCTAACCTAACCTAACCTAACCTAACCTAACCTAACCTAACCTAACCTAACCTAACCTAACCTAACCTAACCTAACCTAACCTAACCTAACCTAACCTAACCTAACCTAACCTAACCTAACCTAACCTAACCTAACCTAACCTAACCTAACCTAACCTAACCTAACCTAACCTAACCTAACCTAACCTAACCTAACCTAACCTAACCTAACCTAACCTAACCTAACCTAACCTAACCTAACCTAACCTAACCTAACCTAACCTAACCTAACCTAACCTAACCTAACCTAACCTAACCTAACCTAACCTAACCTAACCTAACCTAACCTAACCTAACCTAACCTAACCTAACCTAACCTAACCTAACCTAACCTAACCTAACCTAACCTAACCTAACCTAACCTAACCTAACCTAACCTAACCTAACCTAACCTAACCTAACCTAACCTAACCTAACCTAACCTAACCTAACCTAACCTAACCTAACCTAACCTAACCTAACCTAACCTAACCTAACCTAACCTAACCTAACCTAACCTAACCTAACCTAACCTAACCTAACCTAACCTAACCTAACCTAACCTAACCTAACCTAACCTAACCTAACCTAACCTAACCTAACCTAACCTAACCTAACCTAACCTAACCTAACCTAACCTAACCTAACCTAACCTAACCTAACCTAACCTAACCTAACCTAACCTAACCTAACCTAACCTAACCTAACCTAACCTAACCTAACCTAACCTAACCTAACCTAACCTAACCTAACCTAACCTAACCTAACCTAACCTAACCTAACCTAACCTAACCTAACCTAACCTAACCTAACCTAACCTAACCTAACCTAACCTAACCTAACCTAACCTAACCTAACCTAACCTAACCTAACCTAACCTAACCTAACCTAACCTAACCTAACCTAACCTAACCTAACCTAACCTAACCTAACCTAACCTAACCTAACCTAACCTAACCTAACCTAACCTAACCTAACCTAACCTAACCTAACCTAACCTAACCTAACATAACCTAACCTAACCTAACCTAACCTAACCTAACCTAACCTAACCTAACCTAACCTAACCTAACCTAACCTAACCTAACCTAACCTAACCTAACCTAACCTAACCTAACCTAACCTAACCTAACCTAACCTAACCTAACCTAACCTAACCTAACCTAACCTAACCTAACCTAACCTAACCTAACCTAACCTAACCTAACCTAACCTAACCTAACCTAACCTAACCTAACCTAACCTAACCTAACCTAACCTAACCTAACCTAACCTAACCTAACCTAACCTAACCTAACCTAACCTAACCTAACCTAACCTAACCTAACCTAACCTAACCTAACCTAACCTAACCTAACCTAACCTAACCTAACCTAACCTAACCTAACCTAACCTAACCTAACCTAACCTAACCTAACCTAACCTAACCTAACCTAACCTAACCTAACCTAACCTAACCTAACCTAACCTAACCTAACCTAACCTAACCTAACCTAACCTAACCTAACCTAACCTAACCTAACCTAACCTAACCTAACCTAACCTAACCTAACCTAACCTAACCTAACCTAACCTAACCTAACCTAACCTAACCTAACCTAACCTAACCTAACCTAACCTAACCTAACCTAACCTAACCTAACCTAACCTAACCTAACCTAACCTAACCTAACCTAACCTAACCTAACCTAACCTAACCTAACCTAACCTAACCTAACCTAACCTAACCTAACCTAACCTAACCTAACCTAACCTAACCTAACCTAACCTAACCTAACCTAACCTAACCTAACCTAACCTAACCTAACCTAACCTAACCTAACCTAACCTAACCTAACCTAACCTAACCTAACCTAACCTAACCTAACCTAACCTAACCTAACCTAACCTAACCTAACCTAACCTAACCTAACCTAACCTAACCTAACCTAACCTAACCTAACCTAACCTAACCTAACCTAACCTAACCTAACCTAACCTAACCTAACCTAACCTAACCTAACCTAACCTAACCTAACCTAACCTAACCTAACCTAACCTAACCTAACCTAACCTAACCTAACCTAACCTAACCTAACCTAACCTAACCTAACCTAACCTAACCTAACCTAACCTAACCTAACCTAACCTAACCTAACCTAACCTAACCTAACCTAACCTAACCTAACCTAACCTAACCTAACCTAACCTAACCTAACCTAACCTAACCTAACCTAACCTAACCTAACCTAACCTAACCTAACCTAACCTAACCTAACCTAACCTAACCTAACCTAACCTAACCTAACCTAACCTAACCTAACCTAACCTAACCTAACCTAACCTAACCTAACCTAACCTAACCTAACCTAACCTAACCTAACCTAACCTAACCTAACCTAACCTAACCTAACCTAACCTAACCTAACCTAACCTAACCTAACCTAACCTAACCTAACCTAACCTAACCTAACCTAACCTAACCTAACCTAACCTAACCTAACCTAACCTAACCTAACCTAACCTAACCTAACCTAACCTAACCTAACCTAACCTAACCTAACCTAACCTAACCTAACCTAACCTAACCTAACCTAACCTAACCTAACCTAACCTAACCTAACCTAACCTAACCTAACCTAACCTAACCTAACCTAACCTAACCTAACCTAACCTAACCTAACCTAACCTAACCTAACCTAACCTAACCTAACCTAACCTAACCTAACCTAACCTAACCTAACCTAACCTAACCTAACCTAACCTAACCTAACCTAACCTAACCTAACCTAACCTAACCTAACCTAACCTAACCTAACCTAACCTAACCTAACCTAACCTAACCTAACCTAACCTAACCTAACCTAACCTAACCTAACCTAACCTAACCTAACCTAACCTAACCTAACCTAACCTAACCTAACCTAACCTAACCTAACCTAACCTAACCTAACCTAACCTAACCTAACCTAACCTAACCTAACCTAACCTAACCTAACCTAACCTAACCTAACCTAACCTAACCTAACCTAACCTAACCTAACCTAACCTAACCTAACCTAACCTAACCTAACCTAACCTAACCTAACCTAACCTAACCTAACCTAACCTAACCTAACCTAACCTAACCTAACCTAACCTAACCTAACCTAACCTAACCTAACCTAACCTAACCTAACCTAACCTAACCTAACCTAACCTAACCTAACCTAACCTAACCTAACCTAACCTAACCTAACCTAACCTAACCTAACCTAACCTAACCTAACCTAACCTAACCTAACCTAACCTAACCTAACCTAACCTAACCTAACCTAACCTAACCTAACCTAACCTAACCTAACCTAACCTAACCTAACCTAACCTAACCTAACCTAACCTAACCTAACCTAACCTAACCTAACCTAACCTAACCTAACCTAACCTAACCTAACCTAACCTAACCTAACCTAACCTAACCTAACCTAACCTAACCTAACCTAACCTAACCTAACCTAACCTAACCTAACCTAACCTAACCTAACCTAACCTAACCTAACCTAACCTAACCTAACCTAACCTAACCTAACCTAACCTAACCTAACCTAACCTAACCTAACCTAACCTAACCTAACCTAACCTAACCTAACCTAACCTAACCTAACCTAACCTAACCTAACCTAACCTAACCTAACCTAACCTAACCTAACCTAACCTAACCTAACCTAACCTAACCTAACCTAACCTAACCTAACCTAACCTAACCTAACCTAACCTAACCTAACCTAACCTAACCTAACCTAACCTAACCTAACCTAACCTAACCTAACCTAACCTAACCTAACCTAACCTAACCTAACCTAACCTAACCTAACCTAACCTAACCTAACCTAACCTAACCTAACCTAACCTAACCTAACCTAACCTAACCTAACCTAACCTAACCTAACCTAACCTAACCTAACCTAACCTAACCTAACCTAACCTAACCTAACCTAACCTAACCTAACCTAACCTAACCTAACCTAACCTAACCTAACCTAACCTAACCTAACCTAACCTAACCTAACCTAACCTAACCTAACCTAACCTAACCTAACCTAACCTAACCTAACCTAACCTAACCTAACCTAACCTAACCTAACCTAACCTAACCTAACCTAACCTAACCTAACCTAACCTAACCTAACCTAACCTAACCTAACCTAACCTAACCTAACCTAACCTAACCTAACCTAACCTAACCTAACCTAACCTAACCTAACCTAACCTAACCTAACCTAACCTAACCTAACCTAACCTAACCTAACCTAACCTAACCTAACCTAACCTAACCTAACCTAACCTAACCTAACCTAACCTAACCTAACCTAACCTAACCTAACCTAACCTAACCTAACCTAACCTAACCTAACCTAACCTAACCTAACCTAACCTAACCTAACCTAACCTAACCTAACCTAACCTAACCTAACCTAACCTAACCTAACCTAACCTAACCTAACCTAACCTAACCTAACCTAACCTAACCTAACCTAACCTAACCTAACCTAACCTAACCTAACCTAACCTAACCTAACCTAACCTAACCTAACCTAACCTAACCTAACCTAACCTAACCTAACCTAACCTAACCTAACCTAACCTAACCTAACCTAACCTAACCTAACCTAACCTAACCTAACCTAACCTAACCTAACCTAACCTAACCTAACCTAACCTAACCTAACCTAACCTAACCTAACCTAACCTAACCTAACCTAACCTAACCTAACCTAACCTAACCTAACCTAACCTAACCTAACCTAACCTAACCTAACCTAACCTAACCTAACCTAACCTAACCTAACCTAACCTAACCTAACCTAACCTAACCTAACCTAACCTAACCTAACCTAACCTAACCTAACCTAACCTAACCTAACCTAACCTAACCTAACCTAACCTAACCTAACCTAACCTAACCTAACCTAACCTAACCTAACCTAACCTAACCTAACCTAACCTAACCTAACCTAACCTAACCTAACCTAACCTAACCTAACCTAACCTAACCTAACCTAACCTAACCTAACCTAACCTAACCTAACCTAACCTAACCTAACCTAACCTAACCTAACCTAACCTAACCTAACCTAACCTAACCTAACCTAACCTAACCTAACCTAACCTAACCTAACCTAACCTAACCTAACCTAACCTAACCTAACCTAACCTAACCTAACCTAACCTAACCTAACCTAACCTAACCTAACCTAACCTAACCTAACCTAACCTAACCTAACCTAACCTAACCTAACCTAACCTAACCTAACCTAACCTAACCTAACCTAACCTAACCTAACCTAACCTAACCTAACCTAACCTAACCTAACCTAACCTAACCTAACCTAACCTAACCTAACCTAACCTAACCTAACCTAACCTAACCTAACCTAACCTAACCTAACCTAACCTAACCTAACCTAACCTAACCTAACCTAACCTAACCTAACCTAACCTAACCTAACCTAACCTAACCTAACCTAACCTAACCTAACCTAACCTAACCTAACCTAACCTAACCTAACCTAACCTAACCTAACCTAACCTAACCTAACCTAACCTAACCTAACCTAACCTAACCTAACCTAACCTAACCTAACCTAACCTAACCTAACCTAACCAGCTCCACGCTGAAAAAATCGTAAAAATAGGTTTTTGTGCGCGTAAAGTGACGTAAATAGTATCTGTGTGTGCGCGCTGGCGAGCCACACCCTCCTGTGAAAAAATTTTTTCGATCGGACTCGGTACCAAAAAGTTAGAGACCAAAAAGTGCAAAACTGAACCTTCAAAAAATCACGCCGTGGAAACCAGATCTACAACACCTGGATTTGGTACTGCTGGAAGAAGCGAAATCGCGAGCCCTACAAGAAGACACCTTTTCCGGATTTTTCCGGAGAGAACTGGCCTTCCAGCAGCCCTAAAACCGAAAACCACGTGTGGCGTGGTCAGGTTTTCCAGGTGAAAAGCCACAAGCTGCCACCTGGACCAGCTGCGCGACCGTGCGACGAGCCCGGCGTAATTTTTTCCAAGACGATAGCACACGGAACAACGAAGATACAGACTTTTGAAAATTCGAAAAAATTGGACACATTTCAAAAATTCAAAACTCAAAATTTTCAGTGACAACCCTGCGCGCAAAACTTTTCAAAAATAGCAGGACTCATCAGTGACAAGTGTGCCAAAAATTGGATTTTTCGGATCATAAACAACGGAGATAACTAAGTTAAAGTGCGGTCAGTAATTAATAAACTTCAAAGTGAAAAAAGGTAAACAAACCAAAAATCAAATCCTGGACAGCGGAACCCAGGACCGCTGACCAAAGACCAGAAGCGGATTCGTGATCCCTGCAACGTCCTCTTTCATAGGAATCAGGTTCCGAAGCTGAACTCCTCGATTTCAGAGGGTTCTGGCAACGGAACTCAGGAACCAAGGGCGGCAGAGACCACGAACAAACGACTCGGAAAAGAGATCCTGACAGGACACGGAAACCCGCTACGCGACTGAGGCTACCCCACCGGTGGCCAAAGATAGAGCCGGAAAGCCGAAGATTAAGTTGCCTTACCAGGGATCAAGCCAGCTCCAGGCAGCACGTGCGGCTCAATCGGCCTACATCTCCTAGGTAGAAAAAAAGGAATTGATACGGGCCGCCTGTTGCAAACATCCCAGGAGCTGAACCAGCTGTTCCATCACCAGCCCCCTGGAACCTTCGGCACCAGCAAGGTCTTCGGTCTAGTTAAAATAAGTGTTAGTAAAATTTTTTGTTTGCGACTATAGTTTGCTAGTAATAGCGTGTTGCATTTTAAGTTAAATTTCCGATTACGGAAAATATTTTTTCCGATAAGTTTTTTGTGATAGAACCTTGTCGTAGTAGAAAAATCGGCCTTTTTCCCGTTTACGTAAAAACGGTTAGAGATAGGAAGATTCTAAAACCACATCCCTCACATAGTTTCCCCTTAGCCACCAAGCCCCCCACCCCCCCACCCTGTGGTCTTCCGCGAGGACCTAAGAACCCCCGTGGCTCAGTCACGGAAACAGCTGGGCAGCCCACCAAAGCGCCATACCAGGCCCCTGCCACCTCGCCAGCTTCCGCCACAGGAAGAATTCGCGGAACCCCACCCCGCTCTTCAGGCCGTGCATCCCAACCCTAAAAACCCCAATAGCGCAGCTCCTACACCCCTTTCCCACAAACACTACCCCACCTCAAAAAACCTTCCCTCTAAGCAGCTTCACTGCCCACCCCCAAAAATCCCAAAACCCACCCCCAACCCCTCCTTTTTATTGACCGAAGGCTTCTGAGGATCATAACTCGGAAACCAGAGGTCCTAGGCGGAAAACACAAAAATTTTGCTCACCGAAGGTGAGCAAGAAGTGACCCCCGCCTTCCCATCCACCCCAATCCCATTTTTCCCGGAACCCCACTCCCCCCCCCGAAAACACCCCCCACAGCCCCCCCCAAGCATCCCACACCAAACTCCCCATAGTACAATCCCAACCCACAAACGCCCTCTTCAAGGAACCCCAGAAAAACCCGCCAAATTCCCACTTTCCAAATTTCACCCCAAAAAACGTCAGAAAATCTGGTCACTTCCGGAACACGCTTGACCGGATCTATAGCGAAATTCCCACGGTCTGAAGAGAATTCCCACGCCCCGGAAAACGACGTACCTCCTAAACGGTCCGTTTTAGGAGAAAACGGACGAAATTTTCGTTACCAACTTCGTTGGTAACGAACCAGGAGATCTCCACCACCCCCCCGGTTTTCCACCCCCAAATCCCACCCCTCAGCCAAATTCACCCCCATCCCTGCGTTTTAGAAAATTCCACGTAACTTCAGACAGGACAGACGGACACAGACGCGACTTTCTGTAAAATCATTTTTGGCAGTAGAGCCACCGACTGACATTTTCATTTTTCAAAAATTTTCAAAATTAGAGTTTTCGATTTTCAAAAAATAATTACGTAAGCGGGGAAAAACAGCATTCGGGGGAATCGCGATATCTCGACAACCGAGACACTTAGAGCGACGCGGTTTTCTTCTAAAACCGTCCCCCGAACTGCGCTACCTATTTTCTTTGTTGTCGAGACTCTAGGTAGAGCGGCAAAAAAGTTGAGTTTTTAATTTTTGTATTTTTTAAAATTGACATTGTTGTAATATAGTATAAGTAGGCTATTGCATTTAAGTTAGGTTAAGACTCTCTACATAGAGAAAAAATTTTTTGGACGAAAAATTTTTCAAAAAAATATTTTTGGACATTTTTATATAGGGGCACCTACAGAAACTTTATATAACTTCTACAAACATTTTTAATCTATTTTAAACATTTTAAATTCATTCAATATTATTCAAATTTACTAAATTATATTCAATTTTTATTCAATTTTATTCAATTTTATTTTATTCAATTTTATTCAATTTTACAAAAGTTTACCCATTTTCATTTTAATTCTGTCATCTTTGTTCTGTCCCCTTTACAATTTTATTAAATTTATTTTATTTTACTGACGAGTTCTCCCCTATTTTAACATGTTCGGACATCATACCCCGAAAAAGATAACCGCGAGGGTGGTTAGGCATTCGCCCCCATGCCAGATTGACATTGACGAGGCAGGCCCCTCAGGCCCTTCTGGCACCAAAAAGAGCCCACCACAGGGCACAAAGGTAAGGCGCAGCATAGGAGAATGGGAGGCGGGCAAAGGGGAAACCACCCGAAAAGCCCCAACGCCACCGACTAAGCCCCCAAGCGCAACCTCAAAGCCAAAGGCCAAGACCGGCATTCAAGGAAGCCGCCCAGCCGAGAGAAGGGCCTCTACGGAAGCCCCGGCATACTCTCAGAAGGTTCAGACCAACACCTCAACCAAATACAAGAACCGGCTGACAGAGGCGGAAGCCCAACTGCAAATTGTAAATAACCAAATAGACAGCTCTCGTAACACAAAGACGGAAATAAAAGAAGCGGTAAAAAAGGCTGCAGCAAGACTGCTCGAAATGGTGAAGGAAGCTGAGGCACAAGGACCCAGCACACATGGCCTAACATCTGTGCCAGCAGCCAAGACGCAAAGGGAGGAGCCAGAGACCAAAGCAAGCTTTGAAGCAGGCCTGAATCACATTATCAAGGCACACACAAAACGGCTCGAGGAACACGAGGCCAAGATGCAGGCCCTCAACGAGGCCCTTGTGAGGACCCAGGAGACAGTGACCAATCGCATGTCATATGCAGACGCGCTCATCACACAGCCCAAGCCCAAGGACGCAGAAAGGACTGCCTTGCACTCGGTCGTCATCACATCGCAGGACGAGACCGATACCGGCGAAGAGGTCCTCGAGCGGGTGAGGACCGCTGTGAAAGCGACTGACGGATGGATCACCGTCGATAACGTCCGCAAAGCGAAGAATCGCAAAATCATTTTAAGCTGCAGGTCCAAAAACGACACCCAGAAGGTAACAGAGAGACTACGGGAAGCGGGGGATCGTCTTTCGGTGGAAGAGATCCGGAACAGGGATCCGCTTGTGGTCCTGAGGGGGGTCATGAAGGTCGTCAGCAATGATGACATCATGAAGGCCCTCAGGAATCAGAATGCGGACCTTTTCCGGGCCCTGAAAACGGAAGACGATAGAGTGGAGATTAGGTTCAAAAAACCTACAAGAAACCCCCACACCAATGACGTAGTACTGAAAGTGTCCCCGGCCATCTACAAAGCCATGCTGGACAGAGTGACCCTACACATCGACATCCAAAGGGTCAGAGTTGCTGACCAATCGCCATTGGTCCAGTGTTCGATGTGTCTGGGTTACGGACATGGCAGGCGATTCTGCACAGAGACGCAGATAAAGTGCAGCCACTGCGGGGGTGAGCACATGAAGAGCAACTGCGAGAAGTGGATGGCCCGGGAGGCACAAAGTTGTTGCAATTGCGTGGCCGCAAAACTGGACAGGACCGACCACAGTGCCTTTAGCACTGATTGTCCGATCCGTAGAAAATGGGAGGCCTTAGCCAGAGCAAAGATCGCATATTGCTAAGGGCCCCCCACGCAACAACAGGGCAGGCACCCCAACCAGCGAGGCAGCATACACCGTGGCCCAGGCGAACCTTCAGCGCAAGGACCTGGCGACCACCGAGCTGATGATCGAAGCCAGCGAGCGTAGGATCGCCTTCTCGCTGCTCCAGGAGCCCTATGTGGGTGGAGCTCGACGTATGAAGAGCTACCGTGGTGCGAGAGTCTACCAGTGCGCGGACCAAGGAAGCGGGACTGTCAAGGCGGCCGTTGTAGTACACGACGCCGACCTTGACGTTATACAGTGCCCAGAACTCACCACGAACAACATCGTAGTGGTGAGGATCCGGACCAGCGCCTGGGAAATCGCAGTAGTCTCTTACTACTTTGAGCCAGACCAGCCCATAGAGCCATACTTGGAGCAGCTGAGGAGCGTACGCAGAAACCTGCAACATACAAAGATAGTCATCGGCGGTGATGCGAATGCAAAGAGCACCTGGTGGGGAAGCACCAAGGTCGACCACAGGGGAGACGAAATGTCGGGGATCCTGGAAGAGTTAGACCTCCAGGTACTCAATCAAGGTAACACCCCTACCTTTGATACCGTGAGAGGGAACATGGCGATCAGCAGCCATGTCGACGTAACAGCTTGCTCACTGGACATGCTCAACCTGGTGGAAGACTGGAGGGTGGACCGCGGGCTCACAAGTTCAGACCACAATACAATCCTTTTCAAAATTAAACTAGTCCAATCAAAAGGTATCGACGTAGACAGGACAACAAGAATCTACAACACCAAAAAAGCCAATTGGGACCAATTTCGTGGCAAATTGGCCCAATTAAACCAAGCAAACAATTTTACCACACAAACAATTAATTTATTAGAAAATAAAACAGACTTAGAAAATATGGTTAGTAAACTCACAGACAATATTAAAACAGCCTCCGAGGAGACTATACCTCGCATCAAAAAGGGGTCAAAACTCACCATCCCTTGGTGGTCCGAGGAACTTGAGCAGCTGAAGAGAGAAGTCGCCACCAGGAAGCGTCGGATACGATGCGCAGCACCAGTACGGAGAGCAAAGGTCGTTGAAGAGTACCTGGAAATGAAGACGTTATATGAGTGCAAAACAAAAGCCGCCCAGACCTGCAGCTGGAAGCAGTTCTGCGAGAAGCAGGACCGCGAAGGGGTATGGGAAGGGATATACCGTGTCATCGGTCGCACCAAGAAGAGGGAGGAAGATCTGCCCCTGGTGAGGAACAACACTCCGCTAAACCCAAGAGAGTCGGCTACCTTACTCGCTGAAACCTTTTATCCGGCAGACCTGGAGAGCATGGACAACGCTGACCACCGGCGGACACGTGAAGCTGCTGACAGAGTGAACGAGCAAATGCATGGTGAGGTACATGACCCGCCGTTCACACTGTTAGAGCTGAAGACCGCCGTGGACGGGTTCAATCCCAAGAAAGCTCCCGGGGCGGATGGTTTTACTGCAGACATCTGCAAACAGGCTATTCTCCAGGATCCTACATCCTTCCTATCCCTTTCCAATAAAGCCTTGGAGCTGTCTCACTTTCCCGACAGGTGGAAAGAAGCCACGGTGGTAGTTCTTCGCAAACCCAGCAAAGACAGCTACCTTCACCCCAAATCCTATAGGCCAATTGGCTTATTACCCGTCCTTGGTAAGATCTTGGAGAAGATGCTTGTGGCTCGACTGAAGTGGCACCTGGTTCCCCGGACTAGTACTCGCCAATTCGGATTCATGCCACAAAGGAGCACTGAGGGCGCCCTCTATAATCTAGTTGAGCACATCAGATCCAAGTTGGATTGTAAAAAGATAATCACACTGGTGTCCCTAGATATAGAGGGCGCGTTCGATAGCGCCTGGTGGCCAGCCGTAAGAGTCCGTTTGGCTGAGGAAAAGTGTCCGGTGAACATAAGGCGGCTGATTGACAGCTATTTGTCTTGCAGGAAGGTGAATCTAAGGTACGCCGGGGAAGTGGTCACCAGGGAAACAACACAGGGATGCGTGCAGGGCTCTATTGGCGGCCCTATTCTATGGAATTTGTTGCTGGATCCACTCCTTAGGGAGTTGAACGACAGAGGGATCTTCTGCCAGGCGTTCGCGGACGACGTCGTCCTAGTGTTTGATTCCGACACGGCACTGGAGATTGAGCAGATTGCCAACTTCACACTCGAACATGTTCGGGCGTGGGGAGTCCGAAATAGGCTCCGGTTTGCGCCGCACAAGACCTGTGCAATGGTGCTAACCAGGAAACTAAAGTACGACACACCACGCCTGAACATGGGCGGAGTGCCTATTGCTGTGTCTCCGGAAATCAGGCTACTTGGAGTCACAATTGACGACAAATTAACTTTTAACGCCCATGTCACGAATGCGTGTAGGAAGGCATTAAATTTATATAAGCAGCTTTCCAAGGCCGCCAAGGCCAGCTGGGGGCTTCACCCCGACATAATCAGGGTCATATACAACGCAGCAGTGGAGCCTGTCATATTGTACGCAGCCAGCGTATGGGCACAAGCCGCGAAGAAGATAACCGTCCAAAAGCAGCTCAACACGGTGCAACGAGGCTTCGCGCAAAAGTTGTGCAGGGCCTACCGCACTGTCTCCCTGAACTCGGCACTAACACTGTCCGGCCTGTTACCCCTCGACCTGCGTATACAGGAGGCGGCGTCCTTGTACGCCGCCAAGAGGGGATTGCCGCCTGACGAGTTAGGAGATCGGGAGATGGAGGTACCGGTAGCCTTTGCAGAGCTTCCGCATCCGGCCAAGCATATGGAGATAGGGTTTGAGTGTTTGGTAAACCAGGAACAGGTTGATAGCCGAAACGCGCAGTCTGTGAGGATCTTCACGGATGGCAGCAAAATTGACGGCAAGGTCGGTGCAGCTCTATCCTTGTGGGATAGAGACGCAGAGATCAAAGCGATCAAACTTTGCTTGCCATCATACTGCACGGTTTACCAGGCGGAACTACTGGCCATATGTAGGGCCACTAAAGAAGTCCTCCGACGGAAGGAGGAGAGCTACGGCCTATACAGCGATTCGAGGGCAGCGCTGGAGACGATCGCATGCCAAAGCTCTCCCCATCCACTTGCCGTCGAGACCCGACGCAACCTCGCAGCAGCTTCTCTCCAGAAGAAAGCTGTGTCTTTCTTCTGGATAAAAGCACATGCGGGGCTGCCAGGGAATGAGCGTGCAGACGAATTGGCCAAAGAAGCAGCCCTGCACTCACGCAGGACGCCCGACTACGACCTGTGTCCGGTCTCCTATGTCAAGCGCCAGATCCGTTTGGAAACGCTAGACACATGGAACCGTCGATACCAGTCGGCCGATACTGCTTCCGTAACCAAACTCTTCTTCGAGGATGTGCACGGCGCGTACAAGGTTGTAAGAAGCCTACAACCAACAGGCCTCACGACACAGCTTATGACCGGGCACGGTGGATTAGCCCAGTATCTGCACCGTTTCAAGTGCAAAGACAGCCCCTCCTGTATCTGTGATCCAAACGTTGACGAGACGGTCACCCATGTCATACTAGAGTGTCCCATAAACATGACCAGTCGGCACGACACTGAGTCTAGACTGGGGACCGATCTCAAAATCGACAACTTGAGCGCCCTAATTAAAGACAAAGTCAAAAGGCCCATTTTTATAGACTATTGCATAAAAACCATAGAGATGGTAAATAAGAGGAATAAGTAACCTCTCGTTGCTACCCCAATTTGTAATAAATTGATGTATCCAACGACAAAGATATTTTAAAAACATGTATAAAGGTTAATCCTCTTATGAAATGTGATAAAACTGTGATAAATTTTAACCATCTGTAGTGTGCTGTATTGATTCTTTCTGTGATATAAACCTGTAATACTTGCTTTTAACGTGTGTGTGTAAACAACTTTATGTGAATTTTATGATGTGGATGTCTTGCAATTTTATTTATACACTTAATATTGTTTTAATCATTTTTTATTCTGATATGTGCAAATAATTCTATAATTTTAACCTATTTATTGACTATTTTTATGTAATTGAAATGTACATTAGAATAAGATAGCATTAAGTATAGACATAAGACTGACAGGGCACCAAATAAGGTGGCAAGAAAAATGTATGATAGAAAACAATTACTAGATTTGAACTGTATAGAATTATTAATAAGACAACGGCACCTAAAGGATGCCATAAAAATGCACAGTAGTTAGGATCAATTAGCTAAGACTGTAACGATAGCTTAAGGTGTAGGGCACGAAAAAGTGCGATGAAAATGTAAGCTAGGTTAGTAAATTCGAAGACGCTATTGCGTAAATTTTTTACAAAATTGTAAGTAAAATCCACGCAGGCCAATAATAAAGCTAAAAAAGTCTCTGGCCACCACACTAGGGGAGAACGAGAGGGGGGTAAACCCCCAAAAAAAAAAAAAAAAAAAAAAAAAAAAAAAAAAAAAAAAAAAAAAAAAAAAAAAAAAAACCTAACCTAACCTAACCTAACCTAACCTAACCTAACCTAACCTAACCTAACCTAACCTAACCTAACCTAACCTAACCTAACCTAACCTAACCTAACCTAACCTAACCTAACCTAACCTAACCTAACCTAACCTAACCTAACCTAACCTAACCTAACCTAACCTAACCTAACCTAACCTAACCTAACCTAACCTAACCTAACCTAACCTAACCTAACCTAACCTAACCTAACCTAACCTAACCTAACCTAACCTAACCTAACCTAACCTAACCTAACCTAACCTAACCTAACCTAACCTAACCTAACCTAACCTAACCTAACCTAACCTAACCTAACCTAACCTAACCTAACCTAACCTAACCTAACCTAACCTAACCTAACCTAACCTAACCTAACCTAACCTAACCTAACCTAACCTAACCTAACCTAACCTAACCTAACCTAACCTAACCTAACCTAACCTAACCTAACCTAACCTAACCTAACCTAACCTAACCTAACCTAACCTAACCTAACCTAACCTAACCTAACCTAACCTAACCTAACCTAACCTAACCTAACCTAACCTAACCTAACCTAACCTAACCTAACCTAACCTAACCTAACCTAACCTAACCTAACCTAACCTAACCTAACCTAACCTAACCTAACCTAACCTAACCTAACCTAACCTAACCTAACCTAACCTAACCTAACCTAACCTAACCTAACCTAACCTAACCTAACCTAACCTAACCTAACCTAACCTAACCTAACCTAACCTAACCTAACCTAACCTAACCTAACCTAACCTAACCTAACCTAACCTAACCTAACCTAACCTAACCTAACCTAACCTAACCTAACCTAACCTAACCTAACCTAACCTAACCTAACCTAACCTAACCTAACCTAACCTAACCTAACCTAACCTAACCTAACCTAACCTAACCTAACCTAACCTAACCTAACCTAACCTAACCTAACCTAACCTAACCTAACCTAACCTAACCTAACCTAACCTAACCTAACCTAACCTAACCTAACCTAACCTAACCTAACCTAACCTAACCTAACCTAACCTAACCTAACCTAACCTAACCTAACCTAACCTAACCTAACCTAACCTAACCTAACCTAACCTAACCTAACCTAACCTAACCTAACCTAACCTAACCTAACCTAACCTAACCTAACCTAACCTAACCTAACCTAACCTAACCTAACCTAACCTAACCTAACCTAACCTAACCTAACCTAACCTAACCTAACCTAACCTAACCTAACCTAACCTAACCTAACCTAACCTAACCTAACCTAACCTAACCTAACCTAACCTAACCTAACCTAACCTAACCTAACCTAACCTAACCTAACCTAACCTAACCTAACCTAACCTAACCTAACCTAACCTAACCTAACCTAACCTAACCTAACCTAACCTAACCTAACCTAACCTAACCTAACCTAACCTAACCTAACCTAACCTAACCTAACCTAACCTAACCTAACCTAACCTAACCTAACCTAACCTAACCTAACCTAACCTAACCTAACCTAACCTAACCTAACCTAACCTAACCTAACCTTTTTTTTTTTTTTTTTTTAAAGAGGGGAATCCGTTTACGGACATCCCGCCCCCGGGGGAGGGACGGGATAGTCTGGGACTCGCCTGCCGAGAGGCGGCAGGAATACCCAGTAAACCCCTCTGGAACCTACGCTCGCCATGTGACGGGCCGTGTGTCGCGCGGAGCGCATTCTGCCAACGGACCCGTCTTCTGCGTTCGCTCACATTTGAGCCCATCGCGGAGTTTGGAGGGGTCCTTGTTCCAAGAGGACCCTCCCCGACGCAGGGACCAGGTGCAATGCAGGTAGTGGACGCCCCTCAGTCCACTACCCGCTGGTCCCCACTAGGGCGGCGGCTGTGGTGGCTGCAGCTGTTGCCACTGCCTCCTTCGCCGCCCTGTTCTCCTTTGGCGCCTCGCATCAGCGAGCGGATCAGTCTCCCGAGCCCGCTCGGCCGCCTCTTTTTGGGACATTACGTCTCCACAGAAGGCGGCCGCGGCCTCCCACGCCTCCCGACTGCTTGCCATGGCTGCTACCAGCGTTGGCAGCGTCGGGTTTGCACCTAAGACGGCGACGAGGGTCGCGCGTTGGGACGCCCAGGCTGGGCAGTTCACCAACGTGTGTAGCGCGGTGTCCTCGTCGCAGGCGCAGTGGTGGCATGCGGGAGTCGACTCTCGCTGGGCCACCTTCCACAAGTACCGGCCGAAGCACCCGTGCCCGCTCAGTACTTGTGCAATGTGGAAGGTGACCGAGCCGTGTTGTCGACCGATCCACTCGCTGAGTACCGGCCGGATGGCTTCAACCGCCTGGTGTCCGGCCCTGGGCTGCTCTAGTGCCCTTGCCCACTCCTCTATCGCGGCGATCCTTGCGTCGTCGCGCCAGCTCTCCACCTCGGCGAGCGCGGGCCTTCTGCCCTCGGCTCGAGCCTCGGTTCTCTTGTGGTACACCGCTGTTAGGACCTCGGCCTCGAGTTCCCATGGCGGTGTACCAGCCAGTGCGCATGCAGCCTCGACGCCGGTTGTGCGGTATCCGCGGATTGCCCTGACCGCTATAACGCGCTGCGGAGCTCGCAGCAGGGCTCTGTTACGAGCGGTCAAGGCATCCACCCACACTGGCGCGCCGTACAGGGCCATCGAGCGGACCACACCCATGAAGAGGCGGCGACACGCAGACCTCGGTCCACCCACATTCGGCAAAAGCCGGCCTAGCGCAAGCGCCGTTCCCACCAGCTTCTGCGACAAACGCTGAAAGTGGGGGCCGAAGGTCCACCGCCCGTCCAGGATGAGCCCGAGGTACCTCATCTGAGGCTTCACCACCACCTGCTCCCCCCCGACGACGATCGTGCTCCCAGAAGGAGGCCGGTTACGGGGTCCGTGAAAGCACAGGGCTTCGGTTTTATGGAGCGCCACCTTGAGACCCAGGCGCTCAACCCGGGTGACTACCTGCCCTGTGCCTACAGCAGCTAACCGGGCGGCGTCGCCAAATTGTTCTCCGCGGGCCGTGACTAGCGTGTCATCTGCGTAGCAGATCACGTTCAACCCGCGGAGAAGGGCTCCACGCAGCACCCAGTTATAGCCCACGTTCCACAGGAGTGGCCCAAGGACCGACCCCTGCGGAACGCCACGCTGCATCTGCCGCCTTCGGACTACTCCGGAGCGATCCAGGTATACCACGCAACGGTCCCGGAAATAATCCCGCACGACGCGCCTAAGGTATACCGGCACGCCGTGGTAAACCAGCGCGGCCTCAATGCACCGGAAGGGGATGCTGTTGAACGCGTTGGCGATGTCAAGAGACACCGCCAACAGCACTCCCCCTCGCATTGTCTCTGCCTGCGCCAGTTCACGGATCGTGAGGATCGCGTCCGTCGTTGACCTCCCAGCACGGAACCCGTACTGCCCCTCGGCCAAGTCAGGACCCACCGTGCTGAGGTGCCCGTTGATGCGGGAGGCGAGAATCCTCTCGAAGAGTTTTCCCGCCTCATCGAGCAGCACAATGGGCCTGTATGCAGACGGGTCTGCCTCCGGCCGGCCGTCCTTCTTGAGCAGAACAAGACGCCCAGCTTTCCAGATCGTGGGAAAGCGGCCCTCTTCGAGACAGGAGTCTAAAAGACCCCTGAATCGGACACCCAACTCGCTCAGGGCCACTGCCCAGACCTTGGACGGTACTCCGTCAGGGCCGGGCGCCTTGTTCTTAGCCCTCATCCGCTCCACTGCCGCGTCAAACTCCGCGTCCGTGATGGGGGACGGAGGTCTGGTGGTTGCCTCGGTCTCTCGCCGGAACGGCGCCATTGGTGGGGCCTCGAAGTCGTCGCTCTGCTCTGGGAAGAGCGTTGACACGACTGTGTCCAAAAGAGCCGGCTGGATAGTTTCCACGACCGGGGGAGCCTGATTGCGCAGCTTGCTGCGAACCATTAAATACGGGCGTCCCCACGGATCGCGGTCTAGGCTACCCAGCAGCTCCTCCCAAGCCGCCGACTTCGCCCGCTTTATGCCGACTTGGAGGGCACCTTTGGCGGCCTTGTACAGCTGCCGCAGTTCGGCCTCGACCTCTTCGACTCGGTGGTCGCCACGCCGTCTGCGATACCTTTCGAGCATCCGCTTCGCCCGGATGCAGGTTCCGCGGAGCTGCGCAAGCTCTGGCGACCACCAGTAGACCTGAGTGGCTTTTGGAGGGCGCCTCACCCGCGGCATTGCGAAGTCGCAGATGCAGGTCATGGCGCCTCTGAACCACTCGGCCTCTTCGTCCGGTCCTCCGGCCGTCACTGCGTCGCCGAACCACGCCTGCACGATCGCCGCCTCCTTTGCGAGCTCGCGATTCAGCTTGCCGAGTGCCCAGCGCGGAAAAGGGCTCGCCGCTGGGACTGCTCGACCCGCATCGTCTTGACTTGAGGGGGAGACGCTGAACGCAATGTACTGGTGGTCGGACAGCGTCTCCGCACCCTCAAGAACCCGCCAGTCAAGAACCCGCGAAGCAATGGCGGGGGAGGCGAAAGACAGGTCGATGATCGAGCCCCCCTGCTGCCTGACGCAAGTGTTAACCGAGCCCCGGTTGAGGAGCGTCAACTCCGAAACGACTGCCCACTCCAGGATGACCTCTCCTCTGGGGTCTGTGCTCGGGGAGCCCCAGGCAGTAGCCTTGGCGTTAAAGTCCCCGAGCACGATTACTGGACCTCCAGAGGCCCGTCTCACTGCGGCTTCCAGGTCGTTGACGCTCGACTCATACTCGCCTAGGGTTCGGTTGGGGGAGAAATACACCCCGAAGAGCGTGCATTCTCCCCACCTTGCCGCCACGAAGCCCCGACCAGCCTCCCTGAGGGAGATAGGCTCGGCTGTGCTTGCGGTCGACCCCATTATAGCCACGGTGCCGTCCAGGTCGGAGACCCAATTGGGTCGTGATGGGACGCTGTACGGCTCCGCAACCACGGCCACATCAATCCTCCATTCCACCGCCGATTGCAGGAAAAGGTCCTGGGCAGCGGCGGAATGGTTTAGGTTGCCCTGCAAAATGTAGCGCGCTTGGGCCGCACTAGGCATTGTTGTCGGTTGCCATCGATGTTGTCTGCGGGCATGAGGTGGGCCGCGCAGACTCTGGAGCGGCCGTGACGGTGGCTAGCGCTCTACTTCTTTTGGGGCGTGGGGGGTTGCAGCTTTTGGCCCCCAGAACATGGTCCGCCTTTAGCCCGAGTCCGGCGCAGATGCTGCACTTAGGTTTGTCGGCACAACCGCTGGCCTTATGGCCGGGCTGGCCGCACCTGTAACAGAGGCCGCTGCGATCGGTTGGAGCCGTGCAGAAAGGCCTAGTGTGCCCTTGCTCTAAGCACCGAAAGCACTTCATAGCCCTTGGCTCTAGGAGCTGTATGTGTGCCGAGCTCCAGCCCACCAGGAGACGGCCTGTGCTGACGACCTTCGCCACCGAGGTTGGGCACCTAAACCATGCTGACCCCGTGCCACCGCGCCTGGCCCGGATGTCCCCGACCTTAACGTGTTCTGGTGGACATCCACCCTTGAGCGCCACCGCTGCAACGACATCCTCCTTGGTGATGGAGTCGTCCAGCCCGGATATACGCATGTCCGTATATTTAACTGGCCGGACGACTCTCACAGTTTGTGGGAGAATGTCTCGCAGCTTCTGCACCACTTGATCAGCCACCTCAGATGTCACAGTCGCAGGCAGCTCCATAAGGCGGGCTCCCGCTGCCGTCTGTTTCATTCTGGCTCCCTTTTCAATGCCTAGAGTCGCCAAGTCTAGTTCCTCCCGGGCCTTTTTCATGATGGAGGCGTAGGTGACGCCCTCGCCTGCACCCGGGGGGACTGTGATGACTACGGCCATGGTTTTGGGGGCGGCTAAGGCCTTCCCTCCCCTCGTCCTTTTCTTTTTTGGCCTTTTAGTGGCCTTTGCGGATTTCACCGGCGCCGTCTTGGTGTTCGTTCTTGGCGCGGCCGCCGGACCACCCTTCTCCACGCTGGGCTGAGCAGCCTTCTTCTGCCCCCTTTTCCTAACGACGGTGGTCCACTCCTCGTTAAGAGGCGCTGGAGGAGGAGCAGAGATCGCTGGCTCGTCTCCTTGGACAGGTTGGACTGGGGGCGCTTGTGCCTTTGACTTCCGTTTCGCCGCAGTTGCCACGGTGTTTCCGCCTGCAGGCGATGCTGAAGGCCCAGGTTGAGGGCGCGCTATCTCCGGCATGTCCTGCTGCTGCACAGGTACCTCAGTCACCCTCTTTTTATCTGAGGCGAGTGGTGGCCTGCGACGCTCTTCAGGCAGCTTCTGATAGCCACCGAGTCTAGCGTCTAGCATGGACCCCATTTGCAACATAAGGTTGCGGTCCCGTGCTTCGGACGACTCCTGCACCTTCACCAAGTCAGACCGCAGCAGTGACATCTCTGCCTTGAGACCGGCTAACTCGGCGTTCACTCGCGCGTTTTCTTCTTCAGCCCGCGCCAATTTGGCCGCGAGGCACGCTTTCTCCGCTTCGAGCCTCTTAACCTCGTCTGAGGTATTCAGACGGAGGACTCGACTAGCTAGCTCTTCAGCCTTTGCATTGGCGTCATACAGGGCTCGCTGATAAGTCCCTTTTAGATGAGACGAAGTTTTTCCTACTTTCAGCACCGTGGCTGCCACATTTAGTAACTCCTGCCTTATGGCTGAGGCCGAGTCTGGCAGGTTTGCGGCAGGCGCTGTCTCCTCCGTTGACATCGACGCATCACTCAGTGTGACAGCTTCTTTGGATCTAAGCGTCAACGCCAACGCAGCCAGCTCTTCTTCACCGTCTGCTTCCGCCGCAAGTCGCGCGCTTTCCTTCAATTGGCGATTAAATTCAGCCTTCGCCTTGGCCAGTCCCACATATTCACCCGTGGTTGGCGGGCGGCCCCTTCTCTTTCGCGCTGAGCGGTCAACAGCTGTTACCGCCGACGCGTCGCTGCTCGATGGGCTACCAGACCCCGAGCGCTGTGAGGTCTCTCGATGCCCTGACCGGCTTCTCCTTCTCTGGGCCCACAACTTGCCAGTTGGTCCGGAGCGAGACTCACTTGTCTCACGTGGCAGTGACTCCACGGATTCGAAGCTACCCGCATCCGAATCTTCCTCCTCGAGCACAATCCTAGTGAGCTTGACAATTGGCTCCCTCATTCTTGTCCGACTGGGTCTCAGAGCGGGGGCTCCGCTCACCGTCGAACTCTCTGATCTTGAGACCTCGGGGTCGGACAAAACGTCCGGCACCGGTGTCTCACATCGAGTCGCCCCTCTATCCGTCACCTCTGACGATGTCTCTTCCGTTGGAGGGAAGCCTCCCGGGGGACTGTCATTTTCGCGATCCTTACCTACCAACCGACCTGGACGCAGACAGTCTCCCCGTTCGACAACAACAGCAGTATTTGTTGTCTCCTCCACTTCGCTCTCATTCCCGAGAGCGGAAAAACTATTAACTAAACTAACCCTAAAACTAAAAGATGATTCGTTTTCCATACGAGATCCCACGAGTATGGGGGATATAAAAAGTCCACCCAGGCAGTGCCCCCTGTACCTGGGTAACCCTAGTACTGCACGAGGGCGGGTGGTCTCGTGCAGTTGGCCGCTAGCTGGCAGGCGTTCACCCATCCTGCCACCTCGAGACCGAGGCGGCCGGACGTCGCGCGAGGCCCCGAAGGGCGCCCCAACGTCCGACCTTTTGGGGTTTTTTGGTGAGGTTGGCTCCTCTTGGTCCGGGCGACCAAGCCAGGACCCCTACCCCCGTTGGGCCGCGAGACATGTCCACGACACCCAAACGGGGAGCAGGTTGCCAGACGGTTGGCCTGAGCCACCCACCTAGTCGCGCAATCGCGAGTGGTGGGCCCGTCCGGCCGCAAACCTTGAAGGCTGCCATCCCACGAGCCTAGGCTCCGCTAGTCCGAGGGACTCCATCGCAGGTGCAGAAGCAATCTGCCCGGCGCAACCGCTGAGCCTCCAAGAGGCTCTGGAGCATCACGCGTCTCAGCCTCTTATTATAAGAGGCGAGGGTGAGCTCCGCGGCCCCGCCCGACGAGGGCCAGTCATACTGGACTCCCCGCCGCGCGGGTTGTCTCTCTTCGCTTCCCCGAAGCAACGTGCCCCGGGTACTGAGCCCCCCTACCACGACAAGGTGGAGACATATTCAGGGGGGAACCTAACCTAACCTAACCTAACCTAACCTAACCTAACCTAACCTAACCTAACCTAACCTAACCTAACCTAACCTAACCTAACCTAACCTAACCTTTTTTTTTTTTTTTTCTCGGTGTCAAAAAATGCATTTACGCACTATCCCACCCCCCGGGGAAGGGGTGGGGGTGTGTGGGACTCGCCCACCTCTGAAGGAGGTGGGAATACCGCACTAAAAAATACACCGGTATACCCTCACCGCTTACGGGACGGCATGGCTCTGGTCGATTACCACATCGTCCCTGCGGTGGCCCGGCCTCCACACCGGGCCTCCTCACGCCACGGGGGGCATCCTGGTATACGAGGACACCCCCAGACGGGGACACCGTGCAATGGGGATTGGGCTCCCCAGCCCGCACCCCTGGTGTCACTTTTAGGGAGCAGGAATGACATAACGGTTAAACCGCCGCATTCCCGCCCCCCGCCGTCTGCGTCGGAGAGGCGCCGCTAGAGGATCATCCTCACGAGCCCTCTCCGCGGCCTCCTTCTGTGACATTACGTCGTCACAGAAGGCGACCATCCCCCCCCATGCCTCATCGCTGCCTAGCATACTATCGATGATCCTCGGCAGCGAGAGGTCTGGGCCCACCTTGGCCATTAGAGCGCGGCGCTGTACCGCCCATGCAGGACACACTTGAAGTGTGTGCTGGGCGGTATCCTCTGGCGCGCCGCACTCGTGACACCGAGGTGTCGGCTCGCGTCTCGCGACCCGGTGCAGATACTTTCCGAAGCACCCATGGCCGGAAAGTATCTGCACCAGCCGATATCTCATCGGCCCTCCGTCGCGCCGGACCCACGACCGGAGGACCGGACGGATCGCGTCTATCGGCCATTGGCCGAAGAGCGGATCCGCCAAGTCCTCCTCCCAAAGACGTAGGACTTCCTCTTGCGCCCGCTGCCTGACCGCCTCTACCTCTTCGAGGCAGGGGCGCTCTCCTCTTGCTCTCCGGTCTGCTCGGTATCTGTAAACACACGTCAGTACTTTTGCTTCCAACTCCCACGGGGGCATGCCTGCCAGAAGGCAAGCAGCCCCCGCGGATATCGTACGATATCCTCGGATCGCCCTCACCGCCATGGTCCTTTGAGGACCACGCAACAGCCGTCTGTTGCGGGCGGTGAGAGCATCCACCCAGATAGGCGCCCCGTATAGCGCCATACTCTTTAAGATTCCGGCGTATAGGCGCCGGCACGTCTGGTCTGGGCCGCGTTCGTTCGGCAGAAGGCGACCCAGAGCTCCCGCTGCGCGAATTAGACGGGGCGCGAGGCGGTCGAAATGCGCGTCAAACCGCCAGCGCCCGTCCAGAATCAGGCCCAGATATTTCATCTGGGCCATCACTTTCAGTTCCGAACCATCTATACAAACCGAGGCGCCGGGCGGTGGTCCCTGCCGAGGTCCATGAAACAAGAGGACCTCGGTCTTATTGAGAGCCACCTTCAATCCCAGCGCCTCGATTCGGCCGATGACAAGGCTGGCGCTTACCTCCGCCAGCCTTTTTGCATCGGCAAAATCCCCCCCCGTGGCTACGACTAGGGTGTCATCCGCGTAGCAAATGACACGCACCCTAGGTGGGAGCGTGCCGCGGAGCACCCAGTCGTAGCCGATGTTCCACAACAGGGGCCCGAGTACGGACCCCTGGGGAACCCCACAAGTTACAGGCCGGCGAACCAAAACGCCGTCGGCCCCCTCGAATAACACCTCCCGGCCGCGGAGGTAATCCTCCAACAGCCTTTGTAAGTAGAGGGGCACTCCGAAATAACGGAGTGCCTCCCTAATCACCCCGAAGGGCAGGCTGTTGAAGGCGTTGGCGATATCCAGAGATATCGCCAACGACCTCTCCCCGCGACCGGAGGCGGCAGTCGTCTCTTCCTTTAGGAGGGTCAGGGCGTCGAGGGTCGAGTGACCCGCCCTGAACCCGAACTGCACCGGCGACAGATCGGGCCCCACCTCCTTCAGGTGTTGGATGAGACGGAAGGAAATGATTCGTTCGAACGATTTCCCCGTCTCATCCAACAAGACGATTGGCCGGTACGCGCCGGCTTCACCCGGAGGCCTCCCCTCCTTCGGGAGAAGGCACAGACGCCCCTCCTTCCACAACTTCGGGAATCGTGCCGACGCGAGCGCTGCGTCGTACAATTCCCGAAGTTGTCCCCCCAGATGGGCCAAGGCCAGGGCCAAGACCTTGCCCGGAACCCCATCAGGCCCCGGGGCCTTCTTCCGCGCCTTGAGTCGATCCACCACTGCCGCCATCTCCTCGTCGGTGACAGGTGGAATCGACTCGTCAGCCAAGGCAGGCATGGGAGGAGCCATAGTCGGAGGGGTGTGCATTGGGGGCTCTGGGAAGAGCTCCCGCACAACCCGCTCCAACACCTCCGTCTGGAGGGTCTCAATCACGGGGGGACCATTATTGCGGAGCTTGTTTCGCGCCGCCTTGTATGGTCTCCCCCATGGGTCCCTATTGAGATCCTCCAGCATCTCCTCCCTCGCCCTGCTCTTCGCCTGGCATATGGCCAGCTGTAATGCCTTCTTATCCTCAATATAAGTGGCATACAGCTGGCCTTCCCTCAATGTGTCACGCCGTCTACGGCGGAGCGCCCGGGTGAAAGCCCTCCTCGACAGCGAGCACTGCTGCCGAAGAAGGGCAATCTCCTCGCTCCACCAGTAGACTTGGTGACGCCGCGGCGGTGGCCCAATTACCTTGGGCATGGCGGCGCTGCAGACCCCGGACATAATGTTGCGGAATCTGCTTGCCGCCTCGTCAACCCCCGTGGTGACAGGGGTGGCACACCAAGCCGCCACTATGGCAGCCTCCTCCGCAAGTTCCCTGTCGAGCTTTGTCATCGCCCAACGAGGGAAGGAGGAGTGCCCCGTCTGTCTTTGCGGCCCTGGGGAGCCGCTGGAGGTGGAGACGTCGAACCTAATATACTTGTGGTCCGACATTGTCTCCACCTCACTTAGCACCTGCCAGCCCTGGACGCGTTGTGCTAGAGAAGGGGTGGCGAACGTCAAGTCCACCACGGACCCCCCTCCTCTACGCACACACGTGTGTGATGTCCCCCTGTTAAGGAGGGACAACCCAGAGCTGACAGCCCAGTCCTCCACGGCCAGACCCCACGGGTCTGTAGACACACTCCCCCAGAGCGTCGACCACGAGTTAAGGTCACCCATGACCAACACCGGGAGAGGCGCCAACCGCTGAATTACTGGGCCAAGGCCCCGCAAAAAGTTTTCCAAGTTGGACAACCCTCGATTTGGGGAGACATAGACGCCAACGATGGCAATGCCTCCCCATGTGGCAGCGACGTAGCCGGCACCCCTTTCCTTAGGAATAAGGATGTTACGACTAGCCACCGCCACGATCGCCACAGAACCATTTGTGTCTCCAGCCCATAAGGGCTGAGAGGGCACAAAATACGGTTCTGCGACTACCGCCACGTCAATCTCCCACTGCGCCATGGACTGGATTAATAAATCCTGGGCCCCGGCGCAGTGGTTGAGGTTCGTCTGGAGGAAACTGCTATGCCGAGTGTAACTCATAGTTGCATGGCAGTTTCCTCTGACGCTGACGTGCGCGTCCCTCTTGTGGCCTGGGTCCGATTGGCCGCCCTCGCTTTTGAAGCAGGAGGACAACAACTCCTCCCACCCATCGTATGCCCAGAGGGCTTGCCCGCGTCTGCGCAGACCGCGCAGCGAGCCTTCGCCGTGCATCCGGCGGCTTTGTGGCCCGGCTCACCACACCGGAAGCACAGCTCGTCCCGCTGCTTGTCGGACGGGCAGAGCTGCCGAGTGTGCCCGATGCCCATGCACCTGAAGCACCTCAAAGGAAGTGCTTCAAGGGCCCGGACCTGCGCACAGCTCCACCCAACTAACAAACGACCGCCGGCCAAAACGGTCTTGGCCGCAGCCACGGGGCATTTCAGTGTCACTGAACCTGCCCCGGAGCGACCAAGCCGAATGTCCGCGGCCTTGATTTGCGCTGCGTCGCAACCCCCCTTGGCCGCTACGGCAGCCACAACGTCCTCGCGGGTCACGGACTCCTCGAGGCCCGAAATACGCAAATCTGCGCATTTCGTGGGCCTCGTGACAGTGGCGATCCCCGCGAGCGCCTCCGATAGCTTGGCTGCCAGACGGTCGGCAGCCTCGGCGCTTTTGGCACCCGGCAACTCGAGCATTCTCGCTCCTGTTGCCGTCTGCCTGGACGTCACTCCCTGAATGCCCAGTTCAGGGAGTGCGATAGCCTCCTTGGCCTTCAGGAGTGCCATCTTGTATGAAACCCCGCGCGCCACAGCCTCGGGCTGTAGTGTGAAAACTACAGCGGAGGAGCGCGGCGAGGTCAATTTGGCCTTTGGCTTGGCTTGCGGCTGGGCTTGCTTGCCTGCTTGGGCTTGCGGCTTCGACTTACCCTTCTTAGCCTTGGGCGCAGTCGCGGTCGGCGGTTTCGGAGCTGCAGGGGCTGCGGGGACGGGCTTGGAGCTCTTCCCCTTCCCCTTTCCCTTCCTGCTGGCCACCACACTCCAAGTCTCTGCATCCGCAGAGGCTGGGGTAGCAGCAACAGCAGCCGGGGTCGCAGCAGCAACCGGAGTCGCCTTTGCAGGTGCTCGCGATGGACCTGCAACAGGAAGAGCTTCGGCAGATACAGGTGCCTTCACCTTCTTCTTACCCTTCGATTTGGCTTTGGCCTTGACCTGGGCCGGGCGGGCTGCGGCTGGAGCAGCCAAGGCAGCCTCCCTGGTCGCGGCCGCAGCCTCCTCGGCAGCGGCAGCCTCCCTGGCAGCGGCCTCCTCCCTCCTCTTGTCCGCCGCAAGCGGGGGGCGGAGAGTAGGCGCAGGTGGGAGGCGCATCTCCAACCCCGCGATGCGCGCGGAGATCATGTCGCCGACGGTGCGACACATGGAGGCCTTCATATCCTCCATCATGTCGGCGACCATGACGGCGACCTGACCCACGACATCCTTCGACACCTCAGGCTCCAGAACCGGCTGTGCTTCTGAAGAAGAAGGACCAGGCTGCTCGGACCTACTCGTGGCGAAGTCGCGGCGCAAGGCCTTGACCTCACGCTGTAAGTCCTCCACCTGGTTCTTCAGCAGCCGGTTCTGCACACTCAATCGCCGAGTCTCATCCGAAACGGAGCGTTCGGATAGAGAATCGACGATCTCCTGGTACTCAGACGCGTACGCCTTGAGGTCTCGGATAAAATTCCCCTTTAAATTACCCGACTTGCGAGCTATCTCAAAGATAGCCCGCTTCAATTCAGTTGCACGCTCGCGTGCGAGCTGCGTGTCGAGGTCCGCCGTCAGCTCATCCAGAGTTTGGACCTCGCCAGGCACCTCATACGGCAGTGGGACCGTGATCGGAGAGGGGGGCTCCGTCGGGTCAAAGTCTGCCAAAATATCATCGATGTTTTTGTTGCACCGAGCAACCAACTCTTTATGGGAAGGCGAAGAGGAATTCTTCTTGCCCCGTTTGGAGCCCTTCCCAGCTTTTTTATACTTGCTGCTACAAGTTTTTGTTCTGCATTTTGATTGCTGGACTTGATCGTCATCAGTCGTCTCGTCATCGCCTGAGGCGAAGAGAGGTGACATTGCAGGTCGCTTGCCAGAGGAACTCCTCGTCACACGACCTTTCTCCTCAAACGGTCCCTCATCGACCACTAGCCCCGAGAACGAGTTCTCGGTAAAGTCCGGGGACATGCATGGGTCGTCAGTAGGGACGCCGACCAACGGGGCCGACGTCTCCACCGCCAGATCAACGAACGCCGGTTCATGAGCTGAATCAGAGTCAGAGTGGGGAGCCAGGTTGTTGGCGGATCTATCCTTAAAAGGACTGGATCCGCCAGAAGACGAATCGGCAGCAGCGGGCCTATCCTGAAAAGGACTGGGCCTGCGCGCACAGGAAGTTTTCTTAGCAGTCGACATAACGATCTCAGTCAAAACGCAAGTCGCAATGCACTGAAGTGTTGCCGTCGTCTGTGCCACTCCGTTACGGTGGTCACAGACTACGTTGCCCAGGGTTCACTACGGGGAAGTCACTTCAGGGCGAACCCCAACCTAACCTAACCTAACCTAACCTAACCTAACCTAACCTAACCTAACCTAACCTAACCTAACCTAACCTAACCTAACCTAACCTAACCTAACCTAACCTAACCTAACCTAACCTAACCTAACCTAACCTAACCTAACCTAACCTTTTTTTTTTTTTTTTTTTTTTAAGAGGGGAATCCGTTTACGGACATCCCGCCCCCGGGGGAGGGACGGGATAGTCTGGGACTCGCCTGCCGAGAAGCGACAGAAATACCCAGTAAACCCCTCTGGAACCTACGCTCGCTATATGACGGGCCGTGTGTCGCGCGGAGCGCATTCAGCCAACGGGCCCGTCTTCAGCGTTTGCTCACATTTGAGCCCATCGCGGAGTTGGGAGGGGTCCTTGTTCCAAGAGGACCCTCCCCCGACGCAGGAACCAAGTGCAATGCAGGTAGCGGACGCCCCTCAGTCCACTACCCGCTGGTCCCCACTAGGGCGGCGGCTGTGGTGGCTGCAGCTGTTGCCACTGCCTCCTTCGCCGCCCTGTTCTCCTTTGCCGCCTCACGTCAGCGAGCGGATCAATCTCCCGAGCCCGCTCGGCCGCCTCTTTTTGGGACATTACGTCTCCACAGAAGGCGGCCGCGGCCTCCCACGCCTCCCGACTGCTAGCCATGGCTGCTACCAGCGTTGGCAGCGTCGGGTTTGCACCTAAGACGGCGACGAGGGTCGCGCGTTGGGACGCCCAGGCTGGGCAGTTCACCAACGTGTGTAGCGCGGTGTCCTCGTCGCAGGCGCAGTGGTGACATGCGGGAGTCGGCTCTCGCTGGGCCACCTTCCACAGGTACCGGCCAAAGCACCCGTGTCCGCTCAGTACTTGAGCAATGTGGAAGGTGACCGAGCCGTGTTGTCGCCCGATCCACTCGCTGAGTATCGGCCGGATGGCTTCAACCACCTGGTGCCCGGCTCTGGGCTGCTCGAGGGCCCTTGCCCACTCCTCGATCGCGGCGATCATTGCGTCGTCGCGCCAGCTCTCCACCTCGGCGAGCGCGGGCCTTCTGCCCTCGGCTCGAGCCTCGGTTCTTTTGTGGTACACCGCCGTTAGGACCTCGGCCTCGAGTTCCCATGGCGGTGTACCAGCTAGCGCGCACGCAGCCTCCACGCCGATTGTGCGGTATCCGCGGATTGCCCTGACCGCTATAACGCGCTGCGGAGCTCGCAGCAGAGCTCTGTTACGAGCGGTCAAGGCATCCACCCACACTGGCGCGCCGTACAGGGCCATCGAGCGGACCACACCCATGAACAGGCGGCGACACGCAGACCTCGGTCCACCCACATTCGGCAGAAGCCGGCCTAGCGCAAGCGCCGTTCCCACCAGCTTCTGCGACAAACGCTGAAAGTGGGGGCCGAAGGTCCACCGCCCGTCCAGGATGAGCCCGAGGTACCTCATCTGAGGTTTCACCATCACCTGCTCCCCCCCGACGACAATCGTGCTCCCAGAAGGAGGCCGGTTACGGGGTCCGTGAAAGCACAGGGCTTCGGTTTTATGGAGCGCCACCTTGAGACCCAGGCGCTCAACCCGGGTGACTACCTGCCCTGTGCCCACAGCGGCTAACCGGGCGGCGTCGCTAAATCGTTCTCCGCGGGCCGTGATTAGCGTGTCATCTGCGTAGCAGATCACGTTCAACCCGCGGAGAAGGGCTCCACGCAGCACCCAGTTATAGCCCACGTTCCACAGGAGTGGCCCGAGGACCGACCCCTGCGGAACGCCACGCTGCATCTGCCGCCTTTGGACGACTCCGGAGCGATCCAGGTATACCACGCAACGGTCCCGGAAATAATCCCGCACGACGCGCCTAAGGTATACCGGCACGCCGTGGTAAACCAGCGCGGCCTCAATGCACCGGAAGGGGATGCTGTTGAACGCGTTGGCGATGTCAAGAGACACCGCCAACAGCACTCCCCCTCGCATTGTCTCTGCCTGCGCCAGTTCACGGATCGTGAGGATCGCGTCCGTCGTTGACCTCCCCGCACGGAACCCGTACTGGCCCTCGGCCAAGTCAGGACCCACCGTGCTGAGGTGCCCGTTGATGCGGGAGGCGAGAATCCTCTCGAAGAGTTTTCCCGCCTCATCGAGCAGCACAATGGGCCTGTATGCAGACGGGTCTGCCTCCGGCCGGCCGTCCTTCTTGAGCAGAACAAGACGCCCAGCTTTCCAGATCGTGGGAAAGCGGCCCTCTTCGAGACAGGAGTCTAAAAGACCCCTGAATCGGACACCCAACTCGCTCAGGGCCACTGCCCAGACCTTGGACGGTACTCCGTCAGGGCCGGGCGCCTTGTTCTTAGCCCTCATCCGCTCCACTGCCGCGTCAAACTCCGCGTCCGTAATGGGGGACGGAGGTCTGGTGGTTGCCTCGGTCTCTCGCCGGAACGGCGCCATTGGTGGGGCCTCGAAATCGTCACTCTGCTCTGGGAAGAGCGTTGACACGACTGTGTCTAAGAGAGCCGGCTGGATAGTTTCCACGACCGGGGGAGCCTGGTTGCGCAGCTTGCTGCGAACCATTAAATACGGGCGTCCCCACGGATCACGGTCTAGACTACCCAGCAGCTCCTCCCAAGCAGCCGACTTCGCCCGCTTTATCCCGACCTGGAGGGCACCTTTGGCAGCCTTGTACAGCTGTCGCAGTTCGGCCTCAACCTCTTCGACTCGGTGGTCACCACGCCTTCTGCGGTATCTTTCGAGCATCCGCTTCGCCCGGATGCAGGTTCCACGGAGCTGCGCAAGCTCTGGCGACCACCAGTAGACCTGAGTGGCTTTTGGAGGGCGCCTTACCCGCGGCATTGCGAAGTCGCAGATGCAGGTCATGGCGCCTCTGAACCACTCGGCCTCTTCGTCCGGTCCTCCGGCCGTCGCTGCGTCGCCAAACCACGCCTGCACGATCGCCGCCTCCTTTGCAAGCTCACGATTCAGCTTGCCGAGAGCCCAGCGCGGGAAAGGGCTCGCCGCTGAGACTGCTCGACCCGCATCGTCTTGACTTGAGGGGGAGACGCTGAACGCAATGTACTGGTGGTCGGACAGCGTCTCCGCACCCTCAAGAACCCGCCAGTCAAGAACCCGCGAAGCAATGGCGGGGGAGGCGAAAGACAGGTCGATGATCGAGCCCCCCTGCTGCCTGACGCAAGTATTAACCGAGCCCCGGTTGAGGAGCGCCAACTCCGAAACGACTGCCCACTCCAGGATGACCTCTCCTCTGGGGTCTGTGCTCGGGGAGCCCCAGGCAGTAGCCTTGGCGTTAAAGTCCCCGAGCACGATTACTGGACCTCCAGAGGCCCGTCTCACTGCGGCTTCCAGGTCGTTGACGCTCGACTCATACTCCGCTAGGGTTCGGTTAGGGGAGAAATACACCCCGAAGAGCGTGCATTCTCCCCACCTTGCCGCCACAAAGCCCCGACCAGCCTCCCTGAGGGAGATAGGCTCGGCTGTGCTTGCGGTCGATCCCATTATGGCCACGGTGCCGTCCAGGTCGGAGACCCAATTGGGTCGTGATGGGACGCTGTACGGCTCCGCAACCACAGCCACGTCGATCCTCCATTCCACCGCCGATTGCAGGAAAAGGTCCTGGGCAGCGGCAGAATGGTTTAGGTTGCCCTGTAGAATGTAGCGCGGTTTGGCCGCACTAAGCATTATTGCCGGTCACCATCGGTGTTGTCTGCGGGCATGAGGTGGGCCGCGCAGACTCTGGAGCGGCCGTGACGGTGGCTAGCGCTCTACTTCTTTTGGGGCGTGGAGGGTTGCAGCTTTTGGCCCCCAGAACATGGTCCGCCTTTAGCCCGAGTCCGGCGCAGATGCTGCATTTGGGCTTCGCGTTGCAGCCGCTAGCCTTGTGGCCGGGCTGACCGCACCTGAAGCACAGGTCACTGCGGTCGGTCGGAGCCGTGCAGAATGGCCGGGTATGTCCCTGCTCCAGGCAGCGGAAACATTTCATCGGCCTTGGCTCGAGGAGCTGAACGTGCGCCGAACTCCAACCGACCAGAAGGCGGCCTGTGCTGACCACCTTCGCTGCCGACGTTGGGCACTTGAGCCACGCCGCGCCCATCCCACTGCGCCCAGACCGGATTTCCCCGACTTTTATGTGCTCTGGTGCGCACTTGCCTTTGAGGGCTACTGCTGCGGCGACATCCTCCCTAGTGATGGAGTCGTCCAGCCCAGATATACGGATATCCGTATATTTCACCGGCCGGACGACCTTCACAGATTGCGGAAGGATGTCCCGCAGTTTTTGGACCACTTTGTCGGCCGCTTCTGGCGTCACCGTCGCGGGGAACTCCATTAGACGAGCGCCTGCCGCCGTCACCTTCATTTTTGCGCCCTTTTCTATCCCCAAGGCCGCCAGGTCTAGGTCCTCTCGAGCCTTCCTCATAATGGAGGCGTAAGTAACGCCATCACCGGCGTCCGAGGGGACCGTGATGACGACGGCCGAGGTTTTTGGGGCAGCTAGGGCCTTCTTTCCTCTGGCGTTCTTTTTGGGCCTCTTTTTGGCCTTCGGCGCCGTTTTGGCAGCTGGCCTCTGTTCGGCTGACGGACCACCCTTCTCTACACTAGGCTTTACCCTCTTCTTCTTCCTACCCACGACGGTCGTCCAGGCCTCACTGAGAGGCTCCTGGGTAGAAGAATGATTGACCGGCTCGTTCGCGCTCCCAGTCATCTGTTTGGGCGGAGCTGGAGGTGCAGGCGCTTTCGCCTTTCTTTTTTCTGACGTCTTTCCGCCTGAAGTCGATGCTGGTGGCCCGGGATGTGGTCGGGTTACCGGTGGCTCCTCCTGCAGCACTGGCGGAATGGTTGTTGGTTCAGCCGTTTGCCTCCTGTCCGACGCCAGTGGAGGTCTGAGGCGCTCAACGGGCAGCCTCTGGTACGCACCGAGTCTGGCATCCAGCATTGACCCCATCTGGAGCATGAGGTTGCGGTCCCTCGCCTCCGACGTCTCCTGCACCTTAACAAGCCCGGCCTGTAGGTTCGCCATCTCCTTCTTCAGGCCAGCCAGCTCCGCTTTCATTCGGGCGTTTTCCTCTTCGGCCCTCTCCAGCTTGGCCTTGAGCCCAGCCTTCTCCGCCTCTAGCCTCTTGACCTCACCTGAGGTGGTCAGGGAAAGGATTCGGCCGGCTAGTTCCTCTGCCTTCGCGTTTGCGTCGTACAAGGCGCGTTGGTACGTCCCTTTTAAGCGCGATGACGTTTTCCCCACCTTTAGGACAACAGCCGCCATGTCTAGTAGCTCCTTCCTTATGACAGACGCTGAGTCTGGCAGGTCTGTAGTCGGCACCGTCTCCTCAATCGACATAGACGAGTCGCTGAGGTTACCCGCCCTCTGCGTCCTCAGCGTCAGTGTCATCTCAGACAACTCCTGCTCACTTTCGGCCTCTGCCGCCCGCCTCTTATCCTCTTTAATTTGGCGGTCATACTCTGCCTTGCGCTTCGCGTACCCGATGTACTCTCCAGTGGTTGGCGGGCGGCCCCTCCTAGCTGGGGACGGTCTAGCGGTTGACGCCTCGCTACTTGACCGGCTCCCTGACCCAGATCGTCGTGAGGAGCTGCGGTGCCCCGAACGGCTCCGCCTTCGCTGGTCCCACAGTTTTCCTTGGACCGCAGGTAGCTCGTTTGTCTCGACTGGCAAAGACTCCACAGTCTCAAAGCTGCCTGCGTCCGAAACCTCTTCAAGAACTAGCCGTGTCAATTTGACGATCGGCTCCCTCGCCCTTTTCCGACCGGGTCTCAAAGCGGGGGTATCGCTTCCCCGCAGAAATTCTGATCTCAGTGAGACCTCGGCGTCGGACAAAGCGTCCGGCACCGGTGTCTCGCATCGATCCACCCCTCTCTCTGTCGCCTCTGGCAACGTCTCTGCCTGTGGAGGCAAATTCTCTAGGGGAGACTCCTCTTCGCAGTCCTTTCCTTCCAGCCAACCTGGACGCAAAGAGTCTCCCCGTTCGACGACAGCTACTAGTGCTGCGTCCTCCGCCTCATTCTCATCGAGAATGGAAAACTTATTTACTAACTTAAAACTAGATGAAGATTCGTTTATTTCCATAAAGATCCCACGAGTATGGGGGATATAAAAGGTCCACCCAGGCAGTGCCCCCTGTACCTGGGTAACCCTAATACTGCACGAGGGCGGGTGGTCTCGTGCAGTTGGCCGCTAGTTGGCAGGCGTTCACCCATCCTGCCACCTCGAGACCGAGGCGACCGGACGTCGCGCGAGGCCCCAAAGGGCGCCCCAACGTCCGACCTTTTGGGGTTTTTTAGTGAGGTTGGCTCCTCTTGGTCCAGGCGACCAAGCCAGGACCCCTACCCCCGCTGGGCCGCGAGACATGTCCACGACACCCAAACGGGGAGCAGGTTGCCAGACGGTTGGCCTGAGCCACCCACCTGGTCGCGCAACCGCGAGTGGTGGGCCCGTCCAGCCGCAAACCTTAAAGGCTGCCATCCCACGAGCCTAGGCTCCGCTGGTCCGAGGGACTCCGTCGCAGGTGCAGAAAGAATCTGCCCGGCGCAACCGCTGAGCCTCCAAGAGGCTCTGGAGCATCACGCGTCTCAGCCTCTTATTATAAGAGGCGAGGGTGAGCTCCGCGGCCCCGCCCGACGAGGGCCAGTCATACTGGACTCCCCGCCGCGCGGGTTGTCTCTCTTCGCTTCCCCGAAGCAACGTGCCCCGGGTACTGAGCCCCCCTACCACGACAAGGTGGAGACATATTCAGGGGGGAACCTAACCTAACCTAACCTTTTTTTTTTTTTTTTTTTTTTTTTTTTTTTTTTTTTTTTTTTTTTTTTTTTTTTTTTTTTTAAGAGGGGAATCCGTTTACGGACATCCCGCCCCCGGGGGAGGGACGGGATAGTCTGGGACTCGCCTGCCGAGAAGCGGCAGGAATACCCAGTAAACCCCTCTGGAACCTACGCTCGCTATGTGACGGGCCGTGTGTCGCGCGGAGCGCATTCTGCCAACGGACCCGTCTTCAGCGTTCGCTCATGTGAGCCAATCGCGGAGTTGGGAGGGGTCCTTGTTCCAAGAGGACCCTCCCCCGACGCAGGAACCAAGTGCAATGCAGGTAGCGGACGCCCCTCAGTCCACTACCCGCTGGTCCCCACTAGGGCGGCGGCTGTGGTGGCTGCAGCTGTTGCCACTGCCTCCTTCGCCGCCCTGTTCTCCTTTTCCGCCTCGCGTCAGCGAGCGGATCCGTCTCACGAGCCCGCTCGGCCGCCTCTTTTCGGGACATTACGTCCCCGCAGAAGACGGCCGCGGCCTCCCACGCCTCCCGACTGCTTGCCATGGCTGCTACCAGCGTTGGCAGCGTCGGGTTTGCACCTAAGACGGCGACGAGGGTCGCGCGTTGGGACGCCCAGGCTGGGCAGTTCACCAACGTGTGTAGCGCGGTGTCCTCGTCGCAGGCGCAGTGGTGGCATGCGGGAGTCGACTCTCGCTGGGCCACCTTCCACAAGTACCGGCCGAAGCACCCGTGCCCGCTCAGTACTTGTGCAATGTGGAAGGTGACCGAGCCGTGTTGTCGACCGATCCACTCGCTGAGTACCGGCCGGATGGCTTCAACCACCTGGTGTCCGGCTCTGGGCTGCTCGAGGGCCCTTGCCCACTCCTCTATCGCGGCGATCATTGCGTCGTCGCGCCAGCTCTCCACCTCGGCGAGCGCGGGCCTTCTGCCCTCGGCTCGAGCCTCGGTTCTTCTGTGGTACACCGCCGTTAGGACCTCGGCCTCGAGTTCCCATGGTGGTGTACCAGCCAGCGCGCATGCAGCCTCGACGCCGATTGTGCGGTATCCGCGGATTGCCCTGACCGCTATAACGCGCTGCGGAGCTCGCAGCAGGGCTCTGTTACGAGCGGTCAAGGCATCCACCCACACTGGCGCGCCGTACAGGGCCATCGAGCGGACCACACCCATGAAGAGGCGGCGACACGCAGACCTCGGTCCACCCACATTCGGCAAAAGCCGGCCTAGCGCAAGCGCCGTTCCCACCAGCTTCTGCGACAAACGCTGAAAGTGGGGGCCGAAGGTCCACCGCCCGTCCAGGATGAGCCCGAGGTACCTCATCTGAGGTTTCACCACCACCTGCTCCACCCCGACGACAATCGTGCTCCCAGAAGGAGGCCGGTTACGGGGTCCGTGAAAGCACAGGGCTTCGGTTTTATGGAGCGCCACCTTGAGACCCAGGCGCTCAACCCGGGTGACTACCTGCCCTGTGCCTACAGCAGCTAACCGGGCGGCGTCGCCAAATTGTTCTCCGCGGGCCGTGATTAGCGTGTCATCTGCGTAGCAGATCACGTTCAACCCGCGGAGAAGGGCTCCACGCAGCACCCAGTTATAGCCCACGTTCCACAGGAGTGGCCCAAGGACCGACCCCTGCGGAACGCCACGCTGCATCTGCCGCCTTCGGACTACTCCGGAGCGATCCAGGTATACCACGCAACGGTCCCGGAAATAATCCCGCACGACGCGCCTAAGGTATACCGGCACGCCGTGGTAAACCAGCGCGGCCTCAATGCACCGGAAGGGGATGCTGTTGAACGCGTTGGCGATGTCAAGAGACACCGCCAACAGCACTCCCCCTCGCATTGTCTCTGCCTGCGCCAGTTCACGGATCGTGAGGATCGCGTCCGTCGTTGACCTCCCAGCACGGAACCCGTACTGCCCCTCGGCCAAGTCAGGACCCACCGTGCTGAGGTGCCCGTTGATGCGGGAGGCGAGAATCCTCTCGAAGAGTTTTCCCGCCTCATCGAGCAGCACAATGGGCCTGTATGCAGACGGGTCTGCCTCCGGCCGGCCGTCCTTCTTGAGCAGAACAAGACGCCCAGCTTTCCAGATCGTGGGAAAGCGGCCCTCTTCGAGACAGGAGTCTAAAAGACCCCTGAATCGGACACCCAACTCGCTCAGGGCCACTGCCCAGACCTTGGACGGTACTCCGTCAGGGCCGGGCGCCTTGTTCTTAGCCCTCATCCGCTCCACTGCCGCGTCAAACTCCGCGTCCGTGATGGGGGACGGAGGTCTGGTGGTTGCCTCGGTCTCTCGCCGGAACGGCGCCATTGGTGGGGCCTCGAAGTCGTCGCTCTGCTCTGGGAAGAGCGTTGACACGACTGTGTCCAAAAGAGCCGGCTGGATAGTTTCCACGACCGGGGGAGCCTGATTGCGCAGCTTGCTGCGAACCATTAAATACGGGCGTCCCCACGGATCGCGGTCTAGGCTACCCAGCAGCTCCTCCCAAGCCGCCGACTTCGCCCGCTTTATGCCGACTTGGAGGGCACCTTTGGCGGCCTTGTACAGCTGCCGCAGTTCGGCCTCGACCTCTTCGACTCGGTGGTCGCCACGCCGTCTGCGATACCTTTCGAGCATCCGCTTCGCCCGGATGCAGGTTCCGCGGAGCTGCGCAAGCTCTGGCGACCACCAGTAGACCTGAGTGGCTTTTGGAGGGCGCCTCACCCGCGGCATTGCGAAGTCGCAGATGCAGGTCATGGCGCCTCTGAACCACTCGGCCTCTTCGTCCGGTCCTCCGGCCGTCACTGCGTCGCCGAACCACGCCTGCACGATCGCCGCCTCCTTTGCGAGCTCGCGATTCAGCTTGCCGAGTGCCCAGCGCGGAAAAGGGCTCGCCGCTGGGACTGCTCGACCCGCATCGTCTTGACTTGAGGGGGAGACGCTGAACGCAATGTACTGGTGGTCGGACAGCGTCTCCGCACCCTCAAGAACCCGCCAGTCAAGAACCCGCGAAGCAATGGCGGGGGAGGCGAAAGACAGGTCGATGATCGAGCCCCCCTGCTGCCTGACGCAAGTGTTAACCGAGCCCCGGTTGAGGAGCGTCAACTCCGAAACGACTGCCCACTCCAGGATGACCTCTCCTCTGGGGTCTGTGCTCGGGGAGCCCCAGGCAGTAGCCTTGGCGTTAAAGTCCCCGAGCACGATTACTGGACCTCCAGAGGCCCGTCTCACTGCGGCTTCCAGGTCGTTGACGCTCGACTCATACTCGCCTAGGGTTCGGTTGGGGGAGAAATACACCCCGAAGAGCGTGCATTCTCCCCACCTTGCCGCCACGAAGCCCCGACCAGCCTCCCTGAGGGAGATAGGCTCGGCTGTGCTTGCGGTCGACCCCATTATAGCCACGGTGCCGTCCAGGTCGGAGACCCAATTGGGTCGTGATGGGACGCTGTACGGCTCCGCAACCACGGCCACATCAATCCTCCATTCCACCGCCGATTGCAGGAAAAGGTCCTGGGCAGCGGCGGAATGGTTTAGGTTGCCCTGCAAAATGTAGCGCGCTTGGGCCGCACTAGGCATTGTTGTCGGTTGCCATCGATGTTGTCTGCGGGCATGAGGTGGGCCGCGCAGACTCTGGAGCGGCCGTGACGGTGGCTAGCGCTCTACTTCTTTTGGGGCGTGGGGGGTTGCAGCTTTTGGCCCCCAGAACATGGTCCGCCTTTAGCCCGAGTCCGGCGCAGATGCTGCACTTAGGTTTGTCGGCACAACCGCTGGCCTTATGGCCGGGCTGGCCGCACCTGTAACAGAGGCCGCTGCGATCGGTTGGAGCCGTGCAGAAAGGCCTAGTGTGCCCTTGCTCTAAGCACCGAAAGCACTTCATAGCCCTTGGCTCTAGGAGCTGTATGTGTGCCGAGCTCCAGCCCACCAGGAGACGGCCTGTGCTGACGACCTTCGCCACCGAGGTTGGGCACCTAAACCATGCTGACCCCGTGCCACCGCGCCTGGCCCGGATGTCCCCGACCTTAACGTGTTCTGGTGGACATCCACCCTTGAGCGCCACCGCTGCAACGACATCCTCCTTGGTGATGGAGTCGTCCAGCCCGGATATACGCATGTCCGTATATTTAACTGGCCGGACGACTCTCACAGTTTGTGGGAGAATGTCTCGCAGCTTCTGCACCACTTGATCAGCCACCTCAGATGTCACAGTCGCAGGCAGCTCCATAAGGCGGGCTCCCGCTGCCGTCTGTTTCATTCTGGCTCCCTTTTCAATGCCTAGAGTCGCCAAGTCTAGTTCCTCCCGGGCCTTTTTCATGATGGAGGCGTAGGTGACGCCCTCGCCTGCACCCGGGGGGACTGTGATGACTACGGCCATGGTTTTGGGGGCGGCTAAGGCCTTCCCTCCCCTCGTCCTTTTCTTTTTTGGCCTTTTAGTGGCCTTTGCGGATTTCACCGGCGCCGTCTTGGTGTTCGTTCTTGGCGCGGCCGCCGGACCACCCTTCTCCACGCTGGGCTGAGCAGCCTTCTTCTGCCCCCTTTTCCTAACGACGGTGGTCCACTCCTCGTTAAGAGGCGCTGGAGGAGGAGCAGAGATCGCTGGCTCGTCTCCTTGGACAGGTTGGACTGGGGGCGCTTGTGCCTTTGACTTCCGTTTCGCCGCAGTTGCCACGGTGTTTCCGCCTGCAGGCGATGCTGAAGGCCCAGGTTGAGGGCGCGCTATCTCCGGCATGTCCTGCTGCTGCACAGGTACCTCAGTCACCCTCTTTTTATCTGAGGCGAGTGGTGGCCTGCGACGCTCTTCAGGCAGCTTCTGATAGCCACCGAGTCTAGCGTCTAGCATGGACCCCATTTGCAACATAAGGTTGCGGTCCCGTGCTTCGGACGACTCCTGCACCTTCACCAAGTCAGACCGCAGCAGTGACATCTCTGCCTTGAGACCGGCTAACTCGGCGTTCACTCGCGCGTTTTCTTCTTCAGCCCGCGCCAATTTGGCCGCGAGGCACGCTTTCTCCGCTTCGAGCCTCTTAACCTCGTCTGAGGTATTCAGACGGAGGACTCGACTAGCTAGCTCTTCAGCCTTTGCATTGGCGTCATACAGGGCTCGCTGATAAGTCCCTTTTAGATGAGACGAAGTTTTTCCTACTTTCAGCACCGTGGCTGCCACATTTAGTAACTCCTGCCTTATGGCTGAGGCCGAGTCTGGCAGGTTTGCGGCAGGCGCTGTCTCCTCCGTTGACATCGACGCATCACTCAGTGTGACAGCTTCTTTGGATCTAAGCGTCAACGCCAACGCAGCCAGCTCTTCTTCACCGTCTGCTTCCGCCGCAAGTCGCGCGCTTTCCTTCAATTGGCGATTAAATTCAGCCTTCGCCTTGGCCAGTCCCACATATTCACCCGTGGTTGGCGGGCGGCCCCTTCTCTTTCGCGCTGAGCGGTCAACAGCTGTTACCGCCGACGCGTCGCTGCTCGATGGGCTACCAGACCCCGAGCGCTGTGAGGTCTCTCGATGCCCTGACCGGCTTCTCCTTCTCTGGGCCCACAACTTGCCAGTTGGTCCGGAGCGAGACTCACTTGTCTCACGTGGCAGTGACTCCACGGATTCGAAGCTACCCGCATCCGAATCTTCCTCCTCGAGCACAATCCTAGTGAGCTTGACAATTGGCTCCCTCATTCTTGTCCGACTGGGTCTCAGAGCGGGGGCTCCGCTCACCGTCGAACTCTCTGATCTTGAGACCTCGGGGTCGGACAAAACGTCCGGCACCGGTGTCTCACATCGAGTCGCCCCTCTATCCGTCACCTCTGACGATGTCTCTTCCGTTGGAGGGAAGCCTCCCGGGGGACTGTCATTTTCGCGATCCTTACCTACCAACCGACCTGGACGCAGACAGTCTCCCCGTTCGACAACAACAGCAGTATTTGTTGTCTCCTCCACTTCGCTCTCATTCCCGAGAGCGGAAAAACTATTAACTAAACTAACCCTAAAACTAAAAGATGATTCGTTTTCCATACGAGATCCCACGAGTATGGGGGATATAAAAAGTCCACCCAGGCAGTGCCCCCTGTACCTGGGTAACCCTAGTACTGCACGAGGGCGGGTGGTCTCGTGCAGTTGGCCGCTAGCTGGCAGGCGTTCACCCATCCTGCCACCTCGAGACCGAGGCGGCCGGACGTCGCGCGAGGCCCCGAAGGGCGCCCCAACGTCCGACCTTTTGGGGTTTTTTGGTGAGGTTGGCTCCTCTTGGTCCGGGCGACCAAGCCAGGACCCCTACCCCCGTTGGGCCGCGAGACATGTCCACGACACCCAAACGGGGAGCAGGTTGCCAGACGGTTGGCCTGAGCCACCCACCTAGTCGCGCAATCGCGAGTGGTGGGCCCGTCCGGCCGCAAACCTTGAAGGCTGCCATCCCACGAGCCTAGGCTCCGCTAGTCCGAGGGACTCCATCGCAGGTGCAGAAGCAATCTGCCCGGCGCAACCGCTGAGCCTCCAAGAGGCTCTGGAGCATCACGCGTCTCAGCCTCTTATTATAAGAGGCGAGGGTGAGCTCCGCGGCCCCGCCCGACGAGGGCCAGTCATACTGGACTCCCCGCCGCGCGGGTTGTCTCTCTTCGCTTCCCCGAAGCAACGTGCCCCGGGTACTGAGCCCCCCTACCACGACAAGGTGGAGACATATTCAGGGGGGAACCTAACCTTTTTTTTTTTTTTTTTTTTTTTTTTTTTCGAGGGGAATCCATTTACGGACATCCCGCCCCTCGGGGGAAGGGCGGGGGTGTCTCGGACTCGCCTGCCGTGAAGCGACAGGAATACCGAGTAAACCCCCCGGTGCTCCAACATTGCCATTTCTGTTGTACGTGGCCATGGGATCGCTTTGCGCATCCACGACTACGGGCAACGGCCGTCCGCATCCGGACCCATCTTTCGGTGTTTGTGGCACCGACATCCACCTAGTGGTCAGGGCGTGCGAGGAGCACTCGGCACGCCCTCCAACTCTTAGACCCATTACGGGCGACGAGCAACCCCCGTTGCTGTCACCCGCAGAAAGTCTTTACGCCTGCAGCGTTTGCGCGACATACTCACGCCTTCTGCGGCCAATACGCCTACGACGGAGCGGCTGGGACTGTGGGTCCTCCTCTCTACTTCGCTCCGCCGTCTCTTTCTCGCACAGGACGTTTTCACAGAACTCAGCAAATTTGTCCCAGGCGGCTTCACTGTTGACTATGTTGCCAACAATGGATTGCATCTCCAGGTCGGGGCCTATGCACCCAATCAATTCAGCCCTTTGTGCAAGCCAGTGGGAGCAGTGGGCCACTGTGTGCTCCGCCGTGTCGTTGGCATCACCGCACTGGTGGCAGATGGTGGACTGCTCCCGTCTTGCCACGAGGCACAAATACCTCCCGAAACACCCGTGCCCAGTGAGCATTTGGGTGATCCGGAAGGACAGTGCCCCATGTCTCCGCCTTATCCATACGTCCATATGCGGACGTATCGCCGCTATGGTTGTTTTGCCATAGGACGGCTGCGCCAATTTCTGACGCCAGCACTCCAGAAGAGTGTTTTGGGCGTCTTGTCTCCACTTCTTTATTTCCTCAGCCGCAGGGAACTCTCCGCGGGCCCGGACTACGGCACTCTGCCGATATACGTCCGCTTGGACCACTGCGTCCAGTTCCCAGGGAGGGGTTGCCGCTAGCAAACACGCCGCCTCCCAGGATATGGTGCGGTATCCTCTTATTACCCGGATGGCCAAGACTCTTTGCGGTCTCCGCAGTAGGGCCCGATTTTGGGGACCAAGCGCGTCAACCCAAATTGGGGCACCATACAGAGCCATGGACCGCACCACCCCAGTGTACAGGCGACGGCACGCCAGATCTGGTCCACCGATGTTTGGCAGCAATCTAGATAGCCCTCCAGCCGCCCTGAGCAGTTTCGGAGCCAACAGCCGGAAGTGCTCCTTGAAGGACCACCGGCTATCAAGGACAATGCCAAGATACCGCATCGTCGACTTGATGCCGATGGTCACTCCGCCAATTATAAGGTGCGCTCCCTCTGGTGGGGCGTTTCGGGGGCCGTGGAAGCAGATCACCTCCGTCTTGTTTAGGGCAACCTCCAAGCCCAACATCCTGATCCGGTGAACCACATGGGCCACACCGGCAGTGGCGAGGATTTTCGCCTCTCTGTGTGAGGTGCCGCGGGCGGTCACGAGGGTGTCGTCGGCGTAACAAGTTACATCGACCCCCCGGAGATTAGCGCCGCGCAGCACCCAGTCATAGCCGATGTTCCACAGGAGAGGTCCGAGGACCGACCCCTGTGGAACACCGCACGACATTTCCTTCCGCTTCCAGTCGGTGCCAGTTGGGAAGGTCACCGCCCGGTCCGACAAGTACGCCGACACTATTTGCCGGAGATACCGGGGTACCATGTGGTACTCTAATGCCGCCAATATGCAGCCCCAGGGGAGGGTATTAAACGCGTTGGCGATATCTAAGGATACCGCCAATACCACGTCACCCTGGGAGACTGCCTCCTGCGCTGCGACTTTCACGCGCTCGATCGCATCGACCGTCGATCGGCCTCTTCGGAAGCCGAACTGCTTCGCACTCAGATCCGGACCACCGTCCCCTAGGTGCTTGACGAGGCGAGCGGCTATAACCCGCTCGAAGAGCTTGTTAGCCTCGTCAAGAAGGACGATGGGTCGGTATGCCGACGGCGAGTCAGGTGGACGATTGTCTTTCCGCAGCAGAACAAGTTTGCCGGTCTTCCACTGTTGTGGGTACCGGCCCTGTTCGAAGCAGGCTGTGAAAAGACGCCTGAGCCGCGGCTCCCAGCCTCCGTGCTTGAGTGCCAGCACCCAGGCCTTACCCGGGATGTTATCCGGGCCCGGAGCAGTGTTTTTGGCTTGTAGCCTTTGGACTGCTGCGCCGATTTCAGCTTCTGTCACGTCTGGTATGTCTTCACCTATGCCCGCATAATTATGAACAGTCGGCGGAGCCATAGGTGGAGGTGAATGATCCCCTTGCGATGGGAATAGGGATTCCACTACCTGCTCTAGCAGCTGTGGTTCCAGAGTGGTAGTTAGTGGAGGGGCCCAGGGACGAAGCTTTTGCCGCACGAGCTTGTAGGGCCTTCCCCAAGGATCACTGTTCAGGGTCTCCACTAACTCCTCCCACGCGTCGGCCTTGGCCTTCGCTATTGCAATCTGCAGGTTTTTGGCGCAGTTTCTATATTCGGCGTATAGATCTGCCTCTCTGGCCTCGTCCCGTTGGCGCCTTCTGCGGGACCTGGTGTACCGGCGTCTCGCCCTCACGCAAGCTTGTCGTAGCCGCGTGAGTTCCGCGGACCACCAGTACACCTGTCTCTTGGGCGGGAGTGGCCGGGCACGAGGCATGGCCGCATCGCACGCCTGGGTCATTGCATCGTAGTGCCAGGTGGCCTCCTCGTCGACGTCAATGGGTCCATCCGGTATTGGCAACCATGTTTGAACCACGGCTGCCTCTACAAACAGCTCTCTGTCCAGTCGTTTGAGGGCCCACCTAGGTCGCTCTCCCTCGAGAGGGCGGCTTGGACCGGTCTGAGTATTAGGAGGGGCAGAGACCTGGTATCGGATGTATCGGTGATCCGATAGCGTCTCCACACCCTCCATGACCTCCCAGTCCTGCACACGGCATGCCAGGGTGGGATGTGCGAACGTTACGTCCACGATCGAACCGCCCTGTTGCCGCACGCACGTGTGCACCGACCCCCGATTGAGTAATGTCAATCCGGTCATTATGAGCCAGTCCTCAAGCGCTTCACCGCGCGGGTCTGTCGCTGGAGAGCCCCATGTCGTGGACTTGGCATTTAAGTCTCCAGCCACGATCACAGGACTCCGACTTCCACTTACCAAGGCGGTGATTTGCAGGAGGAACTGTTCAAACTCTACTAGTGGGCGATTCGGCGAGAAATAGGCGGCAATCACGGTTACGCAGTTGAATGTCACCGCCACGCATCCCCTACCCTTCGCTACCCTTTCGAAAGACGGGGAGCCTGCGGCCGTTTGCGTGACAATTGCCACATCGCCCGCCAAATCGCCCGCCCAGTTATCCCTCTGGAGAATTGTGTATGGCTCCGCAATAATCGCAATATGCGTCAACCACTCCGCCATACTCTGGGTCAGAAGATCCTGAGCTCTGGCAGAGTGGTTGAGATTCGCCTGTAAGAACTTTAGGGCCATCTAACCCGTGGCCATAGGTTCCTCCAAAGCCCTCTCTGGGGGGCAGGCCGACTGCGAGGGGACCCTGGGGCCTTCACGAGTCGTGGTCCTACTCCACGTATTTTTTCTATTTGAAGGTTTGGGAGCCTTGCATGCGTTACTCCCCAACCTGTGTTCCGCCGGTTTTCCTGCAGCTAAGCATAGGCTACATTTCGGTGCAGCGGTACACTGTGCCGCTTTGTGGCCTGGTTGGGCACACCGATAACATATACCGCTGCGATCGGTTTCGGACGTGCATTGCGCGCTGACGTGTCCGGTCTCCATACATCGATAGCAGCGCAAGGCTCTGGGTTCGGACACCCTTACCTGCGCTACCATCCATCCGACTAAGAGTCGACCGCTTTCGGCCAAAAGTTTGGCAGCTGCGACCGGACACCTTAGCCAGACCACACCAAGTCCATTCGACGGACTGCGTCGGATTTCTCCCGCTTTCACATGGTCCGCAGCGCACTGTCCCACGCGAACTACTGCAGCCACCACTTCGTCTGTCGTCGCTGAGTCATCCAGACCCGCAACTCTCACATCTACGGTCTTTACGGGTCTGGATATTTTGACGTCTCCTCCGTCCAGGATTTCCCGTAATTTGCCGGCAAGGGTATCCGCCTTCTCATTGTTGGCCTCCCCGGACACCTCCAGGATTCTGCCACCGGTTGCCGCACACTTGATTCGTAGGGGCGGCAAACCGAGGCCGACCAGGTCAATTTTTGCCTTTGCTTCTTTCAGGACTTTCTCATATGTAATGCCCCTCTCGTTTGCTCCTGGCTGCAACGTGATAGTCACGGCCGCAGAACGAGGGGGACGTATTTTGCCCTTTTTTCCCCTGTTCGGGGTCTTCGCCGGTGGTGTGGTTTTCGCCGGTGGAGGCTTGGCTTTTTTAGTGCCTCGCGCAGCCACGACGCTCCATTTCTCGTCCATTGCCAAGGGAGGAGGCCGCACCATACGCGGCTGTCTCGGTGCACTCTCATCCTTTTGGACAGAGGCAGCAGTCTCCTTCTCCTTTTGTTGAGCCTTCCCATTCTTACCCTTTTTTCCCTTCGTTGACGTTGAGGGTGGGCTGGGGTTACCCTTCTTCTCCTCTGCCACTTTGCTCTGGGCGAGGGCGGGTTTTGCCGCTGGGCTGGGCTTAGGCGCAGCAGCCGCAGCTTCTCTCCTCAGTTCGTGGGCCAATGGTGGCCTTAGCCGTTGTTGCTCCGGCTTCTTTTCATAGGCGTCTAGTTTCGCCTCAAGCTTCAGGTCCATCCAGGCCATGACTTGCTTGGAGACGACACCAGACACCTTTTCGACCACCACTTCTATGAGGCCCTTCAGGAAGTCCTCGGAGATCAGCTGCTTCTCCGCATCATTACACGCGGTTTGATGCAGCGGCCGAGCGACCTGCGGTTGCTCTGGTGGTGGCATCATTTCCACTTCTTCCAAGATTGATGAGGGCGCCTGATCTCCCTCAAAAGCCTTGTGTGCAGCTCTTGCCCGCTCAAGCTCCGCTCTGAGCCTCGCATTCTCGGCTTCGAGCGCCATGGCTTTCTCGATGAAGGGCATTCGCTTCATCTCGTCTACTCCATCCGCAATATTTGCTTTCGCCTGGTTGAGTGCTTTAACAAACGTACCCTTGATGTTGTTCGAGCGAGATTTAACTTCTTCAACCAGCTTCGCACTATCAACAAATTGTTTGATAAGATCACTAATTGATCTTTCAGCCGCCTCATGCTCACTTTCGCAGGGGGAAGAATCCGAGAGACGTGAGACCAGTCGTCTGGCTCTTGTTTCCCGGTCTACCCTCACCTGCTCAGCTAGCTCCTTTTCGGCTTCCAGCTCCATTTCAGCCCGTTCAGCAGCCACCTTCCGCTCTAGAGCCGCAGCATGTCCAACGTATTGGCCAGTGGTCGGGGGCCGCCCCCGTCCCCGCTTGGCTGTGGACAGCTTTGGCAGTGGTGCAGCGTTTACTGCTCCGGTCTCCATAGGCTCTCCGTGTCGCTTCCGGGTTTGGTCTGGACTCGCCCAGAATCGTCCGGGCTCATCCGACTCCAACTCTGAGACCGAGATAAGCGAGGCGGCATCCGAGTCGGATGTGTTGCCAGCCTCTGCTTTCTCGTCTCTCTCCATTATGACCGAGAGATCAGACTTATCAGTCGTCTTCTCTTCGGCTTGATCCCTCTCTTCGGCAATCTCCTGCCTAATCTTCCTTCTCCGAGCTCTCTCCTCCCTGACTGAAGCCTTCCTTTGCTCCTGCTCCGTCTTGGCCTTGAGCCACTTGGAAAGCTTACTCCCGTCCACTTGCTTTCCGACTACCACATCTCCCAACGACTCCACGACTACGTGCGGAGACATGTCATCCGTCATTTTTTTGTCTGTCGGGGGACTGTCATTTTTGCGATCCTTTCCTTCCAACCAACCTGGACGCTGACAATCTCCCCGTTTGACAACAGCAGTTTCTGCTGTCTCCCTCGCCTCGCCCTCATCCCCGAGAGCGGAAAAACTGTTCCCTAACTTAACCTTAAAACTAGAAGAAGAATTAGTATCCATACTAGATCCCACGAGTATGGGGGATATAAAAAGTCCACCCAGGCAGTGCCCCCTGTACCTGGGTAACCCTAATACTGCACGAGGGCGGGTGGTCTCGTGCAGTTGGCCGCTAGCTGGCAGGCGTTCACCCATCCTGCCACCTCGAGACCGAGGCGGCCGGACGTCACGCGAGGCCCCGAAGGGCGCCCAACGTCCGACCTTTTGGGGTTTTTTAGTGAGGTTGGCTCCTCTCGGTCCGGGCGACTAAGCCAGGACCCCTACCCCCGCTGGGCCGCGAGACATGTCCACGACACCCAAACGGGGAGCAGGTTGCCAGACGGTTGGCCTGAGCCACCCACCTAGTCGCGCAACCGCGAGTGGTGGGCCCGTCCAGCCGCAAACCTTGAAGGCTGCCATCCCACGAGCCTAGGCTCCGCTAGTCCGAGGGACTCCATCGCAGGTGCAGAAACAATCTGCCCGCCACAGCCGCTGAGCCTCACGCGTCTCAGCCTCTTATTATAAGAGGCGAGGGTGAGCTCCGCGGCCCCGCCCGACGAGGGCCAGTCATACTGGACTCCCCGCCGCGCGGGTTGTCTCTCTTCGCTTCCCCGAAGCAACGTGCCCCGGGTACTGAGCCCCCCTACCACGACAAGGTGGAGACATATTCAGGGGGGGGGGGAACCTAACCTTTTTTTTTTTTTTTTTTTTTTTTTTTTTTTTTTTTTTTTTTCGAGGGGAATCCATTTACGGACATCCCGCCCCTCGGGGGAAGGGCGGGGGTGTCTCGGACTCGCCTGCCGTGAAGCGACAGGAATACCGAGTAAACCCCCCGGTGCTCCAACATTGCCATTTCTGTTGTACGTGGCCATGGGATCGCTTTGCGCATCCACGACTACGGGCAACGGCCGTCCGCATCCGGACCCATCTTTCGGTGTTTGTGGCACCAACATCCACATCGTGGTCAGGGCGTGCGAGGAGCACTCGGCACGCCCTTCAACTCTATGACCCATTACGGGCAACGAGCAACCCCCGTTGCTGTCACCCGCAGAAAGTCTTCACGCCTGCAGCGTTTGCGTGACGTACTCACGCCTTCTGCGGCCGATACGCCTACGACGGAGCGGCTGGGACTCTGGGTCCTCCTCTCTACTTCGCTCCGCCGTCTCTTTCTCGCCTAGGACGCTTTCACAAAACTCTGCGAATTTGTCCCAGGCGGCTTCACTGTTGGCTATGTTGCCAACAATGGATGTCAGCTCCAGATCGGGGCCTATGCACCCTATCAATTCAGCCCTTTGTGCAAGCCAGTGGGAGCAGTGGGCCACTGTGTGCTCCGCCGTGTCGTTGGCATCACCGCACTGGTGGCAGATGGTGGACTGCTCCCGTCTTGCCACGAGGCACAAATACCTCCCGAAACACCCGTGCCCAGTGAGCATTTGGGTGATCCGGAAGGACAGTGCCCCATGTCTCCGCCTTATCCATACGTCCATATGCGGACGTATCGCCGCTATGGTTTTTAGGCCGTAGGCCGGCTGCGCCAGTTTTTGACGCCAACACTCCAGCCTAACCTAACCTAACCTAACCTAACCTAACCTAACCTAACCTAACCTAACCTAACCTAACCTAACCTAACCTAACCTAACCTAACCTAACCTAACCTAACCTAACCTAACCTAACCTAACCTAACCTAACCTAACCTAACCTTTTTTTTTTTTTTTTTTTTTTTTTTTTTTCTCGGTGTCAAAAAATGCATTTACGCACTATCCCACCCCCCGGGGAAGGGGTGGGGGTGTGTGGGACTCGCCCACCTCTGAAGGAGGTGGGAATACCGCACTAAAAAAAATACACCGGTATACCCGCACCGCTTACGGGACGGCATGGCTCTGGTCGATTACCACATCGTCCCTGCGGTGGCCCGGCCTCCACGCCGGGCCTCCTCACGCCACGGGGGGCATCCTGGTATACGAGGACACCCCCAGACGGGGACACCGTGCAATGGGGATTGGGCTCCCCAGCCCGCACCCCTGGTGTCACTTTTAGGGAGCAGGAATGACATAACGGTTAAACCGCCGCATTCCCGCCCCCCGCCGTCTGCGTCGGAGAGGCGCCGCTAGAGGATCATCCTCACGGGCCCTCTCCGCGGCCTCCTTCTGTGACATTACGTCGTCACAGAAGGCGACCATCCCCCCCCATGCCTCATCGCTGCCTAGCATACTATCGATGATCCTCGGCAGCGAGAGGTCTTGGCCCACCTTGGCCATTAGAGCGCGGCGCTGTACCGCCCATGCAGGACACACTTGAAGTGTGTGCTGGGCGGTATCCTCTGGCGCGCCGCACTCGTGACACCGAGGTGTCGGCTCGCGTCTCGCGACCCGGTGCAGATACTTTCCGAAGCACCCATGGCCGGAAAGTATCTGCACCAGCCGATATCTCAACGGCTTTCCGTCTCGCCGGACCCACGACCGGAGGACCGGGCGGATCGCGTCTATCGGCCATTGGCCGAAGAGCGGATCCGCCAAGTCCTCCTCCCAGAGACGCAGGACCTCCTCTTGCGCCCGCTGCCTAACCGCCTCTACCTCTTCGAGGCAGGGGCGCTCACCTCTGGCTCTCCGGTCTGCTCGGTATCTGTAAACAGACTTTAATACAGCCGCTTCCAACTCCCACGGGGGCATGCCTGCCAGAAGGCAAGCAGCCCCCGCGGATATCGTACGATATCCTCGGATCGCCCTCACCGCCATGGTCCTTTGAGGACCACGCAACAGCCGTCTGTTGCGGGCGGTGAGAGCATCCACCCAGATAGGCGCCCCGTATAGCGCCATACTCTTCAAGATTCCGGCGTATAGGCGCCGGCACGTCTGGTCTGGGCCGCGTTCGTTCGGCAGAAGGCGACCCAGAGCTCCCGCAGCGCGAATAAGACGGGGCGCGAGGCGGTCGAAGTGCGCGTCAAACCGCCAGCGCCCGTCCAGAATCAGGCCCAGATATTTCATCTGGGCCATCACCTTCACTTCCGCACCATCTATATGAACCGAGGCGCCGGGCGGTGGTCCCTGCCGAGGTCCATGAAAAAGAAGGACCTCGGTCTTACTCAAAGCCACCTTCAATCCCAGCGCCTCGATTCGGCCGATGACAAGGCTGGCGCTTACCTCCGCCAGCCTTTTTGCATCGGCAAAATCCCCCCCCGTGGCTACGACTAGGGTGTCATCCGCGTAGCAAATGACACGCACCCTAGGAGGGAGCGTGCCGCGGAGCACCCAGTCGTAGCCGATGTTCCATAACAGGGGCCCGAGCACGGACCCCTGGGGAACCCCACACGTCACCGGCCGACGGACCAAGACGCCGTCGGCCCCCTCAAATATCACCTCCCGGCCGCGGAGGTAATCCTCCAACAACCTTTGCAAGTAGAGGGGCACTCCGAAATAACGGAGTGCCTCCCTAATCACCCCGAAGGGCAGGCTGTTGAAGGCGTTGGCGATATCCAGAGATATCGCCAACGACCTCTCCCCGCGACCGGAGGCGGCAGTCGTCTCGTCCTTTAGGAGGGTCAGGGCGTCGAGGGTCGAGTGACCCGCCCTGAATCCGAACTGCACCGGCGACAGATCGGGCCCCACCTCCTTCAGGTGTTGGATGAGACGGAAGGAAATGATTCGTTCGAACGATTTCCCCGTCTCATCCAACAAGACGATTGGCCGGTACGCGCCGGCTTCACCCGGAGGCCTCCCCTCCTTCGGGAGAAGGCACAGACGCCCTTCCTTCCACAACTTCGGGAATCGTGCCGACGCGAGCGCTGCGTCGAACAATTCCCGAAGTTGTCCCCCCAGATGGGCCAAGGCCAGGGCCAAGACCTTGCCCGGCACCCCATCAGGCCCCGGGGCCTTCTTCCGAGCCTTGAGTCGATCCACCACAGCCGCCATCTCCTCGTCGGTGACTGGTGGGACCGACTCGTCGGCCAAGGCAGGCACGGGAGGAGCCATAGTCGGAGGGGTGTGCGTTGGGGGCTCTGGGAAGAGCTCCCGCACGACCCGCTCCAACACCTCCGTCTGGAGGGTCTCAATCACGGGGGGACCATTATTGCGGAGCTTGTTTCGCGCCGCCTTATATGGTCTCCCCCATGGGTCCCTATTGAGATCCTCCAGCATCTCCTCTCTCGCCCTGCTCTTCGCCTGGCAAATGGCCAGCTGTAATGCCTTCTTATCCTCGATATAAGTGGCATACAGCTGGCCTTCCCTCAACGTGTCACGCCGTCTACGGCGGAGCGCCCGGGTGAAAGCCCTCCTCGACAGCGAGCACTGCTGCCGAAGAAGGGCGATCTCCTCGCTCCACCAGTAGACTTGGTGACGCCGCGGCGGTGGCCCAATTACCTTGGGCATGGCGGCGTTGCAGACCCCGGACATGATGTCGCGGAATCTGCTTGCCGCCTCGTCAACCCCCGTGGTGACAGGGGTGGCACACCAAGCCGCCACTATGGCAGCCTCCTCCGCCATCTCTCGGTTGAGCTTTGTCATCGCCCACCGTGGGAAGGAGGAGTGCCCCGTCTGTCTTTGCGGCCCTGGGGAGCCGCTGGAGGTGGAGACGTCGAACCTAATATACTTGTGGTCCGACATTGTCTCCACCTCACTTAGCACCTGCCAGCCCTGGACGCGTTGTGCTAGAGAAGGGGTGGCGAACGTCAAGTCCACCACGGACCCCCCTCCTCTACGCACACACGTGTGTGATGTCCCCCTGTTAAGGAGGGACAACCCAGAGCTGACAGCCCAGTCCTCCACGGCCAGACCCCACGGGTCTGTTGACACACTCCCCCAGAGCGTCGACCATGAGTTAAGGTCACCCATGACCAACACCGGGAGAGGCGCCAACCGCTGAATGACTGGGCCAAGGCCCCGCAAAAAGTTTTCCAAGTTGGACAACCCTCGATTTGGGGAGACATAGACGCCAACGATGGCAATGCCTCCCCATGTTGCAGCGACATAGCCGGCACCCCTTTCCTTAGGAATAAGGATGTTACGACTAGCCGCCGCCACGATCGCCACAGAACCATTTGTGTCTCCAGCCCATAAGGGCTGAGAGGGCACAAAATACGGTTCTGCGACTACCGCCACGTCAATCTCCCACTGCGCCATGGACTGGATTAATAAATCCTGGGCCCCGGCGCAGTGGTTGAGATTCGTCTGGAGGAAACTGCCATGCCGAGTGTAACTCATAGTTGCATGGCAGTTTCCTCTGACGCTGACGTGCGCGTCCCGCTAGTGGCCTGGGTCCGTTTGGCCGCCCTCGATTTGATGGCGGGAGGACAACAGCTCCTCCCACCCATCGTATGCCCAGAGGGCTTGCCCGCGTCTGCGCAGACCGCACAGCGAGCCTTCGCCGTGCATCCAGCGGCTTTGTGGCCCGGCTCACCACACCGGAAGCACAGCTCGTCCCGCTGCTTGTCGGACGGGCAGAGCTGCCGCGTGTGCCCGATGCCCATGCACTTGAAGCACCTCAATGGAAGTGCTTCAAGGGCCCGGACCTGCGCACAGCTCCACCCAACCAACAAACGACCGCCGGCCAGAACGGTCTTGGCCGCAGCCACGGGGCATTTCAGTGTCACTGAACCTGCCCCGGAGCGACCAAACCGAATGTCCGCGGCCTTAATTTGCGCTGCGTCGCAATTCCCCTTGGCCGCTACTGCAGCCACAACGTCCTCGCGGGTCACGGACTCCTCGAGGCCCGAAATACGCAAATCTGCGCATTTCGTGGGCCTCGTGACAGTGGCGATCCCCGCGAGCGCCTCCGCTAACTTGGCTGCCAAACGGTCGGCAGCCTCAGCACTCTTGGCACCCGGCAACTCGAGCATTCTCGCTCCTGTTGCCGTCTGCCTCGATGTCACTCCCTGAATGCCCAATTCAGGGAGCGCGATAGCCTCCTTGGCCTTCAGGAGGGCCATCTTATAAGAGACCCCGCGCGCCACAGCCTCGGGCTGTAGTGTAAAAACTACAGCGGAGGAGCGCGGCGAGGTCAGTTTGGCCTTCGGCTTGGCTTGCGGCTGGGCTTGCTTGCCTGCTTGGGCTTGCGGCTTCGACTTACCCTTCTTAGCCTTGGGCGCAGTCGCGGTCGGCGGTTTCGGAGCTGCAGGGGCTGCGGGGACGGGCTTGGAGCTCTTCCCCTTACCCTTGCCCTTCCTGCTGGCCACCACACTCCAAGTCTCTGCATCCGCAGTGGCTGGGGTAGCAGCAACAGCAGCCGGGGTCGCAGCAGCAACCGGAGTCGCCTTTGCAGGTGCTCGCGATGGACCTGCAACAGACATCACTTCGGCAGATTGGGGTTTCTTCCCTTTCTTTGCCTTAGGTTTGGCTTTGGCCTTGACCTGGGCCGGGCGGGCTGCGGCTGGAGCAGCCAAGGCAGCCTCCCTGGTCGCGGCCGCAGCCTCCTCGGCAGCGGCAGCCTCCCTGGCAGCGGCCTCCTCCCTCCTCTTGTCCGCCGCAAGCGGGGGGCGGAGAGTAGGCGCAGGTGGGAGGCGCATCTCCAACCCCGCGATGCGCGCGGAGATCATGTCGCCGACGGTGCGACACATGGAGGCCTTCATATCCTCCATCATGTCGGCGACCATGACGGCGACCTGACCCACGACATCCTTCGACACCTCAGGCTCCAGAACCGGCTGTGCTTCTGAAGAAGAAGGACCAGGGTTCTCAGACCTACTCGTGGCGAAGTCGCGGCGCAAGGCCTTGACCTCACGCTGTAGGTCCTCCACCTGGTTCTTCAGCAGCCGGTTCTGCACACTCAATCGCCGAGTCTCATCCGAAACGGAGCGTTCGGATAGAGAATCGACGATCTCCTGGTACTCAGACGCGTACGCCTTGAGGTCTCGGATGAAATTACCCTTCAAGTTACCCGACTTGCGAGCTATCTCGAAGATAGCCCGCTTCAATTCCGTAGCACGCTCGCGTGCGAGCTGCGTGTCGAGGTCCGCCGTCAGCTCATCCAGAGTTTGGACCTCGCCAGGCACCTCATACGGCAGTGGGACCGTGATCGGAGAGGGGGGCTCCGTCGGGTCAAAGTCTGCCAAAATATCATCAATATTTTTGTTGCACCGAGCAACCAATTCAGAATGGGAAGGCGAAGAGGAATTCTTCTTGCCCCGTTTGGAGCCCTTCCCAGCTTTTTTATACTTGCTGCTACAAGTTTTTGTTCTGCATATTGATTGCAGACCGAGATCGTCGTCAGTCGTATCGTCATCGCCAGAAGCGAAGAGAGGCGACATTGCAGGTCGCTTGCCAGAGGAACTCCTCGTCACACGACCTTTCTCCTCAAACGGTCCCTCCTCGACCACTAGCCCTGAGAACGAATTCTCAGTAAAGTCCGGGGACATGCATGGGTCGTCAGTGGGGACGCCGACCAACGGGGCCGACGTCTCCACCGCCAGATCAACAAACGCCGGTTCGTGAGCTGAATCGGAGTCAGAGTGGGAAGCCAGGTTGTTGGCGGACCTATCCTTAAAAGGACTGGATCCGCCCGAAGACGAATCGGCAGCAGCGGGCCTATCCTGAAAAGGACTGGGCCTGCGCGCACAGGAAGATTTCTTAGCAGTCGACATAACGATCACAGTCAAAACGCAAGTCGCAATGCACTGAAGTGTTGCCGTCGTCTGTGCCACTCCGTTACGGCGGTCACAGACTACGTTGCCCAGGGTTCACTACGGGGAAGTCACTTCAGGGCGAACCCCAACCTAACCTAACCTAACCTAACCTAACCTAACCTAACCTAACCTAACCTAACCTAACCTAACCTAACCTAACCTAACCTAACCTAACCTAACCTAACCTAACCTAACCTAACCTAACCTAACCTAACCTAACCTAACCTAACCTAACCTAACCTAACCTAACCTAACCTAACCTAACCTAACCTAACCTAACCAGTACCGCGCCAACCGCACCCGTGAGCGTCACGTTTTTAAGTCGCTCCGCGCTCAAAAATTCAAAATAGTGGTATTTTTTGTGATTATAACATCAAATTTGGTATCAGTGTGTGCGCGCTGGCGAGCCACACATACCAGTGAAAAAATTATCGCGATCAGTGAAAGTGACAAAAAGTTACGGCCAAAAAACTAAAAAGTGAAAACTTCAAAAATTCACCCTGGGTCAACAAGATCTACGACCCCCACTTTTTGGACTGTGCCCAACAGCGCTATCACCCCCCGCATCGTTTGACACCATCCCGGGATTTTTCCCGTGAAAATTGGCTTCAGGGAGCCAATTAATCCAAAAACCACGTGGAACGTGGTCTGGTTCAGGAGTCCAGAAGTGGACACCTAACACCAGGTCCGCAAGCACCTTGACAAGAGCAACCAAAATCCGTTTTCAAAAATTTTTTAGCAGACTGCAAACCAAAGATAGAGGATTTTAAAAAAGCAGCAAAAAGTAAACAAACTTTGAAAATCCAGGAAAACGGATTTTCAGTGACGACCCCAAGCGCAACTTACGCCACCTGCAGTGACACTATCCAACAACAACTGTGCCAATTTTTAGATTTTTCGGACAAGCCAAACAAAAGTTATTTAAATTACAGTGCGTGAAAGAAAACTAGCAAATTTGAGGTTAAAAAATTAATTTTAACCTCAAAAATTAAATTCAGTGCGCGGCACCCACACCAGCTGACCACCGTTCGTTGGCCTAATCGTGTTCCCTGTCGCCCCAACAACACCTAGGAGAAAACCCCACTCTCGAACTCCTCGATTTCGGGATTTTCGAGATCGGAACCAGGGGATCCAGGAACGGCAGGAGCACCATTCTACCAGCAAAAGGTAGAAAAACCACGACACAACCACCTCCACCAAGACCGGGAGGCCACTCCACCAGCGAACGAAGAGACAGCGTACTCCGTGCTTGCGGGAACTCCTGCACGAGAACTTCATCAGCTGTGCCCACTGCGTGCAGCCAGGCAGCCTACAGGACTCCCCTTTACAGAACCCTGTCAGCGCGGCCGGCCTGCTGTCCACGGCTGGGAAGTTCTCCCAGCAAACCCAGCGCCAGCATCCAGGAACCTGCAAAAGCGGAAGTAGAATTAGATAAGAAAAAATTGTTGTCAGCAGCTTCACTGCAAATATCAGCATAGTTGCAAAGATATTAGCAATAATCCAACTTAATTAATCTTAATCAGAAAACGGAAACTCAACTATAAATAGCCCTTAGTATTTGTAAGATACCTTTTTTGTTTCTCCCGTTTGCGTGGAAACGGTGCCTCCTAGAGGATTTCTGAATAAACATTATCAAGTCAACTTCCCGTACCCTACCCAACCCCCCACCACTCGATCCTGAGAACCCTCGCGAGGACACAAAAACCCCTGTGGAGACTACACCAGAGCAGCTGGGCAACATAAAACCCCACCGTACCAAGCGTCTGCCACTCCACCAACAAGATCCCAAGGAAAAACCCGCGAGGCCCCCTCCAGTCCCCCAGGCCATCAAGCCCAACCCCTAGAACCCCTATAGCCCAGCCCCCACGCACCCCAGACCAAAACTCCCCACCACCTCCAAAAATCCCTGTCCCTAGCAGCTTCCAACCCCATTTTCCCCAACCCCAAAACTCACCCCCAACCCCCCCATTTGATTGACTGAAAGTTTTCGAGGGTCATATCTCGGAAACCAGAGGTCCAAGGCGGAAAACACAAGAATTTTGCTCACCGAAGGTGAGCAAGAAGTGACCCCCGCCCTCCCCTTCGCCCAAAACCCATTTTTCCCGGAATCCCACGCCCCCCCCCCAAAAACCACCCCTCCCTACCCCCCTAGGCATCCAACTCCAAAAAGTCCCAAACAAAACCTAATCCCACAAGTCCCCCCCACAAGAATCCCGAACAAAATTTCCAAATTCCCACTTTTTGGCAAATCCCACATCCCACACCCCAAAAATCCAAGTCCCAGCCCGATCACCCTTGACACTTTCTTAAAAATTCCCCCTCCCTTTATCTCCCAAACGGTGCGTCCTACGCAAAAAAGGACGAAATTTTCGTTGGTAACGAAGCAGGAGTCCTCGCCCAACCCTCCCCGCCCCCACCCCAAAACTACCCCCAACCCCAAAACTACCCCAAATTTTAGATTTTTAATTAATTGGACATAACTTTTGACAGGACAGACGGACAAAGACGCGGTTTTTAGTAAAATCATTTTTGGAAGTAGAGCCAGCGACCGCCACCAAGAATTTTCAAAAATTTTCAAAAACAGAGTTTTCGTTTTTCGGAAATTTTTTACGCAAACGGGAAAAACAGCTTTTGGGGAAACCGCGATATCTCGACAACCGAGACAGCCAGAGCGACGCGGTTTTCTTCAGTAACCGTCCCCCGAACTGCGCTACCTACCTGTCTCAAACCCGCGACTCTAGGTAGAGCAACAGAAAAGTTGAGTTTTCGACTTGCAAATTTTTAAATTTTGACATTATTATTTTGTAAGATAAGTAGGCTTTTGCACTTAAGTTAGGTTAAGACCGCTCTACATAGAGCAAAATTTTTAGACGAAAAAATTTTTCGGAAATTTTTTGGGAAAAATCCCAAACTGTAAAGGGTGCGCAGAACCGTCTTTTAAAATACAAAAGAAACAAATTTACAACTTTTACAAAATTTATTTTATTTTATTTTATTACATATTCATTTTATTCTATTTTAATTCACCCCAATTATTTCAATTTATTTCAATTTTAAAATTCAATTTTACTTTAATTTATAATCCAATTTTCAATTCGTGTCCCCTTTACAATTTTATTATTAATTTTATTTTGCGACGCATTCTCCCCCAAATTTCAAAATGTTCGGGCACCACACACCAAAGAAAGTTGCAGTAAGAGTGATGAGACACTCACCACCACCGCATATTGAGCAGGACAAGGCTGAACCACCTAGCACCGAGATGAGCTCAACACAGGGCTCAAAAGTGAGGCGCAGTATCGGAGAATGGGAGGCGGGCAAAGGGGAAACCACCCAAAAACCCCCGACGCCACCGAACAAGCCCCCAAGCGCACTCGCCAAACCAAAAACTGGCCCACAAGAAGGCCAAACAACTGGGAGACGGACCTCCACAGAGGCCTCGACAAACTCCCCGAAGACCCAAGGTCCCACAAAATACAAGGACCGGCTGACGGAAGCCAAGGCCCGCTTCAATGACGCAAATCGTCTTCTGGGTAGCTCGCGGAACATTAAAACCGAAATCAAGGACGGAGTTACCCAGGCTATAAAAAGACTATACGATATGGTGAAAGAAGCCGAGACACAAATACGCACCGGCACAACAGCAACACCGACACCACCTACTGCAATAAAGACGGCCGCAACACAGCAAAAGGCAGCAACAGCACAAACCGATCTTGAGGCCAACATAAATAAAATTATGCAGCAACACGCCGAAAGGCTGAAGGAACATGAGACCAAGATGCAAGCCTTGAATGAGGCCCTCGACAAGACCCAAGAGATAATTAAAAGCCGAATGACGTATGCCGACGCGCTGGCCACCCAATCCCAACGCAGCACAGAAGACGAAAAAGTGACAAAGACCCTACACTCAGTCATCATCTCGTCCCAAGTCGAGACCGACACGGGAGAAGACGTCCTGGAGAGGGTGCGGACCGCCGTCAAGGCAACAGACGGCTGGATAACTGTAGACAACGTCCGCAAAGCGAAGAATCGCAAAATTATTTTAAGCTGCAGGTCCAAAAACGACACCCACAAGGTAACAGAGAGACTACGGGAAGCGGGGGATCGTCTTTCGGTGGAAGAGATCCGGAACAGGGATCCGCTTGTGGTCCTGAGGGGGGTCATGAAGGTCGTCAGCAATGATGACGTCATGAAGGCCCTCAGGAATCAGAATGCGGACCTTTTCCGGGCCCTGAAAACGGAAGACGATAGAGTGGAGATTAGGTTCAGAAAACCTACAAGAAACCCCCACACCAATGACGTAGTACTGAGAGTGTCCCCGGCCATCTACAAAGCCATGCTGGACAGAGTGACCCTACACATCGACATTCAAAGGGTCAGAGTTGCTGACCAGTCACCACTGGTTCAGTGCTCGATGTGTCTGGGTTACGGACATGGGAGGCGTTTCTGCACAGAAACTCAAGTAAAGTGCAGTCACTGCGGGGAAGCGCACCTCAAAGCAAACTGCGAAAAGTGGATGGCGCGGGATAAACCGAGTTGTTGCAACTGCATGGCCGCGAATATGGACAACGTAGGTCACAGTGCCTTCAGCACGGACTGTCCGATACGCAGTAAATGGGACGCCTTAGCTAGAGCAAAGATCGCGTACTGCTAAGGGCCCCCCAAGCAACAACAGGGCAGGCACCCCAACCAGCGAGGCAGCATACACCGTGGCCCAGGCTAACCTTCAGCGCAAGGACCTGGCGACCACCGAGCTGATGATCGAAGCCAGCGAGCGTAGGATCGCCTTCTCGCTGCTCCAGGAGCCCTATGTGGGTGGAGCTCGACGTATGAAGAGCTACCGTGGTGCGAGAGTCTACCAGTGCGCGGACCAAGGAAGCGGGACTGTCAAGGCGGCTGTCGTAGTACACGACGCCGACCTTGACGTTATACAGTGCCCAGAACTCACCACGAACAACATCGTAGTGGTGAGGATCCGGACCAGCGCCTGGGAAATCGCAGTAGTCTCTTACTACTTTGAGCCAGACCAGCCCATAGAGCCATACTTGGAGCAGCTGAGAAGCGTACGCAGAAACCTGAAAAACACAAAGATTGTCATCGGCGGTGATGCGAATGCAAAGAGCACCTGGTGGGGAAGCACCAAGGTCGACCACAGGGGAGACGAAATGTCAGGGATCCTGGAAGAGTTGGACCTCCAGGTACTAAATCAGGGAAACACCCCTACTTTCGACACCGTTAGGGGTAACGTGGCGATTAGCAGCCACGTGGACGTTACCGCCTGTTCGCTGGACGTGCTCGACCTGGTAGACGACTGGAGGGTAGAATGCGGGCTCACGAGTTCGGACCACAACGCGATCCTTTTTAAATTAAAACTAGCAAAATCAAAAGGTTTGGACATAGTAAGGACAACGCGCATCTACAACACCAAAAAGTCTAATTGGGCCCAGTTTCGTGTGAAACTGGCGCAATTAAATAATAATAGTAATCTTAACTCTGAGGCCATAAATACCATAGACAACACAACAAATTTAGAAAATGCAATAAACCAGTTTACAGTCAATATTAAGATAGCCTCGGAGGAAAATATTCCAAAAATTAAGACTGGATCAAAACTCACCATCCCATGGTGGTCCGAAGAACTCGCAGCGCTGAAGAAGGCAGTCAAAACCAGGAAGCGTCGAATTCGATGCGCAGCACCGGTCCGAAGAGCGAAAGTCGTCGAAGAGTACCTGGAAATGAAGACGTTATACGAGTGCAAAACAAAAGCCGCCCAGACCTGCAGCTGGAAGGAGTTCTGCGAGAAGCAGGACCGTGAAGGGGTATGGGAGGGCATATATAGGGTCATTGCTCGCACGAAGAAGAGAGAAGAGGACTTGCCTCTGGTAAAGAACGATACTCCACTGAACCCAAGAGAGTCGGCTACCTTACTCGCTGAAACCTTCTATCCGGCAGACCTGGTGAGCATGGACAACGCTGACCATCGGCGGACACGTGAAGCTGCTGACAGAGTGAACGTGCAAATGCATGGAGAGGTACATGACCCGCCGTTCACACTGCTAGAGCTGAAGACCGCCGTGGACGGGTTCAATCCCAAGAAAGCTCCCGGGGCGGATGGTTTCACTGCGGACATTTGCAAGCAGGCTATTCTTCAGGATCCTACAACCTTCCTTTCCCTCTCCAACAAAGCCCTCGAGCTATCCTACTTTCCCACCATGTGGAAAGAAGCCACGGTAGTAGTTCTGAGAAAACCCGGCAAAGATAGCTACCTCCAACCCAAATCCTATAGGCCTATTGGCTTATTACCCGTCCTAGGTAAGATCCTGGAGAAGATGCTTGTAGCTCGATTGAAGTGGCACCTGGTTCCCCGGACTAGTACTCGCCAATACGGATTCATGCCACAGAGGAGCACAGAGGACGCACTCTATAATCTAGTGAAGCACATCAGATCCAAGTTGGATTGTAAAAAGATAGTCACACTGGTGTCCCTAGATATAGAGGGCGCTTTCGACAGCGCCTGGTGGCCGGCAATCAGAGTCCGTTTGGCTGAGGAAAAGTGCCCGGTGAACATCAGGAGGCTGATTGACAGCTACTTGTCCCGCAGGAAGGTGAGCCTAAGGTACGCTGGGGAGGAGGTTACCAGAGACACAACGCAGGGCTGTGTGCAGGGGTCAATTGGCGGACCCATTTTGTGGAACTTGCTGCTCGACCCTCTCCTTAGAGAGATAGAGGACAAAGGCATTTTTTGCCAAGCGTTCGCGGACGACGTCGTCCTGGTCTTTGACTCCGACACTGCAATGGGGATTGAGCATATCGCCAACCCCATACTCGACCATGTCCAGGCGTGGGGGGTCCGAAATAGACTCCGGTTTGCGCCGCACAAGACCTGTGCAATGGTGCTAACCAGGAAGCTAAAGTACGACACACCACGCCTGAACATGGGCAGAGTAGATATTGCGGTGTCGCGAGAAACAAAGATACTGGGACTAACCATAGACGACAAGCTCACTTTTAATACCCACGTCGCGAATGTATGTAGGAAAGCCCTGAACATCTACAAACAGCTAGCAAAGGCCGCCAAGGCCAGTTGGGGACTTCATCCCGATATAATTCGAGTCATCTACAACGCAGCAGTGGAGCCCGTAATCTTGTATGCTGCCAGCGTATGGGCACCGGCCTCGGAAAAGATAAGCGTCAGAAAGCAGCTCAACACGGTGCAAAGAGGCTTCGCGCAAAAGTTATGCAAGGCCTACCGCACTGTCTCCCTGAACTCGGCACTGACCCTGTCCGGCCTGTTACCCCTCGACCTGCGTATACAGGAGGCGGCGTCCTTGTACGCCGCCAAGAGGGGATTGCCGCCTGACGAGTTAGGAGATCGGGAGATGGAGGTACCGGTAGCCTTTGCAGAGCTTCCGCATCCGGCCAAGCATATGGAGATAGGGTTCGAGTGTTTGGTAAACCAGGAACAGGTCGATAGCCGAAACGCGCAGTCTGTGAGGATCTTCACGGATGGCAGCAAAATTGACGGCAAGGTCGGTGCAGCTCTATCCTTGTGGGATAGAGACGCAGAGATCAAAGCGATCAAACTTTGCTTGCCATCATACTGCACGGTTTACCAAGCAGAACTACTGGCCATATGTAGGGCTTCTAAGGAAGTCCTCCGGCGGAAGGAGGAGAGCTACGGCCTATACAGCGATTCGAGGGCAGCGCTGGAGACGATCGCATGCCATAGCGCTCCCCATCCACTAGCCGTCGAAACCCGACGCAACCTTGCAGCAGCTTCTCTCCAGAAGAAAGTTGTGTCTTTCTTCTGGATAAAAGCACATGCGGGATTGCCAGGGAATGAGCGGGCAGACGAATTGGCCAAGGAGGCAGCCCTGAATTTACGCAGGACGCCCGACTACGATCTGTGTCCGGTCTCATTTGTTAAGCGACAGATCCGTACGGAATCGCTCGACGAATGGAACCGTCGATACCAGTCGGCCGATACTGCCTCCGTAACCAAACTTTTCCTCGAGGACGTGCACGGCGCATACAAGATCGTCAGGGAACTACAACCCACAGGGTTAATAACCCAGCTGCTGACCGGGCATGGGGGCATAGCCCAGTACCTGCATCGGTTCAAATGTAGGGACAGCCCCTCTTGTTTGTGCGACCCTGAAGTAGAGGAGACGGTCACTCATGTCATTCTCGAGTGTCCGATACACCAGACCAGCCGGCATGACCTCGAGAACAGGCTGGGGACCGATCTCAAAAAAGAAAGTCTGAGCACCCTCATCAAGGATAAGTCCTCTAGGAAACATTTTGTTGCGTTCTGTATCGAAGCACTTAAAGTGGTCAACAAAAGGAACAAATAGCCTTTCGCTATTATTGGAATTTGTAAAAATTTTAAATATTTAGCGATAAAATATAAAATATGTAAGCAATAAAAAGGGCTTAAACCTTTAACCACTGTGATATACCAATGTAATGTGATACCTTGTATGTAATAATGCTGTGATATTTGTAACTCTGTAATTTTAATGTAATGATTTTAATGATATTTATTTAATTTCGATTTTACTCCTTTTTACTGTATACATAACTCTGAATTTTTGATATTGTACTGTGCCAACTTTGTTTTTGTGATTTTTATTACCCAATTTTGTTTTTAAATAATTATACAACGTGCAATCAATTTTATAATTGTGAATTTATACAATGACAAATTTTTATTTTTTAAAAATGTAATGTTAATTTAACTAGAATAAGCATAGCGATAAGACCGAATAGAGCACATAAATATGTGGCAAAGAAAATGTTGTTAGGACAAAGACATAGCCTATGCTTATATAAAATTAGATTTAAGACTGAGGCACTAAAAAGCTGCCATAAAAATGCACGTAGGTTAGGTATAGTTTAGATTAAAATGTAGAGATAGAATATAAGGCGTAGGGCACAAAAAAGTGCAATAAAAATGTAAGTTAGGGTAAAATATAAAACGACGCTATTGCGTAAACCTTTCAAAATTGTTATTAAACTCACGCAGGCAATAAAAAGAAAAAAGTGTAGACAAAATCCCTGGTCACCCATGTCAGGGGGAGAAGCAGAAGGGGTAAAACCAAAAAAAAAAAAAAAAAAAACCTAACCTAACCTAACCTAACCTAACCTAACCTAACCTAACCTAACCTAACCTAACCTAACCTAACCTAACCTAACCTAACCTTTTTTTTTTTTTTTTTTTTTTCTCGGTGTCAGAAAAATGCATTTACGCACTATCCCACCCCTCGGGGAAGGGGTGGGGGTGTGTGGGACTCGCCCACCTCTGAAGGAGGTGGGAATACCGCACTAAAAAAATACACCGGTATACCTACACCGCTTACGGGACGGCATGGCTCTGGTCGATTGCCACATCGTCCCTGCGGCGGCCCGGCCTCCACGCCGGGCCTCCTCACGCCACGGGGGGCATCCTGGTATACGAGGACACCCCCAGACGGGGACACCGTGCAATGGGGATTGGGCTCCCCAGCCCGCACCCCTGGTGTCACTTTTAGGGAGCAGGAATGACATAACGGTTAAACCGCCGCATTCCCGCCCCCCGCCGTCTACGCCGGAGAGGCGCCGCTAGAGGATCATCCTCACGGGCCCTCTCCGCGGCCTCCTTCTGTGACATTACGTCGTCACAGAAGGCGACCATCCCCCCCCATGCCTCATCGCTGCCTAGCATACTATCGATGATCCTCGGCAGCGAGAGGTCTGGGCCCACCTTGGCCATTAGAGCGCGGCGCTGTACCGCCCATGCAGGACACACTTGAAGTGTGTGCTGGGCGGTATCCTCTGGCGCGCCGCACTCGTGACACCGAGGTGTCGGCTCGCGTCTCGCGACCCGGTGCAGATACTTTCCGAAGCACCCATGGCCGGAAAGTATCTGCACCAGCCGATATCTCAACGGCTTCCTGTCTCGCCGGACCCACGACCGGAGGACCGGACGAATCGCATCTATCGGCCACTGGCCGAAGAGCGGATCCGCCAAGTCCTCCTCCCAGAGACGCAGGACCTCCTCTTGCGCCCGCTGCCTGACCGCCTCTACCTCTTCGAGGCAGGGGCGCTCTCCTCTTGCTCTCCGGTCTGCTCGGTATCTGTAAACACACGTCAGTACTTTTGCTTCCAACTCCCACGGGGGCATGCCTGCCAGAAGGCAAGCAGCCCCCGCCGATATCGTGCGATATCCTCGGATCGCCCTCACCGCCATGGTCCTTTGAGGACCACGCAACAGCCGTCTGTTGCGGGCGGTGAGAGCATCTACCCAGATAGGCGCCCCGTATAGCGCCATACTCTTTAAGATTCCGGCGTATAGGCGCCGGCACGTCTGGTCTGGGCCGCGTTCGTTCGGCAGAAGGCGACCCAGAGCTCCCGCAGCGCGAATTAGACGGGGCGCGAGGCGGTCGAAATGCGCGTCAAACCGCCAGCGCCCGTCCAGAATCAGGCCCAGATATTTCATCTGGGCCATCACTTTCAGTTCCGAACCATCTATACAAACCGAGGCGCCGGGCGGTGGTCCCTGCCGAGGTCCATGAAACAAGAGGACCTCGGTCTTATTGAGAGCCACCTTCAATCCCAGCGCCTCGATTCGGCCGATGACAAGGCTGGCGCTTACCTCCGCCAGCCTTTTTGCATCGGCAAAATCCCCCCCCGTGGCTACGACTAGGGTGTCATCCGCGTAGCAAATGACACGCACCCTAGGTGGGAGCGTGCCGCGGAGCACCCAGTCGTAGCCGATGTTCCACAACAGGGGCCCGAGTACGGACCCCTGGGGAACCCCACAAGTTACAGGCCGGCGAACCAAAACGCCGTCGGCCCCCTCGAATAACACCTCCCGGCCGCGGAGGTAATCCTCCAACAGCCTTTGTAAGTAGAGGGGCACTCCGAAATAACGGAGTGCCTCCCTAATCACCCCGAAGGGCAGGCTGTTGAAGGCGTTGGCGATATCCAGAGATATCGCCAACGACCTCTCCCCGCGACCGGAGGCGGCAGTCGTCTCTTCCTTTAGGAGGGTCAGGGCGTCGAGGGTCGAGTGACCCGCCCTGAACCCGAACTGCACCGGCGACAGATCGGGCCCCACCTCCTTCAGGTGTTGGATGAGACGGAAGGAAATGATTCGTTCGAACGATTTCCCCGTCTCATCCAACAAGACAATTGGCCGGTACGCGCCGGCTTCACCCGGAGGCCTCCCCTCCTTCGGGAGAAGGCACAGACGCCCCTCCTTCCACAACTTCGGGAATCGTGCCGACGCGAGCGCTGCGTCGTACAATTCCCGAAGTTGTCCCCCCAGATGGGCCAAGGCCAGGGCCAAGACCTTGCCCGGAACCCCATCAGGCCCCGGGGCCTTCTTCCGCGCCTTGAGTCGATCCACCACTGCCGCCATCTCCTCGTCGGTGACAGGTGGAATCGACTCGTCAGCCAAGGCAGGCATGGGAGGAGCCATAGTCGGAGGGGTGTGCATTGGGGGCTCTGGGAAGAGCTCCCGCACAACCCGCTCCAACACCTCCGTCTGGAGGGTCTCAATCACGGGGGGACCATTATTGCGGAGCTTGTTTCGCGCCGCCTTATATGGTCTCCCCCATGGGTCCCTATTGAGATCCTCCAGCATCTCCTCTCTCGCCCTGCTCTTCGCCTGGCATATGGCCAGCTGTAATGCCTTCTTATCCTCGATATAAGTGGCATACAGCTGGCCTTCCCTCAATGTGTCACGCCGTCTACGGCGGAGCGCCCGGGTGAAAGCCCTCCTCGACAGCGAGCACTGCTGCCGAAGAAGGGCAATCTCCTCGCTCCACCAGTAGACTTGGTGACGCCGCGGCGGTGGCCCAATTACCTTGGGCATGGCGGCGCTGCAGACCCCGGACATAATGTTGCGGAATCTGCTTGCCGCCTCGTCAACCCCCGTGGTGACAGGGGTGGCACACCAAGCCGCCACTATGGCAGCCTCCTCCGCAAGTTCCCTGTCGAGCTTTGTCATCGCCCAACGAGGGAAGGAGGAGTGCCCCGTCTGTCTTTGCGGCCCTGGGGAGCCGCTGGAGGTGGAGACGTCGAACCTAATATACTTGTGGTCCGACATTGTCTCCACCTCACTTAGCACCTGCCAGCCCCGGACGCGTTGTGCTAGAGAAGGGGTGGCGAACGTCAAGTCCACCACGGACCCCCCTCCTCTACGCACACACGTGTGTGATGTCCCCCTGTTAAGGAGGGACAACCCAGAGCTGACAGCCCAGTCCTCCACGGCCAGACCCCACGGGTCTGTAGACACACTCCCCCAGAGCGTCGACCACGAGTTAAGGTCACCCATGACCAACACCGGGAGAGGCGCCAACCGCTGAATCACTGGGCCAAGGCCCCGCAAAAAGTTTTCCAAGTTGGACAACCCTCGATTTGGGGAGACATAGACGCCAACGATGGCAATGCCTCCCCATGTGGCAGCGACGTAGCCGGCACCCCTTTCCTTAGGAATAAGGATGTTACGACTAGCCGCCGCCACGATCGCCACAGAACCATTTGTGTCTCCAGCCCATAAGGGCTGAGAGGGCACAAAATACGGTTCTGCGACTACCGCCACGTCAATCTCCCACTGCGCCATGGACTGGATTAATAAATCCTGGGCCCCGGCGCAGTGGTTGAGGTTCGTCTGGAGGAAACTGCTATGCCGAGTGTAACTCATAGTTGCATGGCAGTTTCCTCTGACGCTGACGTGCGCGTCCCTCTTGTGGCCTGGGTCCGATTGGCCGCCCTCGCTTTTGAAGCAGGAGGACAACAACTCCTCCCACCCATCGTATGCCCAGAGGGCTTGCCCGCGTCTGCGCAGACCGCGCAGCGAGCCTTCGCCGTGCATCCGGCGGCTTTGTGGCCCGGCTCACCACACCGGAAGCACAGCTCGTCCCGCTGCTTGTCGGACGGGCAGAGCTGCCGCGTGTGCCCGATGCCCATGCACCTGAAGCACCTCAAAGGAAGTGCTTCAAGGGCCCGGACCTGCGCACAGCTCCACCCAACTAACAAACGACCGCCGGCCAAAACGGTCTTGGCCGCAGCCACGGGGCATTTCAGTGTCACTGAACCTGCCCCGGAGCGACCAAGCCGAATGTCCGCGGCCTTGATTTGCGCTGCGTCGCAACCTCCCTTGGCCGCTACGGCAGCCACAACGTCCTCGCGGGTCACGGACTCCTCGAGGCCCGAAATACGCAAATCTGCGCATTTCGTGGGCCTCGTGACAGTGGCGATCCCCGCGAGCGCCTCCGCTAGCTTGGCTGCCAGACGGTCGGCAGCCTCGGCGCTTTTGGCACCCGGCAACTCGAGCATTCTCGCTCCTGTTGCCGTCTGCCTGGACGTCACTCCCTGAATGCCCAGTTCAGGGAGTGCGATAGCCTCCTTGGCCTTCAGGAGTGCCATCTTGTATGAAACCCCGCGCGCCACAGCCTCGGGCTGTAGTGTGAAAACTACAGCGGAGGAGCGCGGCGAGGTCAGTTTGGCCTTCGGCTTGGCTTGCGGCTGGGCTTGCTTGCCTGCTTGGGCTTGCGGCTTCGACTTACCCTTCTTAGCCTTGGGCGCAGTCGCGGTCGGCGGTTTCGGAGCTGCAGGGGCTGCAGGGACGGGCTTGGAGCTCTTCCCCTTCCCCTTTCCCTTCCTGCTGGCCACCACACTCCAAGTCTCTGCATCCGCAGAGGCTGGGGTAGCAGCAACAGCAGCCGGGGTCGCAGCAGCAACCGGAGTCGCCTTTGCAGGTGCTCGCGATGGACCTGCAACAGACATCACTTCGGCAGATTGGGGTTTCTTCCCTTTCTTTGCCTTAGGTTTGGCTTTAGCCTTGACCTGGGCCGGGCGGGCTGCGGCTGGAGCAGCCAAGGCAGCCTCCCTGGTCGCGGCCGCAGCCTCCTCGGCAGCGGCAGCCTCCCTGGCAGCGGCCTCCTCCCTCCTCTTGTCCGCCGCAAGCGGGGGGCGGAGAGTAGGCGCAGGTGGGAGGCGCATCTCCAACCCCGCGATGCGCGCGGAGATCATGTCGCCGACGGTGCGACACATGGAGGCCTTCATATCCTCCATCATGTCGGCGACCATGACGGCGACCTGACCCACGACATCCTTCGAGACCTCAGGCTCCAGAACCGGCTGTGCTTCTGAAGAAGAAGGACCAGGGTGCTCGGACCTACTCGTGGCAAAGTCGCGGCGCAAGGCCTTGACCTCGCGCTGTAGGTCCTCCACCTGGTTCTTCAGCAGCCGGTTCTGCACGCTCAATCGTCGAGTCTCGTCCGAAACGGAGCGTTCGGACAGAGAATCGACGATCTCCTGGTACTCACACGCGTACGCCTTGAGGTCTCGGATAAAGTTCCCCTTCAAATTACCCGACTTGCGAGCTATCTCGAAGATAGCCCGCTTCAACTCAGTTGCACGCTCGCGTGCGAGCTGCGTGTCGAGGTCCGCCGTCAGCTCATCCAGAGTTTGGACCTCGCCAGGCACCTCATACGGCAGGGGGACCGTGATCGGAGAGGGGGGCTCCGTCGGGTCAAAGTCTGCCAAAATATCATCAATGTTTTTGTTGCACCGAGCAACCAATTCAGAATGGGAAGGCGAAGAGGAATTCTTCTTGCCCCGTTTGGAGCCCTTCCCAGCTTTTTTATACTTGCTGCTACAAGTTTTTGTTCTGCATTTTGATTGCAGACCGAGATCGTCGTCAGTCGTATCGTCATCGCCAGAAGCGAAGAGAGGCGACATTGCAGGTCGCTTGCCAGAGGAACTCCTCGTCACACGACCTTTCTCCTCAAACGGTCCCTCCTCGACCACTAGCCCTGAGAACGAATTCTCAGTAAAGTCCGGGGACATGCATGGGTCGTCAGTGGGGACGCCGACCAACGGGGCCGACGTCTCCACCGCCAGATCAACAAACGCCGGTTCGTGAGCTGAATCGGAGTCAGAGTGGGAAGCCAGGTTGTTGGCGGACCTATCCTTAAAAGGACTGGATCCGCCCGAAGACGAATCGGCAGCAGCGGGCCTATCCTGAAAAGGACTGGGCCTGCGCGCACAGGAAGATTTCTTAGCAGTCGACATAACGATCACAGTCAAAACGCAAGTCGCAATGCACTGAAGTGTTGCCGTCGTCTGTGCCACTCCGTTACGGTGGTCACAGACTACGTTGCCCAGGGTTCACTACGGGGAAGTCACTTCAGGGCGAACCCCAACCTAACCTAACCTAACCTAACCTAACCTAACCTAACCTAACCTAACCTAACCTAACCTAACCTAACCTAACCTAACCTAACCTTTTTAAAGGTGCTCCAACGTTGCCATTTCTGTTGTACGTGGTCATGGGATCGCTTTGCGCATCCACGACTACGGGCAACGGCCGTCCGCATCCGGACCCATCTTTCAGTGTTTGTGGCACCATTATCCACATCGTGGTCAGGGCGTGCGAGGAGCACTCGGCACGCCCTCCAACTCCATGACCCATCACGGGTAACGAGCAACCCCCGTTGCTGTCACCCGCAGAAGGTCTTCACGCCTGCAGCGTTTGCGTGACATACTCACGCCTTCTGCGGCCAATACGCCTACGACGGAGCGGCTGGGACTCTGGGTCCTCCTCTCTTCTTCGCTCCGCCGTCTCTTTCTCGCCCAGGACGCTTTCGCAAAACTCTGCAAATTTGTCCCAGGCGGCTTCACTGTTGGCTATGTTGCCAACAATGGATGTCAACTCCAGATCGGGGCCTATGCACCCTATCAATTCAGCCCTTTGTGCAAGCCAGTGTGAACAGTGGGCCACTGTGTGCTCCGCCGTGTCGTTGGCATCACCGCACTGGTGGCAGATGGTGGACTGCTCCCGTCTTGCCACGAGGCACAAATACCTCCCGAAACACCCGTGCCCAGTGAGCATTTGGGTGATCCGGAAGGACAGTGCCCCATGTCTCCGCCTGATCCATGCGTCCATATGCGGACGTATCGCCGCTATGGTTGCTTTGCCATAGGACGGCTGTGACAATTTCTGACGCCAGCACTCCAGAAGAGTGTTTTGGGCGTCTTGTCTCCACTTCCTTATTTCCTCAGCCGCAGGAAACTCTCCGCGGGCCCGGACTGCGGCACTCTGCCGATATACGTCCGCTTGGACCACTGCGTCTAATTCCCACGGAGGGATTGTCGCTAGCAAGCACGCCGCCTCCCAGGATATGGTGCGGTATCCTCTTATAGCCCGGATGGCCAAGACTCTCTGTGGTCTCCGCAGTAGGGCGCGATTTTGGGGACCAAGCGCGTCAACCCAAATCGGGGCACCATACAGAGCCATGGACCGCACCACCCCGGTGTACAGGCGACGGCACGCCACATCTGGTCCACCGATGTTCGGCAGCAATCTGGATAAGCCTCCAGCCACCCTGAGCAGTTTCGGAGCCAACAGCCGGAAGTGCTCCTTGAAGGACCACCGGCTATCAAGAACAATGCCAAGATACCGCATCGTCGACTTGATGCCGATGGTCACTCCACCAATTATAAGGTGCGCTCCCTCTGGTGGTGCTTTTCGGGGGCCGTGGAAGCAAATCACCTCCGTCTTGTTTAGGGCCACCTCCAAGCCCAACATCCTGATCCGGTGAACCACATGGGCCACACCGGCAGTGGCGAGGATTTTCACCTCTCTGTGGGAGGAGCCGCGGGCGGTCACGAGGGTGTCGTCGGCGTAACACGTTACGTCGACCCCCCGGAGATTGGCGCCGCGCAGCACCCAGTCATAGCCGATGTTCCACAGGAGAGGTCCGAGGACTGACCCCTGTGGAACACCGCACGACATATCCCTCCGCTTCCAGTTGGTGCCAGTTGGAAAGGTCACCGATCGATCCGACAAGTACGCCGACACTATTTGCCGGAGATACCTAGGTACCATGTGGTACTCTAGTGCCGCCAGTATACAGTCCCAGGGGAGGGTATTAAACGCGTTGGCGATATCTAAGGATACCGCCAATACCACGTCACCCTGGGAGACTGCCTCTTGCGCTGCGACTTTGACGCGCTCGATCGCATCGACCGTCGATCGCCCTCTTCGGAAGCCGAATTGCTTCGCACTCAGATCCGGACCACCGTCCCCCAGGTGCTTCACGAGGCGAGCGGCTATAACCCGCTCGAAGAGCTTGTTAGCCTCGTCAAGAAGGACGATGGGTCGGTATGCCGACGGCGAGTCAGGTGGACGATTGTCTTTCCGCAGCAGAACAAGTTTGCCGGTTTTCCACTGCTGTGGGTACCGGCCCTGTTCGAAGCAGGCTGCGAAAAGACGCCTGAGCCGCGGCTCCCAGCCTCCGTGCTTGAGCGCTAGCACCCAAGCCTTACCCGGGATGTTATCCGGGCCCGGAGCAGTGTTCTTGGCTTGAAGCCTTTGGACTGCTGCGCCAATTTCAGCTTCCGTCACTTCCGGTATGTTTTCACCTATGTCCGCATAATTATGTACAGTCGGCGGAGCCATAGGTGGAGGTGAATGATCCCCTTGCGATGGGAATAGGGATTCCACTACCCGCTCTAGAAGCTGTGGTTCCAGAGTGGTAGTTAGTGGAGGGGCCCAGGAACGAAGCTTTTGCCGCACGAGCTTGTAGGGCCTTCCCCAAGGATCACTGTTCAGGGTCTCCACTAACTCCTCCCACGCGTCGGCCTTGGCCTTCGCTATCGCAATCTGCAGGTTTTTTGCGCAGTTTCTGTATGTGGCGTATAGATCCACCTCTCTGGCTTCGTCCCGTTGGCGCCTTCTGCGGGACCTGGTGTACCGGCGTCTCGCCCTCACGCAAGCTTGACGTAGCCGCGTGAGTTCCGCGGACCACCAGTACACCTGTCTTTTGGGCGGGAATGGCCGGGCACGAGGCATAGCCGCATCGCACGTCTGGGTCATCGCATCGTAGTGCCAGGTGGCCTCCTCGTCGACGTCAATGGGTCCGTCTGGTATTGGCAACCACGTTTGTACCACGGCCGCCTCTACAAACAACTCCCTGTCCAGTCGTTTGAGGGCCCACCTAGGGCGCTCTCCCTCGAGAGGGCGGCTTGGACTGGTCTGAGTATTAGGAGGGGCGGAGACCTGGTACCGGATGTACCGGTGATCCGATAGCGTCTCTACACCCTCCATAACCTCCCAGTCCTGCACACGGCATGCCAAGGCGGGATGTGCGAACGTTACGTCCACGATCGAACCGCCCTGTTGCCGTACGCACGTGTGCACCGACCCCCGATTGAGTAATGTCAATCCGGTCATTATGAGCCAGTCCTCAAGCGCTTCACCGCGCGGGTCTGTCGCTGGGGAGCCCCATGTCGTGGACTTGGCATTTAAGTCTCCAGCCACGATCACAGGACTCCGACTCCCACTTATCAAGGCGGTGATTTGCAGGAGGAACTGTTCAAACTCTACTAGTGGGCGATTCGGCGAGAAATAGGCGGCAATCACGGTTACGCAATTGAATGTCACTGCCACGCATCCCCTACCCTTCGCTACCCTTTCGAAAGACGGGGAGCCTGCGGCCGTTTGCGTGACAATTGCCACATCGCCCGCCAGATCGCTCGCCCAGTTATCCCTCTGGAGAATTGCATATGGCTCCGCAATAACCGCAATATGCGTCAACCACTCCGCCATACTCTGGGTCAGGAGATCCTGAGCTCTGGCGGAGTGGTTGAGATTCGCCTGAATGAACGTTAGGGCCATCTAACCCGTAGCCATTGGTTCCTCCAAAGCCCTTCCTGGTGGGCAAGCCGACTGCGAGGGGGCCCTGGGGCCTTCGCGAGTCGTGGTCCTACTCCATACATTTTTCCGTGCGGGTTGGGGGGCTTTACATGCTTTGCTCCCTGTCCTGTGTTCCGACGGTTTTCCTGCAGCTGAGCATAGGCTACATTTCGGTGCAGCGGTACACTGTGCCGCTTTGTGACCTGGTTGGGCACACCGATAACATAGTCCGCTACGATCGGTTTCGGACGTGCATTGCGCGCTGACGTGTCCGGTCTCCATACATCGATAGCAGCGCAAGGCTCTGGGTTCGGACACCCTTACCTGCGCTACCATCCATCCGACTAAGAGTCGACCGCTTTCAGCCAAAAGTTTGGCAGCTGCGACCGGGCACCTTAGCCAGACCACACCAAGGCCATTCGACGGGCTGCGTCGGATTTCTCCCGCTTTTACATTGTCCGCAGCACACTGTCCCACGCGAGCTACTGCAGCCACCACTTCGTCTGTCGTCGCTGAGTCATCCAGACCCGCAACTCTCACATCTACGGTCTTTACGGGTCTGGAGATTTTGACGTCTTCTCCGTCCAGGATTTCCCGTAGTTTGCCGGCAAGGGTATCCGCCTTCTCATTATTGGCCTCCCCGGTAACCTCAAGGATTCTGCCACCGGTTGCCGCACACTTTATTCGCAGGGGCGGGAGACCGAGGCCGACCAGGTCAATCTTTGCCTTCGCCTCTTTGAGAACTTTCTCATATGTAATGCCCCTCTCGTCTGCTCCAGGCTGCAACGTGATAGTCACGGCTGCAGAGCGAGGGGGACGTATTTTACTCTTCCTCACTGTTTTCTTCGCCGGTGGTGTGGTTTTAGCCGGCGGAGCCTTGGGCTTTTTTGAGCCTTTTGCAGCCACGACGCTCCATTTCTCGTCCATGGCTGGGGGCGGAGGACGCACCATACGCGGCTGCTGCGATGCACTCTTATCCTTTTGGACAGAGGCAGCAGGCCCTTTCTCCTTCTCTTGGGTCTTTACTTTCTCAGTCTTTTTGCCCTTCGCTGACGTTGAGGGTGGGCTAGGGTTACCCTTCTTTTGCTCTGCCACTTTGCTCTGGGCGAGGGCAGGTTTCACCGCTGGGCTCGGCTTAGGCGCAGCAGCCGCAGCTTCTCGCCTCAGTTCGTGGGCCAATGGTGGCCTTAGCCGTTGTTGCTCCGGCTTCTTTTCATAGGCGTCTAGTTTCGCCTCAAGCTTCAAGTCCATCCAGGCCATGACTTACTTGGAGACGACACCAGACACCTTCTCGACCACCACTTCTATGAGGCCCTTCAGGAAGTCCTCGGAAATCAGCTGCTTCTCCGCATCATTACACGCGGTTTGATGCAGCGGCCGAGGGACCTGCGGTTGCTCTGGTGGTGGCAGCATCTCCACTTCTTCCATCATTGATGAGGGCACCTGGTCTCCCTCAGAAGCCTTATGTTCAGCTCTTGCCCGCTCAAGCTCCGCTCTGAGCCTCACATTCTCGGCTTCGAGCGCCATGGCTTTCTCGATGAAGGGAATCCTCTTCATCTCTTCCACTCCGTCCGCAATATTTGCTTTTGCCTGGTTGAGTGCTTTAACAAAAGTACCTTTAATATTGTTTGAGCGAGACTTAACTTCTTCAACCAGCTTGGCACTATCTACAAATTGTTGTATAAGATCATTGATCGATCTTTCAGCCACTTCGTGCTCACTTTCGCAGGGGGAAGATTCCGAGAGACGTGAGACCAGTCGTCTGGCTCTTGTTTCCCGGTCTACCCTCACCTGCTCAGCCAGCTCCTTTTCGGCTTCTAGCTCCATTTCAGCCCGTTCAGCAGCCACCTTCCGCTCTAACGCCGCAGCATATCCAACGTATTGGCCAGTGGTCGGGGGCCGCCCCCGTCCCCGCTTGGCTGTGGACAGCTTTGGCAGTGGTGCAGCGTTTACTGCTCCGGTCTCCATCGGCTCTCCGTGTCGCTTCCGGGTTTGGTCTGGACTCGCCCAGAAACGTCCGGGCTCATCCGACTCCAGATCTGAGACCGAGATAAGCGAGGCGGCATCCGAGTCGGATGTGTTGTCTGCCTCTGCCATCTCGTCTCCCTCTGATATGGCCGGGAGATCAGACTTGTCAGTCGTCTTCTCTTCGGCCCGCTCCCTCTCTCCGGCAATCTCCTGCCTAACACTCCTTCTCCGAGCTCTCTCCTCCCTATCTGAAGCCTTCCTTTGCTCCTGCTCCGTCTTGGCCTTGAGCCACTTGGAAAGTTTGCCAGTTAGGTTTGAGAATTGACCTAACTTTTACATACTTAACCTAACTTAACCTATTTACAAAATTAAAGTTAGGTTTGAGAATTGACCTAACTTTTACATACTTAACCTAACTTAACCTATTTACAAAATGAAAGTTAGGTTTGAGAATTGACCTAACTTTTACATACTTAACCTATTTACAAAATGAAAGATAGGTTTGAGAATTGACCTAACTTTTACATACTTAACCTAACTTAACCTATTTACAAAATTAAAGTTAGGTTTGAGAATTGACCTCACTTTTACATACTTAACCTAACTTAACCTATTTACAAAATTAAAGTTAGGTTTGAGAATTGACCTAACTTTTACATACTTAACCTATTTACAAAATGAAAGTTAGGTTTGAGAATTGACCTAACTTTTACATACTTAACCTAACTTAACCTATTTACAAAATTAAAGTTAGGTTTGAGAATTGACCTAACTTTTACATACTTAACCTATTTACAAAATGAAAGTTAGGTTTGAGAATTGACCTAACTTTTACATACTTTACCTAACTTAACCATTTTACAAAATGAAAGTTAGGTTTGAGAATTGACCTAACTTTTACATACTTAACCTATTTACAAAATGAAAGTTAGGTTTGAGAATTGACCTAACTTTTACATACTTAACCTATTTACAAAATGAAAGTTAGGTTTGAGAATTGACCTCACTTTTACATACTTAACCTAACTTAACCTATTTACAAAATGAAAGTTAGGTTTGAGAATTGACCTAACTTTTACATACTTAACCTATTTACAAAATGAAAGTTAGGTTTGAGAATTGACCTAACTTTTACATACTTAACCTATTTACAAAATGAAAGTTAGGTTTGAGAATTGACCTAACTTTTACATACTTAACCTATTTTCAAAATGAAAGTTAGGTTTGAGAATTGACCTAACTTTTACATACTTTACCTATTTACAAAATGAAAGTTAGGTTTGAGAATTGACCTAACTTTTACATACTTAACCTAACTTAACCTATTTACAAAATGAAAGTTAGGTTTGAGAATTGACCTAACTTTTACATACTTAACCTATTTACAAAATGGAAGTTAGGTTTGAGAATTGACCTAACTTTTACATACTTAACCTAACTTAACCTATTTACAAAATTAAAGTTAGGTTTGAGAATTGACCTAACTTTTACATACTTTACCTATTTACAAAATGAAAGTTGGGTTTGAGAATTGACCTAACTTTTACATACTTAACCTAACTTAACCTATTTACAAAATGAAAGTTAGGTTTGAGAATTGACCTAACTTTTACATACTTAACCTAACTTAACCTATTTACAAAATGAAAGTTAGGTTTGAGAATTGACCTAACTTTTACATACTTAACCTATTTACAAAATGAAAGTTAGGTTTGAGAATTGACCTAACTTTTACATACTTAACCTAACTTAACCTATTTACAAAATTAAAGTTAGGTTTGAGAATTGACCTAACTTTTACATACTTTACCTATTTACAAAATGAAAGTTAGGTTTGAGAATTGACCTAACTTTTACATACTTAACCTAACTTAACCTATTTACAAAATTAAAGTTAGGTTTGAGAATTGACCTAACTTTTACATACTTAACCTAACTTAACCTATTTACAAAATGAAAGTTAGGTTTGAGAATTGACCTAACTTTTACATACTTAACCTATTTACAAAATGAAAGTTAGGTTTGAGAATTGACCTAACTTTTACATACTTAACCTAACTTAACCTATTTACAAAATTAAAGTTAGGTTTGAGAATTGACCTCACTTTTACATACTTAACCTAACTTAACCTATTTACAAAATGAAAGTTAGGTTTGAGAATTGACCCCACTTTTACATACTTAACCTAACTTAACCTATTTACAAAATGAAAGTTAGGTTTGAGAATTGACCTAACTTTTACATACTTAACCTATTTACAAAATGAAAGTTAGGTTTGAGAATTGACCTAACTTTTACATACTTAACCTAACTTAACCTATTTACAAAATTAAAGTTAGGTTTGAGAATTGACCTCACTTTTACATACTTAACCTAACTTAACCTATTTACAAAATTAAAGTTAGGTTTGAGAATTGACCTAACTTTTACATACTTAACCTATTTACAAAATGAAAGTTAGGTTTGAGAATTGACCTAACTTTTACATACTTAACCTAACTTAACCTATTTACAAAATTAAAGTTAGGTTTGAGAATTGACCTAACTTTTACATACTTAACCTATTTACAAAATGAAAGTTAGGTTTGAGAATTGACCTAACTTTTACATACTTTACCTAACTTAACCTATTTACAAAATGAAAGTTAGGTTTGAGAATTGACCTAACTTTTACATACTTAACCTATTTACAAAATGAAAGTTAGGTTTGAGAATTGACCTAACTTTTACATACTTAACCTAACTTAACCTATTTACAAAATTAAAGTTAGGTTTGAGAATTGACCTCACTTTTACATACTTAACCTAACTTAACCTATTTACAAAATGAAAGTTAGGTTTGAGAATTGACCTAACTTTTACATACTTAACCTATTTACAAAATGAAAGTTAGGTTTGAGAATTGACCTAACTTTTACATACTTTACCTAACTTAACCTATTTACAAAATTAAAGTTAGGTTTGAGAATTGACCTAACTTTTACATACTTAACCTATTTACAAAATGAAAGTTAGGTTTGAGAATTGACCTAACTTTTACATACTTTACCTATTTACAAAATGAAAGTTAGGTTTGAGAATTGACCTAACTTTTACATACTTAACCTAACTTAACCTATTTACAAAATGAAAGTTAGGTTTGAGAATTGACCTAACTTTTACATACTTAACCTATTTACAAAATGAAAGTTAGGTTTGAGAATTGACCTAACTTTTACATACTTAACCTAACTTAACCTATTTACAAAATTAAAGTTAGGTTTGAGAATTGACCTAACTTTTACATACTTAACCTAACTTAACCTATTTACAAAATGAAAGTTAGGTTTGAGAATTGACCTAACTTTTACATACTTAACCTATTTACAAAATGAAAGTTAGGTTTGAGAATTGACCTAACTTTTACATACTTAACCTAACTTAACCTATTTACAAAATTAAAGTTAGGTTTGAGAATTGACCTCACTTTTACATACTTAACCTAACTTAACCTATTTACAAAATGAAAGTTAGGTTTGAGAATTGACCTAACTTTTACATACTTAACCTATTTACAAAATTAAAGTTAGGTTTGAGAATTGACCTAACTTTTACATACTTTACCTATTTACAAAATGAAAGTTAGGTTTGAGAATTGACCTAACTTTTACATACTTAACCTAACTTAACCTATTTACAAAATTAAAGTTAGGTTTGAGAATTGACCTAACTTTTACATACTTAACCTAACTTAACCTATTTACAAAATGAAAGTTAGGTTTGAGAATTGACCTAACTTTTACATACTTAACCTATTTACAAAATGAAAGTTAGGTTTGAGAATTGACCTAACTTTTACATACTTAACCTAACTTAACCTATTTACAAAATTAAAGTTAGGTTTGAGAATTGACCTCACTTTTACATACTTAACCTAACTTAACCTATTTACAAAATGAAAGTTAGGTTTGAGAATTGACCTCACTTTTACATACTTAACCTAACTTAACCTATTTACAAAATGAAAGTTAGGTTTGAGAATTGACCTAACTTTTACATACTTAACCTATTTACAAAATGAAAGTTAGGTTTGAGAATTGACCTAACTTTTACATACTTAACCTAACTTAACCTATTTACAAAATTAAAGTTAGGTTTGAGAATTGACCTCACTTTTACATACTTAACCTAACTTAACCTATTTACAAAATTAAAGTTAGGTTTGAGAATTGACCTAACTTTTACATACTTAACCTATTTACAAAATGAAAGTTAGGTTTGAGAATTGACCTAACTTTTACATACTTAACCTAACTTAACCTATTTACAAAATTAAAGTTAGGTTTGAGAATTGACCTAACTTTTACATACTTAACCTATTTACAAAATGAAAGTTAGGTTTGAGAATTGACCTAACTTTTACATACTTTACCTAACTTAACCTATTTACAAAATGAAAGTTAGGTTTGAGAATTGACCTAACTTTTACATACTTAACCTATTTACAAAATGAAAGTTAGGTTTGAGAATTGACCTAACTTTTACATACTTAACCTAACTTAACCTATTTACAAAATTAAAGTTAGGTTTGAGAATTGACCTCACTTTTACATACTTAACCTAACTTAACCTATTTACAAAATGAAAGTTAGGTTTGAGAATTGACCTAACTTTTACATACTTAACCTATTTACAAAATGAAAGTTAGGTTTGAGAATTGACCTAACTTTTACATACTTTACCTAACTTAACCTATTTACAAAATTAAAGTTAGGTTTGAGAATTGACCTAACTTTTACATACTTAACCTATTTACAAAATGAAAGTTAGGTTTGAGAATTGACCTAACTTTTACATACTTTACCTATTTACAAAATGAAAGTTAGGTTTGAGAATTGACCTAACTTTTACATACTTAACCTAACTTAACCTATTTACAAAATGAAAGTTAGGTTTGAGAATTGACCTAACTTTTACATACTTAACCTATTTACAAAATGAAAGTTAGGTTTGAGAATTGACCTAACTTTTACATACTTAACCTAACTTAACCTATTTACAAAATTAAAGTTAGGTTTGAGAATTGACCTAACTTTTACATACTTTACCTATTTACAAAATGAAAGTTAGGTTTGAGAATTGACCTAACTTTTACATACTTAACCTAACTTAACCTATTTACAAAATTAAAGTTAGGTTTGAGAATTGACCTAACTTTTACATACTTAACCTAACTTAACCTATTTACAAAATGAAAGTTAGGTTTGAGAATTGACCTATTTTTTACATACTTAACCTATTTACAAAATGAAAGTTAGGTTTGAGAATTGACCTAACTTTTACATACTTAACCTAACTTAACCTATTTACAAAATTAAAGTTAGGTTTGAGAATTGACCTAACTTTTACATACTTTACCTATTTACAAAATGAAAGTTAGGTTTGAGAATTGACCTAACTTTTACATACTTAACCTAACTTAACCTATTTACAAAATTAAAGTTAGGTTTGAGAATTGACCTAACTTTTACATACTTAACCTAACTTAACCTATTTACAAAATTAAAGTTAGGTTTGAGAATTGACCTAACTTTTACATACTTTACCTATTTACAAAATGAAAGTTAGGTTTGAGAATTGACCTAACTTTTACATACTTAACCTAACTTAACCTATTTACAAAATTAAAGTTAGGTTTGAGAATTGACCTAACTTTTACATACTTAACCTAACTTAACCTATTTACAAAATGAAAGTTAGGTTTGAGAATTGACCTATTTTTTACATACTTAACCTATTTACAAAATGAAAGTTAGGTTTGAGAATTGACCTAACTTTTACATACTTAACCTAACTTAACCTATTTACAAAATTAAAGTTAGGTTTGAGAATTGACCTAACTTTTACATACTTTACCTATTTACAAAATGAAAGTTAGGTTTGAGAATTGACCTAACTTTTACATACTTAACCTAACTTAACCTATTTACAAAATAAAGTTAGGTTTGAGCGCGCCGCCTAAGCGGCGCGTGAATTCGTGCGGCCACTGGCGTCGCAGCCCTTGGCTGCGACGCCAGCATCTGCTGTGTCAGGACACGCGACTAGCGCGCGCGGCGGGCTCTCGTCTGTTGCGCCCTCTTCTGCAGGGCGCGGCCTTTTTGTTTAATATCAATATCAAAATAACATATATATTTTTTAGTTTATCCCCGCCCTAGGTCACGTTGATGTCTTTTTCAGGTAACAAAAATTTAGTAAGTGAGAGCAGTCGAACCACCATTATTCTTACTTTAGCACTAGTCAAATCACATCTTACAAACTTATCAATAGATCAATTTTTGAAGTCAAATTTACATAACATGATATTTGGTAAGGATCAAGGTACTTTGTTATGCTCAAACTAACATAAAACCATACTTAATTATAACCGCATTCGTTCAACATCCCCATCATCTGATAGATAACTGCTCCATTATGTCTGCCTGCAATCACTGCTGTCCGTCTTCGGTAGGCTTGCATCGGACACCTGTAACCGGACAACATAAACATCTTTAAAGCTGGTAAGAACATCATTATTTTTGTCATAGGGAATAAAGCACAGAAAAAAAACACACGATCTATCAGTTACAAAGATTATTCTTCACATTCAAGAAGAATCAAATGGCAATACCTACATAAAAATCTTAGATTGAAAAAAGGGAATGCGATAAGTAGACCTTTGTTTTACTAAAGATCTGAAGTTTTCAGATCTTTAGTAAAGATACTGCATAGTAAATGCTAAAAACATTAATAACCATAGCTTTGTTCATCTGATAATTTAGGTATCCAATAAAATTTTGAGAAGCATACAAGCATTGAGGCATTAAATAATGTTGCATCTCACTTACTTATAAATCATACTTATTCAGTAACAATTAAATTTTAAGAACGGGTAATTCGTTATTCTTACGGTGAATAAGTATCTACAGTCCGTGATTTATTAGAAAGAAAAGCAGACCAAAATGAAGCCGAGCTTGGTCTATTTTTATTAGACTGATAAATATGTACGTTATATAAACATTGTGAACGCATTTATACCTTAATCAATACAACACCTGAAATAAACACGAATGTTTGCCCTCAGCGGTGATTAAACCCACGTCCGGCGCCAAAGCAGGCAGCGTTGCTACATTGTAGGTAGCTTACAGTACAGCGATTTAATGTTTACACGAAACAAAACGAATACAATAAAATATGTATTTCGTTGTGTTTCATTATTCAGCCAGTAACTACGCAAGCAATAATAAAAAAAAACATACGTACGCGTAGTATTGCGATTCCGTAATGCAGTTACACATTTTGTTCTTTGTACTTCTTCAACCGCCTTCGAGCAGCACCACGTCAGCAGTCACTTGAAATTGTATCAAAATGTCTTTACAATTTGGTTAGGCTCGTAATTATCAGACTAGGCAAGGCTCATGCGTCAATAACAAACAAATGTACATGTCATTTGAACTTGACCGCCGAGACAATCTTATTGAACGAACATATTATTTAGAATGCTAACAGAATGAATTATTTAGATATTTGTTGAGCGATACACCTTTCAGGAATTCAATCGGAATATCACGAACTCTATTCGTCGGCCTCATCTCATTTGAAGCATTCCTATTCAATTAAATGGAACGCATTCCAATGGAGCGTATTCCATATCACTGCAGGGCAAATGCCTCCTCTCCTAGTCTTCAGCCCACGAGTTCGTCCAAGCAATCTAGTTCATCTCGCCTTCTATTTATATTATTACTATTCTATTTTACAATATTATTCTACTTCATTATTCAAAAAACGGGAATGAGTATCCCGATGTGCCGTTAACTGTACATACTAGAATGCAGCGCCTCTGAATTTTATATCATTACAAGGAGGTTGTGGCATTTATTTGTATGTAATCCTAGTGGCAAGTTTATTTATTGTTGATTAGTAAGACAAAACCATACCGAATAATTATTAACGTTTGCTTCATGCGTGAACTAGTCAATACTTCGCTTGCCGAAGGGAAGACCCAACATCTGCTCCGTTGCGGTGAAGAACGTCCCAACTTGCGCTGCTCCAGGTCAGGTGCCTAGAAAATGCATGTAAACATGTTAATTACACTCGATCGAGGTAGTGTTAAATACACTAGGGGATAACGGACAAAACCAGATTTTTGCTTCTTATTTCAATTATGAACCTCATCGTAGGAATATTGCAGTAGGTTTAAGAGGGTTTAGGAAAGAATATTACGTGATAAAACTACTATAAGTAGGTACCTATTGCTGCTGTGTGCTGGACTGAGCCTACCAACCATAAACCAAACTTTTGTCGCTATAAAAGTTAGTACTTAAATACGGCAAAGAGGATAAACTCGTACCTACTTCAGGCGACCTCCGTACTTTGCCATGAAGTTGTTTTAGCAATGTCTTCTTTGCGGGCAACGCCCCGTATTGTGTTCACAAGTTCGTACTCCGTAGGCTGCGGTAACCGCTCACCGTCGCGCGATCTGCATGTTTCTTTCGTCACTGCGTCATTGCTGGAATCAACACCAAAATCTATCAAACATAAAACAGTAAAAAAACAAAATTTTGTAAGGAGTTCAACACGTTTGATAACAGAGGAAAAGAAAAAATATACCTAGATGTAAACGTTTTAGCTAACGAGCTGCTCAAAGGCTCTAGTTAGGTTCAAAGATATTTTATTCTCATAAGAACTTATTATTAAATACAGAGTTCGCTTAGAATGTACGGTTATAGACATTTATTTCTCAAAAAGAATACAAAATTCACTTACTAGAGAAATACGAGAATATTGAATGTGATTATTTCTACTTACAGTTAAAATGTTTGGCGCAGCGCAGCTGATTTTGACTTGTAATTTACACTTACACTAGTTCAAAGTTCCTGTTCCAGTAGTTATCTACTTGAATGATTTTAAATAGGTACCTAAAAGTAAAACTTTTAAGTTATTATAACTGCCAGAACCTGTCTATAAACACAATCAAAATTCATTTCAAGGATTTCAAGACGTAATACTGCTTAATCATACTTACTTGATTATTAGTGAAACGACCAGAAAATATCAACAAAAAACAAAGGAAGGTAGATAAGTAATTTGGTAATTGCAGTTATTCTTACGAGGAAATAGTGCGCCTTAAATCATTTGTTGTGGCCCGGAGAAACGCGTCGAATTTAGCTTGTTTGTCCTTACATAACTCACGGTACAGAAAAAACAACTGTATTTTGTTCCGTGACATAAATAGTTGAATTAAAAAAAGTATTGTACAATACCTGCAATACAATAACACACACATTTGGGAGGTTCTGATAACTATTAAAATCACAATCCTATTTAACACATTCGGTACCTACGTACATGATCACCATCAAAACAAACACACACGTTCCGTCCAATGAAATGATGAAAATTGAAATATTTAATTGGCGGGAACTTAATAAACAAAAAAAGCAATCCGAGCGCACCACGCATGCGCGGCATCAATCAAACAGCCACCAAACAGACACTCTCGGCGGCAATATTATTATCACTTGGCTGTATGATGTAAATATCCAAGCTCATTCCTTCTTTAAAAACCATCACAGATGTTCACCTAGCTCAAGAACTTTTATTCTCTTTTAAATAAATAGGTAGTTGAAGGGACAGGAATGCAAAAAGGATTTTATTATTAAAGGAATGTTTCTTTAAGGTTTAGTAACGGGTTAAGATAATGAGTTGTGTAATATTTGTCTTTCTTACATAAATGACTTTGGTCATCTCTGTTGATAAATACATATCATAAGAAGTAGTTTAAGAGTGGGGACGGAATGTGGACATACAGAGTGTCTAGTGCGTGCGAATCCATTATTTTTATTTTAATAATTTTTTGTTACAAATAATGAAAATAGCCTTTAATGATTAATATAATTATGGTTTTATGTTCTTTTAATTTTATGTTTTTTGTCCAAAGAAATTGTAATGTCTTTGTTATTTTCATATTCATATGTAACGGTTACGTCTACTCGCCACTAGAGGCAGCACTAGAGGCACGGTAAAGTAATATAACAGTAATATGACTCGGCCCCGTCCTTGAGTTAAGTGCCTACAGCCGCGCGGTCCGTCGCCACGCGATAGGGCTGCCGCCTGTAGTATTTGGAAACATTCGGATACTTGTTTCTTACTTGTTTTGAAATTGTTTTTTGTGATGGTAAATATTGTATTTTTATTTAAATAAATGAAATTCGTATGTGAATGGAAACAGGATATATTCCATAAAGCACGCTAAGTTAGTTTAAAATTTTGTATTTAAAAAGCGAAGTTATAACTTTGAGACATTAAATATTGACTATTTTAGCTGAATACCTACCTGCAATCAACCAAATTTTGCGGCGGACTAGCTATATAAGAAAACTATTGCGTGAGCTAAAACTATCCTTTAAGTACTCGAAGAGTAGATATTATGTAGGTAGGTACATAATCTCACTACCAATTGATACGTATCGTGCGCACAATGAAACTCCGACTTAAGGACATTCATTCACCCGGTGTTGAATTAAACTATAAACCCGCAAAATTTAATGCAAGCGTGAAGTATCACGAATTACCTACTTACTTATCTAACCTGCCTATTTAATCTTCCGCGGAACCATCTATTTCACTTGTCTGTCACTATTCTTCAGCCTGTCTACTCATTTATTCAATAATCCAGGTGTAGGTAATACTTGGAGGAAAAAACGAAATACCTGTCTTTAAAAAAAAAAAAAACAAATTACGTGCTATTATGTAGGTACGTAACGAAACATTTTAAACTTACCTTTCGGAGTTTCCTGGTAATTTAAAGAATGATATCTCTGGGTGCGTTCTTGATGAATTTAAACAACCAAACACAGCACAATAAACTCTTTTACCCTGTTCTGACATAGTACATTTACAATATTATGTTTCCAAATTGCACAAAACACACAAAACTGTCCGTCCGATACTGCACGGCGCGCGGCGCATTCGCGACCGAATCAGCCTAAGATCAGCCCAGCGCCGGGGCGCGTAGGTATAACTGGCGTTCCGCCCGCTTGTATGTAGTCATGTTACTGTTATATTACTTTACCGTGCTAGAGGCAATACCACGAATACCATACAAATATCCTCGTACACTTTCTCGACTCCATTGATTGAAGAAACTGTCAAACCGGCACTCTGTACATTTGAAATAATGAAAACGTAGGTATAAGCCCTTAGAATCATGGTCCTTTCCATTATCAAAATGGTAAAAGACTTTTCTTCTACTCTACTTTTAATAAGGATTTATAGTTACTTTTTTCACTTTTGTATTATTTGTATTGCTTTGTTTGTTATTGGTCTGAAAAAATAAAACATTGTCTAGGATGTTATCACAGGATTTTTTAAATAGATGTTTAGTCTCAATTTTGGGTAATAATTTTCTTAAATGTAGTGGGGGTGCTAGTGGATCGCTCTTATACGCTTAATAGGCTAGATGACTATGAGTCATTTTGCACGTTTTTTTATATTAACCAAAAATAATAATTCATTTCAAATGTTATTGTGAAACCACAATCGAAAGTTTCGAAATTAAGTCACAACAGGCATGCAAACTTGGCTGGGCAAGTCCATTTCAAAAGTGTTACATTTTTGTAAAACAATATTACTATTTTGTAATCCATATTATGATGAAGCAATTATGTTAGGGGACCATTTTCATAAACGCAATATTTAACATAGCTGTAGAACAAATTTCTTACGCGCTCCTTACAAAAACGGGTACGTGACGTCACGCTCTCTGTCACGTTTGTATGAAGCGTTTTTGGGCAAGTCCAAAAATGTGCATTTCAAATTGTGATATCTCGGGTTGTATTGATCCTAATGAAGGGATTCTTTTAGGATTGTCTACATAAATGAAAGGTCTTTCGATATTAAACAAAAAAAAATTACAGCCATCTAGCCTATTGTATAACATTTGGTTTTGCAAATAAATTTTCTATTTCTAATTACGTAAACATTTAAGTAGGCGATTAATTAGCTGGCATGGATTTTTCAAATTCATTTTTTTTAATTTAAAAATTATACTTATTACATAATTAAACGCCTATTTAATTTACCAGTTTTTTATTATTGATGATTTAACCGTAAATGTTTCAGTGATAATTTACTTTTACTTTAATTTAGGTCAAGAAAAATAAATTAATAAATCTGGAAGGAAAGTAGCTTTAATAAAACAATTCCAATAAAACACGTTATGGAAAAAGCAATTATATTTGTATTATATGGACCCAATACTTACTAAGGTTACCCAAGGTTACTAAAAAACACTTTAAACTCTCACACAATTTATTGTCTATAAGGATTAGATTTAGTTTCTATTTAACCCAAATATAGAAGTGTTTTAACGATCTCCAGGTTGGATGTTTTGTTGCGTGTTTCGTTGAGGGGTGCAGGATTGTGGGAACCCGTCTCCGCGGTCTCCTGGGTTGCAGAAGCCATGCCAGGAGCCTGGCCGGAGACTGTCTTGTCATCAGACGTGTCTGATGTGATGGCTACGGGGTGCTTCACGAGGTCGTTCGTGACGCCTATTGTCGCACCGGTCACTACCCCTTGAATGGGAAAAAGAGTAAAAATTATAACATACGTAAGACCGCAAACTCATAAAACCCATTGTATAAATATTATAATATTTGAAATCGACGCCAAAGGTGGATTGAGTCAAGTTCATTTGCTCAATTATTGTACAAAGTAATCAAATCTGACATCGGTTTCTAAAAATAGCTTTATGATGTCAACTCCTCATCACAACAAACTGCCCGACGACGAGTTCTTGAAGTTTTTACTAGTTTTTTATTTTTTAACAAAAGTAAAATAGATAGCTTTACATATGCATTGAGCTTTGAGCGGTCGAAAGTTATTTGGTTATGAATAAATGCATTAATCAATTAATTCCAATTAAACACTAAATTGGGTTGTATGTGCACTCCTTAAGATTATCAGAAATTCAGACGCGTTAACATCAGCCTTTTGACACAACATTGCAAAATAGGCCTCACGTCACTGTAAAGGTTGATGTGAACGCCTCTGTACATTTCTGGGAAAAAACAGAAGGTACCAGCAACAATCAGGGTTAGTATGACCACCTGCGCGGCGCCTATAACCTCCATGTCTGATGAAGGTGTGTCACTGTGTTAAACATCGAATAGTTCCTCGCTTTATACTTCGCACAGTGCGCTCGGGCCGAGTTAGTGTCGCAGTCAAATTGGTGAATTGGCCGTAACATGACGTTGCCAACTAAAAAAACATTATTCTATTCTTTCGCATTACTTTAGATTACTCACTTACCTTGATTTGTGGTTGAGCAGAAACTATAATACTCAGAATTTATGCAGAAACTAACATCATAAAGTAGTAATTGTCAATTTGCGACGCCTTCAGGGTTCCTACTAGTGTCTATTTTTTTGTGCTGTTCTATATTTTCAATTAATAAACTGTAGTTATTTCGTTTCTTAAATATGTTATTAGACCTCTGAGTATTACGAGTGTTAAGGCAACAATTACAATAATATCTTAAATAATCCCCAGAACCATACGAGGTATTTATTTAACTAACTAATCACAACGCCATATTTCTTTGTTTAACGGCCACAAATTGTTTTGCTATGACTAGATTTTTCCTTCAAACTGTAATAAATTATGAGCAGGGGCCTTATTAGGATCTTATTGTGTCACAATTATACGTCCTGAGATTTGATAAGGTAATAGTGAAACAAAAAGTAAGAGTAGTCAATCACTATCAATAATTATTTAAATTAATTGTAATTATTATCGTTACGTGGTAACGTAAAATTATCTTTTGCCAATTTAGCGAGATCGAGATATCTCGGTGAATTGCCGAACAGAGCGATAACGAATATTTATCTTAACTCATTTATCCACATCATACAACTATAGGGCGGATTCTTAATGAACAGTAACTTGTATGTCTATGGATATATTGTACCTATGGAAAGAGAAAGATTTCTAAAAATGGCGGTTGCTAGTCGATTGGTCGAGGGCTATGCGAGCATATCTTTAATAACACTCAAGTAACGTCAAAACTCATCATGTATATGTCACCGGAAAATAACAAAAACCGTAAATTTATAAATTTCCTAGGAAATTTATAAACTTTCGTAAGATTCTAAACGAGAGATAAATTGTATTATTTTACGCCCACATTTCAGGAAATTTATCAATTTGCGACGACTCGAGGGAAATTTATAAACTAACGGATATCTATTCGTAAGATTCTAAACGGTTCGACTAATCACAGAAGACCTTTTAATTTTACGCTTTTATAAATTACGGAAAATAAGACACTGCTCTCTGATTGGTCGATGTTGACAGTAGCAATGCTAGTGTTCATAGATTATGGTACAATCAGACTTGCCAAACTGTACATTTATCAGTTTCGATTACTTAACTGACTGGAATTTTACTTTGAAACTGGGTAGGTTTAAGGGGTTACTTTTTACAATATAATAATAGGCTGATAACTCCTACTTCATCAAAATAAAACAGCAGAAATCTTGTTTTACGATATCAAAAAGTTTATAAAAAAATGAAATACACTTATAAAAATGATAAACATGAACGGCCCATATACGTCCCACTGCTGGGCACAGGCCCCAAACCAACTATGAGGTGGAACAAGCCAAACTCCAACATGCGGGCTCAGTGCGGATTGTTGGAGGGGTTTAAGGTTAGTGAGCAACCTTAATGTCAGATGTTATCAAGCCGCCCTAGGGCCTCTGACTAGGCTTACCGATTGACATCTATCGACGTCAACCGGGACCAACTGCTTAACGTGCCTTCCGAAGCACGGAGAAGCCCCAAATACACATCACTAAATTTTTGGTTGGAGTGGTCACCTATCCCATCTCCGACCCGACGTACGTTACAACAACGATCGTCGCCGATCACTGTCACAACTGCGCCACGGGCAATTATAAAATATAACATACAAAACGTAGCACACCCTCACGATCATAATATCCCAAATGGAGTAGTCAGAGGCACCCAGAATTCCCGTCACGGTGAACAAACGTAACATTCAGAAGCCCACATTTCACCGAGGGAATTTGAACCCATCGTGGTAAGGGGCGAGCATACCGCCGTTATCTGGGTTGCTTGGGTTTTTTATCGGTGTTTCTCATCGCCGAAGGGTTAGCCGCAAATTATACAATGAACACGAAGATGAATTGTTCTTACAAAATCTAAAACATTAAAACCGGCCTTCTGCCAAAATGAAATGGTGGAGGAGATGAAGAAAGAAGGAACACGTGACTTATTTGACCAATCAGAGCGCACATGGCGTTTGGTACTGCCCACTTATTATTTTACGGATGCGTTCCGAAAGTTTATAAATTTCCGGAAATGAAGGCGTAAATACAATTTATCTCTCGTTTAGAATCCTACGAAAGTTTATAAATTTCCTAGGAAATTTATAAATTTACGGTTCTTGTTATTTTCCGGTGACATATACACATCGTATACATGACACGCTTCTTTGCGGTCTTCTAATCGCAAGGAAGAGATCTCTATGGTACCTACCCCTGGGAGGGAAATTCACTAGATTAAATAAAAACACTAAACCTCTTTTAAACAATCACTTTATTCGCTCATCCTGAACTTAATAGAGTTGAAACAACTCTTTGTGTGGCCCGTCCTGGCGGCCCCACGATGCTGCGTGAAGACCTGCCATTGCCAGTCAGTCCTCCTAGCAGAGCTCTCAAAGTCGCATAGTCCGTCGGTGGAAGCGCCAGCGGCTGCTCTTCGATGATCCTACCCGACACAATACCAGCTGGAAATAGGTAAACATTTATAAAACTGAATTCACCTTAACTCGACTTGTCGTTGAAAATACTGGTCGGAAAACGAGAAGGAAATCATGGTCGACCTATTTTTTTTAAGTAATCAAGAAAATATACAATTATTCGTTTTGACATGACGGTCATCATGGTACCTATTACCATGTTATTGTACAGTTCGTCGTTGGACAAATCCACATAAGAAAAGAAAGAAGAAATTGCAGATGTTACTTTTGTCAAATTACATGAAGTCAGTTCTGTGACCAGGTTCTCGAAGACCATAAAAAACAAATAATTGTTTTGTGTGTAAAAAGGCAGCTTAGAATTATGCCACCCACTAAGTACGTGGTGTCGTTCAATCTTTTGAATAACTTACGTTATCGAATCGTAAAGTAAACACTATTTTTTTGTTGAAAAAGAAGTTGTACACTTCAAGAAATCTCAAACGTGAGCGGTTAGTACTTGACAGAGACTAGATTTTTAACAACTTTTACGTCGTATCAATAATTTGTGTTTATTGTGATAATATGATTTCAAATGTGTTTTCTCCTGTTTTACCAATAAGAATTACTCTTTGTTGCCGAAATTATAGGTATATCTGTGCCACAAACACTGTTTTATTTACTTACCAGCAATAATTAGGACCAGCACGACCAGCTGAGAGCCGCTCGTCACCTGCATGTCTGAGGGATAGAAACTACTTTGTGCCGCTCATTGACTGATGCCTGTCTTTATAGCTCCTCATATTATTATGCTGTCTGAATATACGAGTAAGACCTGTTTGCTAACTTTGATATATCACTACAAACCATGTAAAAAAAAATGTTTCAAAAGTTACTTTGACGAAGATTATACTTCGTCGTTGCATCCGAAGGGATTTTATAGACCATGTAGTACTTTTTTTTTTTTTTACAGTGGTCTTCAAGATAACCTCACTCCACCTGATGGGAAGCAGTCGTGAGGTCCAGATATGGGGTTGACAAGCACAGTAATTGAGAACTACTTTGCTGGTCAATCTCATTTTGAAGGCCTGCATAAATGCCTTTTCACGCCCCGCTTAAAAAACCCGGGTTTGTAGGAAGAAGGAAACACATGCGCTAGAAGAGCGTTCCACGTCTGGATAGCACGACACAGGAACGAATCACCGAACCTTTTGGTGCGGGCCGACAGTCGCTGGATCGTGTGTGGATGTTGACGCAGACCAGCGCGTGTGGTGCGGGAGTGGAAGGGTGAGGACGGGATCAGTTGGAACAACTCTTAAGAGCATTCGCCGTTGTAAAGGCGTGTGTAATATATCCATGTACGGGGCATCTAACACGTTTTAAAGCTGGTATGGTATGGTAGCAGCCCTGAGCGGCGCACAGGGCCGCCACCTATCAGAAGGAAGGTTCTGCTTGTGTTTTCTTTCCGTTTCAGTGATACTAGTTCTAAAACATGTTAGATCCCCTGTACATAAAGAAATGTACTACATGCTTATAGACTTCACTTAGAGTAAGTTCGTTTAATCACCAATAATTAATGCATAAGACGGCTGCTTTGGTCGCTACAAAGAACATTCGTATAGTCAACAGCTCTTCGGGCTACCCATTTCCGTTGTCAGTCTCCCGGTGCCAAATGACAATTATTAGCAACCACCTAGTTGTCCTGACAGACGTTGTTCCATTGTCAATCATCCATTGGTAGAAATGATTGCTTAGGAAAACTGAATTTTATATGTTTCACTATATTCTCAGCAAATTATTAGAGTGAGGTGTGGTGCCGTGCCGTATGACACTTGGAAATTAAAAGAAAACACATTCAACTCTTCTACAATAATATATTATTGTTCGTTGTATTCGAGAGTCCAATCATCCCGAAAGAGTTGATAAAATGTGTCCTTTTGTGATCCCTCCTGCAGGCCTCACAATGCTGCGTGACGGTCGGCCACCGCTTCCTAGCAGTGTTGTTATGACGCCGTCAGACACTCCCGGCTGCACAATGCTGCGTGACGGTCGGCCACCGCCTCCTAGCAGTGTTGTCCCAACGCCGTCAGACACTCCCGGCTGCACAATGCTGCGTGACGGTCGGCCACCGCCTCCTAGCAGTGTTGTCCCAACGCCGTCAGATACTCCCGGCTGCACAATGCTGCGTGACGGTCGGCCACCGCCTCCTAGCAGTGTTGTCACAACGCCGTCAGACACTCCCGGCTGCACAATGCTGCGTGACGGTCGGCCACCGCCTCCTAGCAGTGTTGTCCCAACGCCGTCAGACACTCCCGGCTGCACAATGCTGCGTGACGGTCGGCCACCGCCTCCTAGCAGTGTTGTCCCAACGCCGTCAGATACTCCCGGCTGCACAATGCTGCGTGACGGTCGGCCACCGCCTCCTAGCAGTGTTGTCACAACGCCGTCAGACACTCCCGGCTGCACAATGCTGCGTGACGGTCGGCCACCGCCTCCTAGCAGTGTTGTCCCAACGCCGTCAGATACTCCCGGCTGCACAATGCTGCGTGACGGTCGGCCACCGCCTCCTAGCAGTGTTGTCACAACGCCGTCAGACACTCCCGGCTGCACAATGCTGCGTGACGGTCGGCCACCGCCTCCAAGAAGTGTTGTCACAACGCCTTCAGACACTCCCGGCTGCACAATCTTGCCACCCGACACAGTTCCTAGAAACAGAAGAAATTCAGAGCCTCACATATAGATAATGGTGTCAAACTTGGACATTAATAATTATTTATTTGAGTATTTCGTTTTTATTTTCTAAAGTATCTTTTGCAATATCCAATTTTCGGGCTACTGAATCATTGGTACTTGGAATAAGAAATATCTAAGTAAGTACTATGTTTATGCATTTATCTTACGTACATTGTTTAGTTTAGGCTTATATATTTATTTTATTTGTATTTAATTCTGCATGAATGTGTTGTTTTTTGTTTATTTTACTTTTTATACAAATTTAAACTTCTCTGTTATCGTCAAAATGTATCTAACTAACATGGCTAGAACACTTAGAATGAAAAAGCATGTAGATAATACTCACCAGCAATAATAAGGGTCAGTAAGACCAAAAAAGTGCCACTCGTCACCTGCATGGCTCAAGGATATGTAGCTCCACTGTGCCAAACGCTGGCTGGTGCCTAGCTTTATACTCCTCACAGATTAGACCTGTATCTATGGCTAAGACACACACGAGCACTGCGCACACGCTAACACCTTGACGTCCTGGGCTTGATGGATTAATATCCATCCTTTATTACCTTTGATATTTAATTTTACTGAATACTACTTTTTTAAGTATTTTGTATTTTCCTGTTACTATCATTGACCAATTAATAAATACTGGTTGGCCTTGGATAAATTGCATCAGTATATTTATATTATTGTTAAATGCAAATGAAAGACCCTGTTTTTTCAAGAGGCATTGAAATGTATTCCTAGCTCGACTCCGAACCGCTAAGCCTATCAAAATTTGGCTAGTTAAAAAAGATGTTGTTGAGCTTGTTGTTATTTAAATAAACTTATTTTATTGTTTTTCTTTTATTCCTAAACAGCTTTTTCATAAGCGTTACACCAAAAGTTGTTCTCCACATTGTCATATTATCTTCACCTTATTACAAAAACACCTTTGACCTTAAAAGTTCTTCAGAATGACATCTTAATTAATTTTGGTTTCATCATTTCTCTCCGAGCACGAGTGATAGAATTCTGGTTGGCCTTCGATAAAATTTTATAGGATTTCCTTTGTTAAAAAACTGTTATTGGACATGTATTTGGTATGACGTGAATTCTCACCGCCCAAATGCCAAGGTCGAGTAGGTACCATGGAGTTTTAGTCAGTAGGAGCCCGACATAAACGCGTCGCCCTCCCCGGGCGGGGATACCAACAATAATAAAATACAGAAAAGTGATTGGAGAAGTTTCTCAGAACTTTAATGTGTAAGAATTGACTTTTAAAGCAATTAGATCAACCTTTACTTGACATTGCAATGGAAACACATTTTCTTAGATGATTACAAAGTACTTAGATGATTTTCTTTCTTTGCAGCCTTGGCGAACGTTCTGTATCACTGATAACACTAATTTAGGAAGCTCTAAGTCCTGGAACTTATTGAAGGAAATCCAAGTCTTCCAAGGATGTTTCTGAAATAGCCAGTCTTATCACATATCTACTCCACAAATACCGTTCTGTCATGGTTGTGTTTTTACAAGTCCCCTAAGGCAACAGCAAAGCAACCAGCACTGACGGTTCAACTCGACTCCTGAGGGTTTGCTACACACATGAGCGGGTCGGCACTGTCGGTTCGGCATAATTGTAGCAATCACTAGGCAATTGTACCACCCGGCTGTGCCGATTGGTGCCGGCCCGCCATGTGTAGCTACCCTGAGCGTTCTTTCAACTCTTCGTTTTAATTGATTTTATTTTCGCAGATTTAGCATTGCTTTAGCATTGTTTTAGCATTGTTTCAGCAATTTAATGAGCATAAAAATAAGTTCTGGTGCTAAGAAAACAAATTCCAAATGTAACCTAAAACAGTTTATTACAAATCTAACAATGGCACATATCAGTCGTAATCTTCGGCGTCCGCCGCCTTGCCCGCGGCCGCAGCCCCTCCCCCCAGTTTCCTTACGTCCTCCTTCTCCAGCCGAGGGTAGGACGGCTTCGTCAGAACCCCACATGTGTTCGAGGGTGCGTGCATGTTGACGTAACCACCTTGGCCCCATCGGTCTGACCAGGAGTTCTTCAAGATGAGGTGCGTTTCCCCTTCTTTGCCACCCCAGCCAACAGCTAACACAGCATGGTTGGTCTTCTTTTTATTACTGAAAAAATACATCGCAATTAGAAGGAGGGACAATAGCACAACTGGTATGGATACCAATTAAATGTCAGAGAAGAGAAGTAGTTAAAATATTATATAGAGATTCCGAAGAAATGAGTATTAAGTTAGAAAGGCAAAAGACAAAAATTAACGAGGAGAGAAAGAAAACAATAAAAACACGAACATGATCAGACTCCTTGACTAAGTAACATTACGTACCAGCGATCATCGTAGTATATCCCAGATTTGTAGCTGTGCAAACTCATCGACTTGCCATCGATGATCACCACCGTGGGAGCGTGTCTCCGGATAGCCAGCTGACAAGCAAATTACATTGTCAAAGTTAGAAAGAGAAGTAGTAGGGGGACTGCTAAAATTATAAACACTTCAATGTTTCTGAAAACATGTAAATATCTAAATGAAGTTACAGTCTTTCTTCTTCTTACTTAATTATTCACATAAAATACGGTTTCGAAAACAGATAAAATCGGAAGAAAGCAATAACACTCTTCTGCAATGAAGCACACCATGTTAAAGAAAATAACAATTTTAAATAATAACATAGTTAGATCTATATCTAATAAAAAACCCTTCGCTGTTCACTAACTATCCACTAGCATTTACGACGCATCATTATCGTTTTAATGACAAAGAATCATTTTGCACGAAGTACCTAAGTTTAAAAAATCTCTATAAGATAAACGATGTGGAATAACGAAAATTGATTCAAGTAATCAGTTTCACTGGACTTCGTTTGATATATACCATAAAGAATTGAAGATGCAACAGGAAATACCGATAAATTAGATAGACAATGTTAATTACCTTCATTGCAGGAACGCTTAAGGCCGTCACGTTGACGTGCGCGCTGATGTGCGTCACGGGCGGCACGCGCTTGTCCTGGCACTCTTGCACCTGCAACCGAAAGAACCTGCTCATTTAACTAGATCCATAATAGTATCAAGAGTATAGTTACTTACCTACTATGCGAATTGCGAACTTCCTATGTGATAGGAAACCTTACGCTAACTAATGACGCAAATGAGTAAAACTTAGTGCGGCACGCATGTTGGCGATTAGAATCTGTCATTTTTGAAAACTAGATAGATGAAGAGTTCTGCACTGAAGGTGGTAGCAGCTTCAAGCTTTATAGATAACCGGCACTTGTGTCGCCAATATAGTGGAAATATTTCCAGGAAAGGTCTGATTATGTTGAGTTGAGAGGAATGAAAATAGATATCCAGGTCAGATGAACCCCTTTTGTGTAACCCTGGACATGGACATAGGCGTACCGTTGCTGCGTAAGGCGTGTACTCGTCAAGCGCTGGAAGCCCTCTGTCCTGCACGTAGTCGTAGGCGTGGCTCGGCCAGGTGCCGCTGCAGCCTTTGCCGCCGTATCTGCACAGAACACAGGTTTTTAAATACCAGCTTAGGACGTTATGCAGGTGGTTGGTAAACGACTTTCCATTTAGTGCCGCACAGTACCTACAGTCCGCCACATAACGTGAAGCACGGGTAATGGCCATGGATGTAAAAAACAATATCCCAACTATTGGATGCAACAACAATGCAAACAACAAGCTACAAACTATCTTGAAGAGTTGATAAGATATTGTGCGAAATGAAAACAGAAAATCCCAACCAATTTTTCAGTATCATAATTCGCAGCTATAAGGCGTTCATTGCTGAACACAGACCTCAGCCATCGTTGTTTTCCGGGCAGCATTTATTTCATCGTCTGTGGGTTGGGTTACGTCGACTGTCTATGACTTACTAGTAAATTCGTATTAGGTAGGTCATAAGATTTCTTACGTCGAAACCAGGTAAGAGCCAAAGAGTGAAAAGTATACTGACGGGTGTGCGCAGTCGACTAGCGTTTGCTCGCTGAGCGGAATGAGGCGGCCTGTAAGTCGGAACAGCGCGCCCTCCACCGCCCCCACCACCGAAAACGCCCAGCAAGACGCGCACATCGAGCCCTGGTCTGGAAAATAAAGTCAAATGAAAAACTTGCGTTCAATAGTTACACAGAAAACCAGGATCATGGCATCTTCCTCGGCCTAAAATGCTTAGAGATCCGACGCTATCCACTTAACTCTCCATAAAAAGTAGAATAATTTAACCTCATTTTGGTCTAATGTATACTGTTTATCAAATAAAGCCAAATTCTAGAGCTTCCTGAAAAAAAATAATTCTAAAAATCATTAAAATGTGAATGTAGAATAATTACTTCTGACGTGGGTGACTCCGCCGCGCTCCCTCCAGTCAAATTCCTCAGGCAGCTTATCAGCCAGTACCCTGAGTTTGCTGCGGTCATGAGGGAAGTTTTCCGCTGGGAAGTGTTCCTGGTCGAAGGCAACTCCCAACATTTGTTCTATTTCAACAGCCAGCCTGTCGGCGAGGAAGTTGATCGCCATCGAGAAGGTGGCACCGATGCGGTTGCCTGACGACACGAACCGGCTGGTCTGTGTGAAGAGGTTCTTGCGCACAGCTTCTTCCGCGGGGTTCGCGTACTTGATACCGTTTGATCTGGCAAATCTGAAGTGAGCAATTAAAAACCTATTTTAATTAAGTTTCAGCATGGATCTAAATAGTTAGTCAAACATTAGTAAAGCTGAGTTTACGAGTATAGCTAAATTAATAAAACATACGAGATAAAGTTAACTAATAACCATGACTTATTTATTGTGTCAGAAAAAGGGTTTGTCAATAAGATAAGATAAGAAATACTTTATTGCACATAAAACAAATAAATTTACAGATAATAAATAAAACATGAATACTCTGATGTACAATTTAGGCGGTCTTATTGCTAAAAGCAATCAATAAAATCAGTCAATCTCACTCTTTAAACGCGTCATCGTATCGCGTGTCCCTGGCCATCATCACGAACTCTCGCAGCGGCTCCACTTGGGACACCTCCTGCGTCTCCTCCACCGCGTCACACGTCTGATCTGTAAGACGCATAGCCAGTTTAAAACTACAAAGTCTAGTTAAAAATAACTGGAATGAAACAGGAGAGAATAATCTGCAGCTGTTTTAGCAGTTTTTTTGTTACTCACCTAAATTGATTTGGAAAATACTAGGATCATGTTTCTGCTCGCGGACTTCGTGGTAACGATGCACGTAGCCGTCGCAGTCTGGACCCAACACCGAACTGTCTACTGCCACTGAGTATCTGTACACACCAAAAGATATTGAAAGAACATTACAATATTACCACTCATGCACTGATCACAATATATCCTCTATTCATGTTGTTTAACAGGACCGCCTACCACCACTTGTAAAGGTTAGGGTGGAAGCAAGGTATAACAACGTGCTCGAGACGGTCCTGCTGCTTAACGTGTCTTATGGCATTGTTAACTCACTGGAGTGGCATGGCTGAGTTGTTCGGGTCCCGCATGAGCAGCATCTCGTGACGGTAGGCCAGCGCCTCCCCCTGCGCTCCGCCCATCTCCCCCGCGCGACCAGACACGGTCTGCTTCCACTTTTCGGCACGAACGTTGCCGAACTCGGTGTACCCTGGAAGATGCGGCATGTTACTAGCCTCTCTTATATCAGACGTTACAGGGACCTAGGCGATACCATTACAACGTTAAAAGTTGTTTAGAGTTGAAATACTTATTTTGCCAAAATCGAAAAAACATCGATTTTTGTTGTCATGCAATTTTGGCAGGTTCAAATCTTGAGCCAGTTTTTCCATAAAATAAACTAAAAACTATGCAGTTTCATTTTGGTGATTATTTATTGAGTTTTAGAACACCTAATTCAGAACCTGTGAGGCAGGTAATTTTTTGATTCATTCAATGTAAGTACTTGTATTGTTATTGGTTTTCACCTACATCTTATGACGAGTGTTATAATAATCTGGTTTTATTGTATTAAATTTTTATGTTGCGTGTTCTTTTCTGTTCTTTAGTCGCGACAACTATTTCTAGTGTTCCAAATGGCACCATTCCTTTCTTACCATCAAATTTAAATTCCTTAGTGTCCGGTAGTACAGGTGGGATGCTGTCAGAGGGCGTCAGCGAGCTCTGGCGCATCACAAAGCAGCGCATGACGTTGGACCCAGCAGAGCGGTCAAGGTTCACCTGTATTCAAAATGTGAACATTATAATGCTGACCTTGTGGTACAGAGGCATTCAAATCATCCTTTACAAAACCATTGCACAATGGGTGTTATGTCAGAAGTTTAAGGTACCCCTTAAGGTTGATGTGGCTGTTTACAAGCGTTAAGAGATTCCAAACAGTGGCATTTGGTCACGGGTGAACCAGCTAACCATTTTAGAAATGAAACAATTTAAAATCTGCTAATAATACTGAATCAAACTTCAATGTGAAACTGTCACTTCACATGTAATGCCCTCTGCGTTTTTAGTATAAGAGAACTGAGAGTATAACACAGTTAAGAGCAGGAGACGGTGCAGTACTACGTAGTACACTCCGGGAGTCTCCGTGACAAATGGCTAATGCAGGGGCAGATTGATTAGAAGGTGACAAACATACCGCAGCACGCGTCACGCGTCTGCTACTGTCTACCATTCGGTACGAGGTGGTCGTGCCTCCATGCATCTCCAGACGAGTTGCCCCTGACGGGTCCCACCTGCAAAAAAGACACTCAAATTATGAACTCTTCTTAAAACTTTAGCGGAATCATGTCTGAGTAAGACATCTCTTACTCAGACATCCAACATTTGATGGCTACTGGCAATATAAATGGCAAATATCCGGTCATGGTTAAACACAAGCACCATGACAGCCATCACAACGCCGAGGACAGCCCGAGCTGACTTTGTTTCGAGAAATCACTACCATAAATAATGAGGAAAACAATACCAAGAGTTAAAAACTGATTCTTACATAGCAGTGTAGGGTTCAGTGTAGTCTGCACGGTAGACGGTGATCTCTCCTCGTATCATGAGAGGGCGGTCGAAGCGAGGTGGCGGTGGAGTGCCTCTGCCGCGAGCAGGCGCGGGCGGAGCCACGGGTAGGTACCCGTTCGCGGGGGCTTTGGCGGGTACGTCAACGTAGACGGTCCTTTCCACTGGGGTCGATTCAGATTGCACGTCATAGCGCCGGTCGCGGATGAGCACTGGCGGCAACTCCGGCGCGGTCGGCTTCTGGGCGCGGAACATCGCTATGAGCTCTTCGGGGTTCACAGGGGCTCGCGGAGGCAGAGGGGGTGGAGGGGCTGAAAAACGTTGTCTAATTGTAGTTATTATAAAATGAGCAGCATTATTAAATACTTTTTTTTTAATCTTTTTCATCTAACAGCGAGTTCACCTTGTCAATAGAAACAACTCTTCGACCAGTGATATCATAGTAAAATAAAGAACAATCGTCTTTACTTTAGCAGAAAGATCGCTAACTAATTACCGGAAATAAAAAGTAAAAATATGAAGAAATTTAAAATGTATGGTGCAGAACTATTTTCTTTTAGTGGGTGTATTAAAAATGACGAACTTACCTACGCCTAAGATTTCTATCTTTTTCCGCGGAGGAGAAATGTTAGTGGATGGTGGACGACGCGGCGCTGGCGCAGGGGGGTCGAGCTCGAAGGGGCTGCGCGGCGGCCCGGCCTTCGCAGCCGGCCTGAACTCCACTGGGCTACGAGGGGGCCCCGAGGGCGCAGATGGTTCGTACTCGAAGGGGCTGCGTGGGGGCCCGGAGGGCGCAGGCCTGTACTCGGGTCTGCGTTGCGGCGCAGGGGGAGCAGGGGGCGCAGGCTCCTCGTACTCGACAGGTCTAGGGCGCTGAGGCTGCCTTCTGCCGAACTCAAAACGCTCTTGGCCTTGATTTGCGCTGCACTCTGCAAAATTGGTGGGTTGTTTTTGGTTCTTGCTACAAAAACTCTACACACTTTATTTCGTGTTGGGTTGCAGCTAGTGGACGGTAATAATAAGACATTTACAGCCAAGCCAGTAAATTGTTTATTATTGTATTTGTTTCTAGCTTGTTTGGGACTTGAAAATTTGATAAGTTTTAAATCCTGACAAGGAACCATTCAGACTTGGTTGAAGAAGTCCTGGTATTAGATGTATGATCTGGCCTCCCTAAAAATCTGAAGGAGAAAGCCCATGTTTAGGTGGACGTCTTATGTTATACGTGATCAGATACCCACAGGTCAACGCACTTTCACAGTTTTTATGTCATGTATTTATGTCGAATGCTCTAAAGGTAATTTTCCAACAACTAGTGCATTAAGGCTGACGTCTGGCCATCTGTGCACACGATTGAATAGTTCACTGACCTCCACTGGGGATGGGCACGGGCAGCACCAGCACCGGCACCGAGGACGGCAGGTCATCACGAGCGCTTCCTGTAAGGTACACGATCAAGTCAAAAATATCCTACTACAGGTAAATCAGCATACAATGATATGAGTCTAACAAATTGAAAGAAAAAATATGAGGTTACACTAACATTAGTATCTTCAATTAATTCCGTATGTGTTGTAGAAAAAGTGAAACAATGAATAACGAAAACTAAAACAGTTCCGTTTCCGATTATCTCGATATATTTCGTTTGATTGTTATAGAAAATGACACATCTAGTAACTCACCTAAAGGCAGATCCACCATGACAACATCTTTGGTCCAGCTTGGGAGTTGATTGCTCCTATCGCTGCGGCCGCTGACATAATCTGTGGTGATACAAAAACAGTAAGTTACTGGGTAGTCACCAACAGTAGAAACACTAAACTAAACATCGGTAGTAGTGAGAAGACCGGCGAAGGCCTGAGGCCATTGTAATTTCTTGTTTTTTATTATTAATAATAACATCTGTCAGCAAAGTTTATCACTAGCATGACATACTCCTCTTCAACAATCTGCACTGTACTCCTCGCAGTCACACTACCTCAGATTTGAGGCGAGGCCAGTTTAAAAACCAAGTAGTTTTAGTTTCGTTATTCTAGTCTTTACATTTAAAGTTTGCTAACAGCTCGATTTGAGAAATTACAGCGTGAAAAAACGTTGTGGTAAGCAATCGCAGTTTCATAACCAGAATTTTATTAACATATGCCCAATCAATTTCCCCAATTCTGGATTTTCAGTTGCTGTTAATTTAAACTAGTAGGCTTAATTGCCTTCTTAAGTTGTCTGCCTCAGCGATGAATGCAGAACGAAGCGGGACTACATCTCGTACTTCTGTATTTCTTCGCCACCGATACTTATACCACACTGGTGCTCTATAGATCTGTAGATACATCCGGTGGACGGTTGCAGAACTGACACTTGATGTTTGTAACTCACCTGAGACCAGCCTCGCCCACCTGGCGTTGGCCGCGCTGCGTGACTCGCGCACGGCGTCGGCGCCTGCGTGCTCGTCGAGGGAGAACGGCGCGGGAGCAGCGCCGTCCAAGAGCGTCTCGGGAGCACTCTTTGCCACAGGTGTGCGTTTTACTAACACTTTGCGGGCACGTTGGTTGCTTGTGTCGGCATGAATACCTGAAAATAATTAAGACCAAGATGATGTATTTTGGAATTTTACCACTCATCATTTTAAGTAAACCCTTGTATAAGTATAGCGACATGGCTACAGGGACACATACATGAGAGGCAGGAGACTGTTCGATCCGAGCGAACGTTGATTGTTTGACTACATTGATAATTTCTGTTTCTTAGTACCTTTACTCTCTCCCACTGTTGTGCATGTTGGTTATTTATTTTCTTAATGAATTAACGTGTACTTCTGCACGCGCGTCGAGAGCGTCGTGGCCTAGTGGTTAAACACTCCGACTCGGAACCCGATGGTCCCGAGATCGAATCCGGCCGGAACACACCTACTTTGTGTTCATTGTAAAATTTGCGGCTAACTCTCCGGTGATGGAAAACACCGATATAAAACCCAAGCAACCCGGATAACGGCGGTAGGCTCGCCCCTTGCCACGTTGGGTTCAAAATTCCCTCGGCGAAATGTGGGCTCCTGAATGTTCCGTTCACCATGACGGCAACAGTCAGTGTGCCTCTGACTAACCCATTAGGGATATGGTCGTGAGGGTATGTATGTATGTATGTATGTGTACTTCTGGATATTTCGCTCAACGTGGCAGCAACAGTAGGCGTGCATTTATGTTATGATGATTCATTTTTTATTACTTGTTTTGGACTTCAAATTCGGACGTACTTATAATGAAAACTTCAAAGCTATGAAAGTTTTCATTATGTACGAATTTAAAATAAAATATAAAATGACCACCATTGATATTTAAAAGAGAAGGAGGATACGTAATGTCAGTACTGATGCGAAGTTGAAAATTGACCCCTGGCCTACGACCTATAATTTGACCGTGTGTACAAGACAGTACCTATGATTATCTATATATATAAAAGAAAGTCGTGTTAGTTACTCCACTTATAACTCAAGAACGGCTGAACCGATTTAGCTGAAAATTGGCATGGAGGTAGTTTAGAGCCAGGAGAAGGACATAGGATACTTTTTAAGGTTTTTTTTTTAATTTTTTAATTAAAGTTTCTTAAGGCGGAACAAAGTTCGCCGGGTCAGCTAGTTTACTATAAAGTTAACGAGGCGAAAAAAAAGACAGATACATACTGCGCAGTGTCGTCTCAAACTGTCAATGCTTTGCTCTTGTGTTTGAAGTTCTGATTTCGTCTTTTTTATTCTAATATCATTGCTCACCACATATTTTTCACATTTTATAATACAACTATACCAAGTTGTGTGGACATCCTAATCGGTTTTGCCAATAAATTCTAAATAAACGCAATTTTTCGTGAAGAGATTAGGAATCACGGCCTACCATAAAAGCAAAGTTCAACTGGCCACAGGCCACGGATGTGTAACATCATATTTTTGCAACTAATCGGCGCCCGCGACCTCTGCGAGGCACGCTCAACTTATGTAACAATGGGGTTACTTACATCATTAGACAGCTTTGAAGGGGAAACTTAATTATTTTTGATTAATTTACTTCTTATATAATAGACGGCAAACGCTCCAACTTTAAATATCCGTTTTAATATTAAAGTTCGTAGGTCATCGTAATGGAGATATTTCGTACAAATTTTTAATTAACTACCTTTACATTCGCAAAATGAACATCCTGCAGTACTACTACGATTCACTCACCATTTACAAATGTTTAAGCTTTACAAGTATTTAGGAACGAGAGATTTCTGAGAACGAGCCAATGCATACACGTAAAAAACAATGATGTGTGCTGGTAAGTATCTAATAATTCCTCTCTTTCCCTATTATAACAACCTATTGGATTGTGTAACAGACCCAAAGTAAACAAATAAATCAACCAAGATCATTGCAACCGGATTCCGCGGCCCTAGTTTGATTATCTAATTGTTTTTATCTATTCGTTAGTAGGCCAGTAACTTCTGCTTAATGGATGTGTTGATCATTTTTTTATAAGGTAATCACAACGTGTTCATCATTGGATAATGGTTCAGAGTGCGCCCAGCGAAAGGTCAGCGGCGAGCGTAGTAGTTCCAAATACTACGCCTACCTCTCTACTCATCAACTCTACACATCGTGTGTTGCGTCACTCCCACATGCCGACCACTTCTCACAGCAAACAAACAATTTAAATTTATTAAGTTTCTTGTCGAGTGGCTGCTAGACCTTGACTCATGATGCGACATTTAACATTTCTTAAAAGTACTTCGGAAGTCCTGGAACTCGGTCAAGTGTCAGTCAAACATTGAAAAGTTTAGTAGATAGGACGGTAAATGCTGAGTTTTGTAACAAACCATGTTAATTGGACAAATAATGCCCTTAGGCTTAGTTATACAATTCGGTTAAATTCAATTAGAGATAATTGGACAATTCCTCTTAATGTGTAGATCATAGTAGATATTTAGAGTTTTTTTTATTCTCACTCTAATTTTGCAACTAACACCAGATAATCTTATTTGCTCATCGAAATTGAATAGAAAACAATTATAACGTAATAATGTTTGAGTAATTCATCTATACATGTTTTGTGATTTCATATTTCGTAATCTTGAAATATTGAAAATAGCAACCATCGAGTTACTTGACTTTACTTTCTTAATAATACATGTTTGTCTAGGAAACTGGTATTTTGCGCGTACTCTTAACTTAAATTAACAACGATCTTAGCTGAGCGAGCAATTGCTCAATGAAATCAATTTAATTGGCGTTTGCGAATTCAGCCTTAAGTATTTTATTTTTTTTATTTTAGGTACATAACGGGTACTAAATACTTTTCAATGACATGGCATGGGTGTGAACATGAATTATACTAATATTTATGGTTTTACATAGATACATAGATTTATTTTCATATCATTTCAGTATTTATAGTTAAGGGAGCGATAACCACTTACTTCTTCACATTCCACATCTACATTTTTGAATAGGTCAACTCCGAAACGTTTTACAACAATAAATGTGAGCAGCACGAGTTTAGTGTTAATAACTTCCTTTAAATTAGCTCTACAAATGCTAATTTATTTTTGCCAAAAACAGCTAAATAAGACGATGTAATTTAAAAAAGAAACCGCAACATATGACATCATACTGGTAACCGCGATTTTATAAGAACCTAATTGTCCAACTTATTTGAAATTAGCAATCCATTTGTGCGAGGGCGATCCGGACATACAAGTCCAAATGGAAAAGGTCAGTGTCGACTATAGTCGTCAATAATAGTCGATATAATAAAGTGTTTATTTAATAGCCGCGGGTTTTGGATGACTGTGACCCACCGGTCGACCATGTCAAGGTCAGTAAGATTTAAATGAATTTCACAGTTTTTATGATTTGATGATCTCGCGGTGAATTTTAAGTAGCGAATCATATTTGGTGTATCTACGTGAAAAAAAGGACGGGGAACACCCGTGAGCGGACACTGCTATCTGTCAGCACGTGTAGTTCCAGAGCGAAGGCCAATAAATAGGGCTAGTATAAAAGGCGTCGCTAACCCTGTTAGGTACCCTCTTCTCCAGGAACTCCATATCTTATGTTCATTCAGCATCAAAACACAAAGTGGTGGCTTAACACCCATGTCTGAAGTTTCACTGAAAAGCAGCAACCGAAATAAATTAGTGTTGCACTTGTTTTAGATTTAAGTGACGCTTCCAACAACATACGACCATCGTTCTATATACAATTACTTCAGACGTCCCATTATTACCCTTTTGACCACTGTGTTGGCATACAATTTAATTTAAATGCTGGACGTGCCCTTTGTACAGGCTACCATTACCTCGGATTTATTGTGTCCTGTCGAGATATAAGAATGCCTTTATATCTAATATCTTCGACGTTGAAAATACACTTTCATCTTCTAAACATCGTGTAATGGCTGCTGTTCTATCAGACTTTACACAAAAATAGCTTTATACATTGACAGTAATTTTGGTTTCCCTCTGTAGCAATCCATCATCACCGTGACATGACTGACGTTTCATCTATCTTGAGATGTGAAAGCTGTTGGTAAACTTTAGCTAGAACAACTAAGTTTCATTGTTTTGACTGCCAGTGTATTTTACTTTGAGTAAAGCTGCAATCAAGTCTATGAATTGGTTAGTGTGTAATCGAGCACTCTTTGAAACTTGACGCAGCTATTCACAATCGCAAAAACAAAAGTTGCCACCTGCCAATGGCTGCTCTTACATGTACCATTTTCAGATGCTTGAGTCATAAACATTAACATTTTATACAAGCGCAGTAGAGTGATTTGCATGATATTTCGAAGGTTAGTTACCTATTAAAAACATCTCCAGCTCAAGCATCTACTTGCGCAAACATGTCATTAACCACAGAGGTTAAAGTACTCGATATGTTCTAAAAATGTTTTATACTGAGCTACAGGCTGAGGGTATGACCAAAAGATTAAATAGTATTTTTCGCATCAATCAATTTGTATATTGCATGGTAGAGTCGTACTTTTATATAGTGCAGTGGTTAGATCCGCTGATTGGTAAGACCGCGGGGCTGAGTCCCGCCGATATCAGTTTCGTCAATAGACTCTTGTGATGGGCCCAGACCTACGTTTGAGTCACCTTTGTTTCTTAGCGATTCCAATTATACATATAAAGGAATATGTTAGTCAAAAACGTTTAGAGCCTGCGCACTACGTCCACCCCTTATTAGATCAATACCTATTTGAATCGTTTCGAGTAATTAGTGGTCCACCCGTGAACGTGTGACAATTCACTTAATCTTCAACAAGTAATTTAAGCAGCTTTTAAGAAATCCTAAGTGCTCAGATAAATATTTTTTCGACGCTCTAGAATTTTATTTCATTTAGTCTAACTAACTGAGGACTTATTTGGACACGGCCATTGACTGTCATACTGCCAAGGATTTCAGAGAATTGTGACTACTTAGTCCCAAAAAAACAATAAAGACGTCAAAAACTCACTAAATCTAGAGAAAACGTCACTAAAACGACATCACAGTCCAATTTACTTGTCAAAGCACTCAACTCTATAAAACATTGAGCTTTTAATTCATACTTACTTTGCCTAATAAATAGTAAGCAAGGAAACCCCTCACTCTTGTTACACGTATTCAGTGATGTTCGACCCCGTGTTCCGTTCAATGGTAGAGTTTACGACGTGGTCTGGGCGTGGCTCGACCGTCAACTTGCTTTCAATGCTCAACATTAACACGCAACTCATTGATTACATAGCTAAAGGTATGTTAAAGCTTTCCTAATGATAAATGATGTCTACTTCGATGAATATGCATTGTTATTCAATGAGATATGGCACTAAATACAAAAGAAATACAATGATGTCGACCGAAACTATTCAGCCCAAGGGATCGATATGAAATCAAGTTTTTTTTTAATCTTCTTTTGATTTCTGAATAACCATTAATCGTAACTAACAAGGATCTTTATAGCTGATATTTATTTTATTTTATTACATTGGTCTAATGTAGAGATGCGACGAATATCCGCCATTACTTGGTATTCGGGCTATTCGGCCACTATTGCTTACTTATTTTATTACAGAACATTAAGTATTTTTAGGAGTTATCCGTTTATTCAGGTTTATTATCTCTCGTTATTCTGAAATGTTATAATCAGCTAATAATGTGGGTAAAAAAGCTCCCAATTTTATCAATCAAAGAGTTAGCGCCAATTTTTCACGAATCGGCGTTTGTAGGTGCTGAATCCTGCAGGCCAGTTAGTGGAATAATAAATAATTAAATTAGTAGTAGAGTAGGTAGTGATTCAGTAGTGTATACGTAGGTAAACAGCTTTAGCACATAAGGTTTCGTGACTCTGAACAAGGTCTGACTAATTGGTTTTTCCGAACAGATACCGTGCTACCCCTTTAGTAAACCACGGAACTATGTTGCTTGACAATAATGGTTTATTTCATATTATCATTATCTGAAACAATTAAACGGTACGCGGCCAATGACGATGCTTTTAATTACGTATGTTACAACATACTACTAAGTTACTTACTGTTTGATTGGCTATGTTATCCTTGATTGACACATTTAAATATGAAATTATCATCAAATCTGTATAAAATATTATGTAAATTAGGTGCTAAATCAGGACAAAATTACATAAAACTGTGACAAACGGAGATTTAAATATCATTTTCTTTAACAAATTTAACGTGATATTTTCAGTTTAACGGACGGGGTATTACCCAACTGTGGCCAAAAGCCAGTTCTATGAATATGCGAGTGCTCGCGTAGGCCTTTATTTGTGTCTTGTGAATTCGGCATTCATCAATTTTATTATGTCACCAGTGGACTTTGTTAACTACTAGCCTTTGAAAATGTCACCTTGCGTAATAGAGATGCTTTTTATCAATGAATTGATAGCTTATTTTATCTTTTTGTTTAATATTTTGTACGCAACCAGATACACAGTGTTACAATGGTAACTAACCATTTCGGACAACAAGAACAGGCTAGTTAGTTAAAGTCACAGATGTGTAGGAACCGACTACCGACTACATCTCTATATATAAAAATGGATTGCTGTTCGTTAGTCTCGCTAAAACTCGGGAATGGCTGGACCGATTTGGCTAATTTTGGTTTTGAAATAGTTGTAATGGTCGAGGGAAGGTATAAAAGGTGAGTAATCATGAGAAAATGCTGGGAATATAGTCAACATCTCAATTTTAGTTTCCTATTAGTAAATGTTCCTACCTGTCACGTGACACTAAATGTTTGACAACAGAACGAAGTCTGTTGAAGTCGAATATTTACTCAAATACCTACAAAAATATTGGTGAGTTACAATATACAGTAGTAGTATATTGTCCCAGGGTGAAATTAGTTTAAAAATTAAACTATCTTCGTATTTCCTTTCAATATATCACAATCCACGCTGTTAAATAATATCTTCATGGTGAACTTCGTAGATTTCGATGTTTTGTTCTTCTTTCAGTTGGGAGAGCCTTGTGTGAACTATATTTGTTTAACCACCCAATAGTTAAGATTTAAGCTTCATGCATGATAAGAAGAATTTAATCATAAGGATTTGTTTTGCATTCTAATAGACATTAAATGCACCAAAACAAAGCTATAAAATTAATCATCAATCATTAAAATTAACAACTTGACGAGTTGTTTTTAAATGTCATGTGTTAGAGCAAGGTCAGAGCGCTTCTTTTAATTCGAGTAATCCTACTTCAATAAATCATTTGCATTCTATTCTATTCAAGATCAAATAACAACATTTAGGTATCTTGCAAAACACATCGATGAAACCAAGTTGCGCCATACATAAAAACAGCAAAAAGGCTGTATGAGTAAACGTGTTAATAATGTGAAGATGATCCAAGTAATGAACCCGCGGCCGCTGACCACGTCTCCGGACGATATTTCGCAAACTAAATCCGCTTACCGCTAATACGCTGTTCCTCAGTTGAATGCACTTTAATGCATTCGCAACGAGGATACACTGTTACATTAAACTACATTAAGTATCTTTACGCAAAAAATATTCCCAACAACTAAGGAAAATATGATTAAAACTAGCGGCCGCCCGCGACTTCATCCGTGTGGACTTAGGTTATTAGGTTCAAAAAAAAAACATATATCTTCATAAATTTAGCCCATGTGCTATTCAGATGCATAAGCAATATAATTTAAAGTTTCATTGAAATTCATCCAGTAGTTTTAACGTGAAAGAGCAACAGAGCACATCCACACATACAAACTTTCGCATTTATAATATTAGTAAGAAAGTAGGATGTAATTATGTAAGGATATACATATTAGGTGATGATCGATTTCTGAAGCAGTAATAGATAACTAATGTATACCCTTTTTAAACGTCTTTGATATTTCGATTTCGACCAATTAACCTTTGAAACAAGACATTATAAAATATTGATTGTTTGAATGATAATCACACGTAAATAAAACAATAATTGTACATGTTTTTTAAACTGAATTGGTTTAAATCGTAAAATAATAAAATAAAATGCACCTTATTTGTTTTGAGTTACCGATTGCATTTTTTTACGATTTGAATGTTAGTGATCATGAAAGTTTAATTAAATACATTGATTCAATTAAAACACATTCTTACAGACGCTATGAGTGTCGCACAGAGTGCATTCGTGTTTGGGCGGGAGCTTAAGGGCGGGCGGATTTCGCCTATTGGTGGTAAGTATTTTGAATACAATTACATAAGGGTATGATGAATTATCTAGTTAGAGTTTGCAGGAGACATATCTATAAATAAGCGTATTATTTATTTCGCTTGGATTGACAGTCCACGATAAGGAGAACGCACTTTTAGGAGCATCTTTCTTATGATCACACTTTTTCCTCATTCGCGGGAGATTTTACCTCCTAAACGAGTTTGAGCTAGCCAGTATGTCAAAATACTTAATTTGCTTAAGATCATGGTATAATAATGTTAACCACACTGTAATGGTGTACACATATCTTAAATTGTTAGCATGCAAATTTCGAGTTGAGTAATCTTTGTCAATAATACTTAGTGGGTGGAAACTATTCAGCCAAATTAAATTAAAATGTTCGTACAAAAGTAATTTAAAAACATTAAATTAGGCCCTTCAATTAAAATCGAAAAAATAGCAATGTTATTTTCATAGCGACCAGAACTTTTTGGTTGTTTGGAAGAGATTGCTTTAAAGAAAACCGGTCAGTTTGTTAAGACGTTGAGTAATCTGTAATAATTCTTATCTTAATTTTATTTACTTTTTGGTCTTAGTGGACACCATATTTATTTTAATAAATAAATGGAATAAGGAATATATTGTTTATCTTGTGTTTGATTTTTCTCATTGTATTACAGCTATGTAAATAAAATATAGTAATAATTCATACCGGCTATTAGAAGGAGGGTGAACACCACCACCCGATGTGTTTTCGTCCTCATCCTGGTTTCCTCGCGCCTGGTCCTCCTCAGTGAATTGGACAGAACCGTTGGACCCAACAAACACACACTCCGCGCCGCCGCTCTAACTAAATGTTACCATAAACACAAGACACATTGGTTTTTAAATAATGTGTTCAATTCTCGGCCCCCCACGGCCTCCGCGACCTCTGTGGACCGGCGACCGGCGCACACGCAGCTTCCCAATCGTCGCTAGCCGTCGATCAGCAACTTGTGCTTCTTTGCGTTTGTTTTTATGAATAAGGGGTTAAGTCTTTTTCCCTTAATTCTGGTCTACAATATTATTTTGTAATGTCTTGTAACTAAAAAATAATATAGCAAGATAACTAAGACAAACTATGTACTCAGTTAGGTTAAATATGAATATCTCTCTCTCTATCGAGATTGAGGCTCTCCTAAGATATTGTTTCACTGTTACAAATGACATTCAAAAAACCAAACATTTGTATTAATTAAATTTATGGTATACTAGACAACGAATTAACAGACTTACCCCCGAATTTACCAACGCAAATCAACGTTGAGCATCCCTCAGAAGTATAGCTGTCCCTTTCAGTTCAATTGACATTTTACAGGACAGCATGAGCGCATGCTTAGTGTTGATTGACATTAGTGGATTCAGTGGATTCGAGGGGTTAATTACTTTGATAATTTTTAATGATTTGCGAAATATCAAGTAGCCATATTTTTAGGGGCGTCTAGATATAACTGGATAGATTTCCGTGTTTTTTTCTTATCATGGGTTTTTTCCAAAAAATATGGCAGCGCGTGTGGCGATATCATTGCACGAGTTAAACTACAAGGGTGGAAGTTATTTTTGTTCGCGAAAATCATATCAATCCTTTTAAGACTTTTATTTAGTATATTCGTTTATGAAAAATCAAGATGAAAACGTAGTTTTACCGTGTATAGAGCTTATTTTGCTAATTTATTTATTATTTATTTTATTTATTCGGATATCCAACAGCAAATCCATGAGTACAGATTAAAACATTACATTATTGAAAATACAAAGCCAATTATAGGATATCGCAGCATTAGTTACATTAACAAAGACATCAAGAAAAAAGTATATGAATAAATATTTCAAGTACTTAATGAACAATTTGGCAATTACTTTCAAAGTCACCCTGTTGATTAGAGTAATAAAGACGCCTATTAATGTGTCATGTATTCATTACATGATACATTTCTGCGTCGTACCGTCCAGACGCGGAATGCACTTTTGAAATAACAAATTCAGCAACAAAAGGTCACCGCGGCAAAATGGCGGTTGACATATCAATGGCGGTTGACTTGACATATCAAAGATAAATCATCTGTCTTACAATAAATACTATTTACTTTCACTACTAAATATGTATAAACCTGAGACGTGAAAAATTTAAATTGATGTACAAAAATCTAAACAATATATCTTAATTCAAATAGACCTGTTGGTGAGAATGTAAAACTCTTAAATCATAAAATCATTTAAAGTAAAATATGCTAAATAACAGACTAAATACACCATTATGTCCTATAGCATAATGTGATTCTATCCCGGTTGAAATGAGAAGAAACGGCAAGAAATTAATAATATGAATGCGAGAGTGTGAACGTGTGATTGTTAGGTTTTTACGCCTAAACCTGATATTTAAGAGCAAAGCCTTTTGATGAGTTTTAGAATGAAAATAGGTAGAGTGACCTTGGAGCTTTCTCTAATATTCTTACATGAGCTAAATTTTTTGCGCAAAACTTTACTGTTCGGGTTTAATATGGGTTGAAGAATAAAGGCACTCTTAGCAGGGAAACTAATCTAGCGTGACCTTTGATACTGTGTTGAAGAGCTCGATTAAATTTTATTAAAATATCAGGAAATTTTATTAATTTGTCCTAATAGCGAATAGTTCAAGGTTATCTATTTGTTAATACCTAATGCATAGATATCCAAATGCGTGGTGCATAGGAGTTTATTTTGAGTATTTGCCCGTATTATAAAAACAGATTAAGTACCTATAACATTAAAACAGCGTTTTGAAAATTTAAGTGTGTGATTTTTATACTTCAACGAACACAACTATGTTTTACATCATGAAACCGAAAGACTGGGTTATATTTTGTTTATTTTATAACACAAATAAGCTGTTAAATAAAGAAACTTTTAAAAAAGCGTCCAAGTGCAAGGACGATCGCCCATCATGAATGGTCCCGTACCTTTTTTTTTAATTGTCAAATACCTAGATATCGTTCAAATAAATATTGGGTGTAAGTTTGCATAGTAATCTACATCATAATAATATATATTTTTGGGCATACTTTACCACTTTGGAAGTATCTCTCGGGTGAACTATTCTCTACTACATACTTCTCCCTAGGATTCAAGAAACCTCAACATCATTTTCGAAGGCTTGTCCTCAGATACCCCACATTTATGGGTTTATTGTTTTTTTTCTTTAAGTTTCACTTCTAAGTATGGGGTACCACCAATATTCAAAGATCTTAATACGGCTTACAGAATATACTAAGTTTGAACAGTATAGTTACGGAAATAAGAGGCTGTGACAAATGGACGGGTTTTTTTATACGGGACCATGAAATTTGTGATCTCAGTGACCAATGCCGCACCTAATGTTCCTGCGCCTCGCCACCGGCACTCGTGCTTCAACGCCAAGCGCACGCGCATCCCATTACGTGAATTAGGGCTGGTTACGATTCCACTTCTGCTTCCTCATAATGCGGAAGTTCCGCAATTTTGCTCCTATTTTGATTCATAGTATATATGATTTATTTTAAGGCATTCAAACGAAAGAAAAAACAATTACTTGGGAACTGAAACTATCTTACTTAATATTACTCTCTACATAATTAAAAAATAAATAGAACGTTTCATTTAAAAAAAGTTAATGTGATCTTGTGTCTTGCAGTCAATCATCAGTTCGTCTGAGTGTGGCAAGGTGTCGAGAACACTGGCAGCGTTCTCTCGCATAATGGCCACACTCAGCCTTGGTGATTTGCTTCTTTACTTAACCCAAAGTGAATACTGAGTATCCACTTCCGCATTCGCTTCCATATTTGAGTTATTTTCACAAATTATTACAATTTAGCTTTTTGTGAAAACTCAATCGCTTTCAACTGCCGCTAACCTTTTTTGTGTCTAAATTGCATTGAAGATGCACTCGAGCTATTTTTGCGCAACGTGCCAACTTCGCAATCAAAGTAATCGCTTCTCCATTGAATCGTTTAAAAACGATTTTAACAACCAATTCGCTGATGATACCAATAGTATGTTTATAGACACTTAGGTGAGTGTCTATAAACATACGAGTACTATTGGTAAGTGTCTATAAAGGATGACCTATACTTGATTACCCGTGATAGGAAAGGTCACGAGCGTCTGAGGTACATGCATAAAAATTAACGAGAGTAGGAGAAAACTTAAGAGGACTGTGGTTAGTTCGTTATTTTTCGATACCCTTGACATTTGATTAGTTGCTGTGCCAATAAGAAGTGACATTTGTTTTCATCAGTTCAGGATCAGTGCTACGAGAAAAAGCAGGAGTGACTAGGCTTTGGTTGTGCTTTGTGTGGTGTGTACAATGCATCGGACATTTGTCTCTGAAAACGACTATGACGTGATGTTTTCTCGTATATACGCAAACACTAAAATGTAACTGGCTGCGTCCTAACATCCTAACTAAACCTCTGGAAAAATCCGTCAAGCTGTTATATTTCAACATTAATATTATTTATACAAGTGATTATACAAGTATTGTTCATTTAGAGTCCACCAGAATATTTTTAACAATAAAAATAAAATTGTATATCGCTTTGTTTACAGGATACAAAATTCTGATGTGTTTCTGAATTTACACCGTGTTAAAAATTCCGTGCTGCGTTGATGTCTTTTGTATGGCAGGCTTCTTTGACGTAGAATGAATCTCTCTCATGTATGGAAATTCAATACTACTATTACGAAAATAAACTAAGATTTTTGTTCAGACCTTTTGAAAATTAAGCAGGACGAAGACTGTCGTAAATAAAAGTAGACGATTCAAGGCGTGGACCCCAAGCGGTCAGCCATGTACAATACATTGCGAAACTCTTAATCTGACGCATTCGTTGCAAAACAATAAGTATCACATATAAGAAAAAACAATTATAGTAGTATTCAAAATGCCTATTCTGTAATAGAATTTACATTAATTTGGCAATGCAGGTTTTGCGTCAGACAAAATTTGCATTTAATTTTCTACGCGATTGAAAAAGGCAAGGCAATCTTAGTTTGCGGAGCATGGCATCTTTCACATTCGAATGTGTTCACATATTATAGCCTTATCATTTATTTTAACTGCATTTATTCATACAGTATTAATCAGAACAAGTCACTTTCTATAATCCTCCGTCAGTAATAATTTATTTGTACATTACAGTATTTAGTTATTCACCTGATATTTAAATATATTTTGATTCAGATAGCTACACCTACTTTATTTAATATAATCAAGCATTCACGAATATTTAAATAATTATTATATTTTGCTTAAGAGCGTGGTGACTCGGCCTGCCGAAACACCTGCTTTGTGTTGCCGAAGCCAAGCCAAGCCGAAGTGGGGTTCTCTAAAATAGTTTCCCAAAGCCCTAATGTAGAAGTGGTTCATCCAGGCGACCCCTCAACCGTCGGCCGCCTCTGAAGCAGCAGGAAGGAACCCCGCGCCCACTCGCTTACTGACAAAACTGAATAGGAGCCCAAGAATTGCCCGTGTGTATAGTAACGACTCAGCCAAAGAGGGATTTAATAAAGCCTTCATTATGCCAATTACCGATTCCAACTCAGCCTCCAGAGGGCTTCCATCCCACGCTTCTAATTGAGCTGCACTTAACATACTTATTGAGCAATTTGCAGAGAAAATGACTGACCACTAATTGAAAAGCTATCGTCAAGATGAAGTAACGTCGCACTGCAATCTATAATAAAATCAAGTAGCCCGAGCAGACAACAATGATCGTACAGAAATAATTTACGCAACGCTAAGTAACTAGTTGACAGTTAGGTGTAGATAATCAGAAGGTCAGAGTTTAAAGACTGGTGCTCTACTCGAATTTTGTCGAGCACTAGACTAGTGTGGCAATTGGCATAATCGGACAACATGTGACAGGTTTTAGGCCCAGACTCCACCAGAGCTGAGCGGAGATGTGCGGCGTCGAGCTGTGTTTTCAACAACCAATGGAATTGCGTTATTAACACATGGAGATGTGATTCTATTGGCTGTTGAAAACACAGCTCGACGCCGCACATCTTTGCTCAGCTCTGGTGGAGTCAGTCTGGGCCTTAGTTCGAAATTCATCTTGATTTTCAGGTATTCTGAAGAATCACATTACGTTCGCATTAAATCTGTAAACATGTAAGTCCTTTTTACACCTACACTTTTCAACGTTATCATGTTTTCTAATATTTACGCGAACACTATATATCGAAATAAAACAACTTCACGGATTCTACCCGGGGTCTTTATTGGCCTATATTTTCTTTCATTTTATTTCTTTTCAACGTTTTTCGAAACTTGGTTTTTATCCGTGTAGACTCATCATATCCCAGCAGACCATACAGCATCTCCCGATACACTGGTTTCTCAACTTACTAATAATAAGTGCTACAAAACTTTTAAACATAGCTAGAATAGCGACGCAATCATGCCTTTAACCCTCGCGGCGGAAAGTCGCAACGTGTCGAGGAATAAAGACGCGATTCACCCAGTTTAAGCGTTATGGGAGCACGCCTTCGCTGATAGATCTCATCATCGGTAGATGTCTGCGTGCGATATGCGGTATAAATCGTGGTGGTGTAATTATCAATCGTTGAATGACAGGTAGAAAGTTCTAGTACCGGCTCACGAGCATTTGTACATATATGTGACTTGTATTGCAAAAGCCAGATTTTGATAAATATCATGATTACTTTTATTTCAACAGCATTACCACGTAGGTATAGGCTTGTTTTTTCCTTATTACCTTTTCTCTGTGCTCTTTTTATAGAAATGTTTGGGTAAGTAACTAGCAATTACCTAAGCAAGCACACCGGCCACAAAACACTGCCGCTCTGTCGTATCCCTAAAGTTTGTAGGGTGTATCGTGTATCCCACCAGCTTCAGTGTGCGGCGAGTCCATATAAAATGTATGCAAACTACAGGAATAAATGCCGGTGGTGGCGTTTTGTAGCCTGTGATCCGTGGAAAGGGGCGCTAAATGTATTTTTACTCCTAACTGCTTATTCGGAACAGTATCTTAATACCTTTTTTTCAGTTTTTAATTTATGTCGTGAATTTTTAATGTAAATCTTGCTTATTGCATTTCTAATATCTACTAACTCTATCTAAAAATACAATTAAAACAACTTTATTTATCATTTTTAGAAACGTACGAACGTGTTCAGTCTCTCAAAAGTTGTTTTCTTTGTTAGATGATATTATTACATCATAATTTGATGTATTAGTTGTACAAGTGAAGTGAATTCCACCGACAAAGGCCCAGCAAGCCTGTAATCATCATGCAATTTTAAATTGAAGAAAGCTTGCGTGTCAATTCAACTGTCCGGTACTCCTGTCGGAAATTACGTTTAAGATAATCACTACCAGTGATATATTGATATTAAATTACATACAGTTGAGACCAATTCCATACAATACATAGATAAATAGTCAGACGACACTGATTCGATCCCCGCCTGAAGTCTTTTTGTGGTTTTCATAAACTCAAGCTTGCTAAAAAAAACTTGTCATTCAATTGATTTAAGCGAGGCACAACTGTCTGCCCTGGCCCTGGGCACTGCGGTGTCAGAACACCGTAACGCTAATGAGCTTCGGCTACGAGGTGCAAAACAAGACCCTCCGCACAGGGGCTCGGCGCCATAGATAAGAATTTGTTGGGACTTTTGCGTGCAGCCCATCCGCGAGTTCGTAAGTCAGCTGGTGCGTCGCATGTTCGAGCGCACTCGCGCGTCAACGAGTTGGCACCGCGGACCGCCCGAACCCAACAAACACAGAGACGACCGACCTCCGGCACTAGCTCGACCCCAAGCTAGCCGATTTCCGGGAGAGCACACATGACCTAATCCTGCTGACCTCAGGCTTGAGGTCTAGCCACGCCAGAGGCCAGCCCAAACACAAATGTTGACACCGACAACCCTCATTACAGCTTCCTAGCACTTGAATACCGAACGACTGTACTCATTTAATATTAAGTTTTTTTAAAAATTTTGAACTGTAATGTAGCCTCTTGCTGGGCCTTCCAAATAGGTGGTTCCACTGTGGGGTTTCAGTTTAGTGTTACCCTTGTCAGTATTCCAGGGGGCAAAGTCACGTGTGGGTTTCTCCACTTCCACTCCACTTCATTAAAAAAACTCAACTATCAGACGTCACATTGTATTCATAGGTATATTGTATTTATAACACATTTATTACAATTTCATTTATAAATCTATGCTTGAAGCTTGCTTTAAGTGCTGTACTAAAGGATGTTACTTCCACTTTTACCCTTGAGTTCACCAATGTCAATAAGTTGAGAATACCGTCTAACTCATTCCCTCTTGTTGATGACTTTAGAACAGAAGGTGACAGCAGGACTTTGAAGGCATGCTCAACTTTGATTTATTTTTGTGAATTCAGGGGTTGGAAAGATACTATGGCATTAGCACTCACTGATACTGATACACTGATTAGGGTCATTCAAACAGTGTTCGTCAACAGGACGGTCAAATATATCTCAGTACAGGATGAGTTTTCCTAGTGGGTGCCAAATCCTAATCCATGAGGAATTTAGAAAAAAGACTCATTACCGCTATGTTGACAGACATCATTTTCATGATGATTTGTACAGCTAGCTTACTTGCTAAGTGGATTCCATTAAGGTTGTGTGGTTTATTTTATTATTGGGTTATTGCAACAGCTGCAAGGTTAAAAACCCTACTCTCTATCTGCTGATAGTATTAACCATTATTTTCCCAGTTATGATGAAATTTAGTTTTTAAAATACATTGTTTATCATGACCTTACAGACTAACATGGTTGAATGTTAAACATATCATAATAGCATGTCTATGCAGTGATTTCTTATAAATCATTTTTATGTGTCACTAAAAATTACACAATTATGTGTTCCAGCTTTTTCATGTTCTCCTCTTAAATCACAAAAAATATGTGAATAAACTGAAAAACCCATGATATCATCATATTATCACAGAATTCTTATTCCAATACAGGTTGTGTTCATTGTTGACTTAAATACACTTATAAAATGCTAAATCACGCCAGTTCATAAAATACTCAGTCAAAATAAATGTTTCACTTAATCCAAAACTCAACCAACTCACAGGCTGACTTAATGTTTATATGTTTTAACTATATCCTACAACAGGACGTAGGGTTGTTATCTCCTGTTGTTTCCTCGCTGGTGGCCTCGGCCACGCACATATGTCTTATGTGTATGCTTGCCACCATGCTGGTTGTCAGAGGACTGCGTGAAGCGGTCACGGTCATGTTTGGGCGGCTGATGCTGCGCGGCCGGCTGCGTGCCGGTCTGCTGGTGAGAGCGAGCGGGCGTGTGGGCGCCGTTGGTGCGGTCGGTAGCCGCTGCCGCGCCGCCGGACGCCGGAGGCGGGGGGGTCGGTTGCGGCTCACTCATGTTCACCTGTTCGTTAAAGAGCATACAGAACTCGCCAACTTTCTGTATATCTCCCGACTTTCCGGAGTACAGCGTTAACGCAGCACGCCAGAGCGAAGCGTAGCCGCGCGTCAGCCGTACGATGTCCCCCGGCTGCAGCAGCGCGCCGGGCTCGTCCCACACGGACAGGTTCACAGAGGCCGAAGCATCCGCCACGCGCAGGGTCCGCACCTCGCGAGCTTCCTTTGTCAGCGTCGGAGGACCCACCTCCAGGACTATGAACACAGCGTTAATGTTCTTCAGGCCCGGCTTCAGGTCCTTGATTAGCACGTACTCTAAGTTAGCCATGTTGAATACGTTTTAGATCTGAATTTGGGAAGATCTCGGAACCTCTCTTGTTCGTTTCGTTTTGCTAATAAATTACGTGCCAGCCAAGCTTCTGTCAAAATGCTACAATTTGACATTTGCTTGACGATCAGCTGTTTTGGTTTCTTTTTTTCATTCTTCACTGCAGTGTGCAAGTAGTGCGCCCAACTAGTGCAACTAGAAAACCACGATAATGAAATGGCACAATATGCACACCCTCTTCGTTATCGATCCTGATCATAACTTAATAAAATAGACTGCTTGGACCTCGAATTTACACAATATTGGTTAGCGACTGACTTATTTGTGGCTAAGCTAGGTTCACTCACATTGCTGTGTCGGGGTGTGTCGTGGCGTGACAGGATGCTATAGGATTGGTAGATTGGCGCCACGGCGCCACAACACGCCAATTTGAATCTAATCATAGCATTTGAACGGAACCGCTAGCGTTCTGTTGCACCACGACACACCCTGACACAATAATATGAACCTAGCTTTACTCAGACACTTATTTTGCAACGTGAAGAGTGCCAAATTGTTTTTAATTCGATGTGTGTGATTTGATTAAGCTCTGACAGTGCCATGCATTGCTGATGTTTGGCTGTGGGCGCATGCTAGCTAGCCGTAATCACGATTATTAAATCGGACCACAGAAAGACGTGAGTGATACACCTGTTTTGGAATGCCGTCCTGTCCGTCCACATAACCTACAAATCAACTGTCAAAAATTGTTTTCATCTCATGTTTTCGTTTTCATTCGGCGGCATTTTATTTAATGAAAATAATTTGATCAGAAAGAACGCTCATGGCACGTTTGCACTAGATAAAGAAAGTTGATTTTTTTTATAACTAATAAAAAAGGTCTAATAGATAAAACGGTCACGAACTTACCACACGTTGGGAAAGGAACGCGAATCGAAATTTTCTTTGTAAAGTGGGCACATCAGGCAGTGTAAAAGATGTTTAATCAGCTAGGTAGTACAACAAACAATCCCAACAAAGACTTGGAAGTGTCTTCCCCGCCAGATGACACGATTTCGGCGCTAGAGTTCTCTCCGCCATCGGTCCCACAGACATTCTTGATTGCCGGTAGCTGGGACTGCAAGGTAGGTTCAATCACAACAGCTGTTAACGTTTGACAATTTTAGGCTAGTCGTGATGAAGCTATTGCAAAGCTTATGAGATAAGTGTAAGTGGGGGTTTTGTGTAAGCAAAACTACCTGAATAAATAACTAGCTAAAGTATGAACAACATGTAAAGGCCCAGCACGGCCCAGAAGGAAGGGCTGAACTGATGTTATGGTAGGCATCCCCAATCGGAAATAAAATTAAGTTATAGATTAAGGAACTTACGGATTGAGATGATTCTGAGAACACCAGTGACTCTTTCATTGTTGTGGATCAGTTATAAAAGAAACAATAATTAATAAATTCTGATTGTTGCAGGCAAGATGCTGGGAAGTAGAGCCCTCGGGGAAAACAGTACCCAAAGCAGTACAAGGCATGGATGGACCTATATTGGACACAGCTTGGCATGATGTAAGTGTTACTTACTAAAAGTAGGTACTGGTTAAACTAAATAATAGTTTAACACTTTTCATCTGTCATAGAAAAGAATGACCAATTAAAAATAATACATAGTTGAATAGTTATTTCCAGTGGTTAAGTGGTTCCACTTGTTCAGATTCATTGTCCTATTATGATAGTCCTTCTACTCTTTGTACAAAGTTCATAGCAGGTTTTTCCTCATTTTCCTACACAGATTATGGTTACGACATTTTTTATTAGATTGCATCCAGTCATTTTGACTATTTGCTCGCATCGCATTACAAAAAATATATTCAATCTATTTATTGATGCTATCAATAGGCATGACGAACAATTTTGAAATCTTCTTTCGTGATAAAGGTACACATGTATTGTATACTAAAAAAACTTTATTTCGGTTTCAAAGGTCAGTTTAACAAAGTTTGAGGACATTATTCTAGTATTTTATCAACAGCGCGCGAAAACGCTCGCAGGTGTCATGGCGTCCGTGTGACGTATTTGTAATGTAAATATCAAGTGTCTGTCAAACTCACTTGTATGAAATACGACAGTGACATTTGTTGATTTCCACTACAGTGACGTCATAGTGCGCGATTGACGTTTGAGTCAAAATGGCGAATTGGAGTATTTTATCCTTTTACTTTATCGAAAATCTGATTAATCCCAGATTTTAAAATCAAACTAAATGTGTCTTTTAAATCCTTTTAATATGTTTTTTCCCCTAATGTATTCAAATCGTTGATTATTTGATACTGTCGTCATGCCTATTGTACCTGAGTAAAAATAAAAGTACATCAGAGTTGATATTACTAAAATGTTTTCATGAATGTCTAAACAAAATTAGCCTGTTACTGTATTATCTTGGTTCTCTTAATAAAATATCTTTCTCACTACTGTGTACAATTTTCAGGATGGCACTAAGGTGTTCATGGCTTCCACAGACAAGACCGTGAAGTGTTGGGATCTTGCCTCCAATCAGACTATGCAGGTGTGTGATAAAATAAATAAGTCTTTACAGTACCATTCATCAGTCATCACTGGTGAAGATGGAAAAAAAATCTTTTGTACAATGGCCAGTAATAAAACATATTCCCTTAAATATAATATTACACATTTCTCTCAAATGTTCACTCATCAGTTAGTAATGTGATTCAACTCGAAACTTACCCTGGATTGTGCCCAAGCGTTGAACAACCTCGGCGCCAACAACAGGGTCATGCTGCGCTGGGTCCCGGGTCATTGCAATATCCCTGGGAACGAAACTGCAGATGAGCTGGCCAGGGCTGGGGCGAAATCCACCAATCAGGCCCCAGAGCCGATGGTGGGTATATCCAGCTGCGCCCTGCGTCAGCCACTAAAAGCTCGGGTGGAGACCCTTGGCATGCTGGCCTGGACCAATACAAACGGACTGGTGCACGCCAAGGCTCTGATAAAGGGCTACTCACATAAGTTCACCGCGGAGGCCCTAGGGATGAGTAGGGGTCAAATCAGAACCCTCACCAGAACCCTAACAGGACACTGCCGGTTGAACAAACATGGTCACAGGATTAGGATCTCAGAGGTCCCAACCTGTAGGTTCTGCCAGGACATGGACGAAACGCCGGTCCACGTCCTCTGCGACTGCGATGCGTTATCGCAGTGTAGGTACCGCGTGCTGGGGAGTCACTTGCTTGCTCCCCAGGACGCCAAGAACATCACTCCCGGGCAAATAGTGCAGTTTATGAAGGCTGCTGGCCTGGAGAGTGATCTTTAAAGGGATGATGGCCACAATAGATCAGTAATGGTCGCAGTGGCCTATCACTCAGGCGACATCCCCACCCACAACGAATAACGAATAGTAATGTAATATTTCGCACACTTGGATAAATCCTAATGCTTTTACTGTAGGATTTTTTTTCCCTGTTCGAAATTGTCCTTACTTCCTCCCCTGTGGCCTCTGGGTTTCTGAGCTCCCACAAGTAAATAATCACTTATTGACCTCACTAGATGGCTTACCATTTGGTGGTTGCTAATGGTTAAGGGTAAAATACCTTAGAAAAATGGCCAAAAGTACCTTAGAACCTAAAATGGAAAAAAACCGGACCACCATAGTTTCAAAAAGTGACATTGATAAATAAACACAAATTGCAGGTAGCAGCTCACGACGCGCCAGTGAATACGTGCCATTGGGTTAAGACGCCCAACTACACCTGCCTCATGACAGCTTCCTGGGACAAAACACTCAAGGTATTTATAAAGAGGCAGTACCTATTCAAATAAATATTTGGGATGATGGCACACCAATATCATCTGACCCCGAACTAAGCAATTTGTGCAAGTATCAGAGACTGAGAAATGTCACTAAATATTTCAAAATTAGTACTTACACACTCAAAAAGATGAAACACCCAGACACAAATGTTTTGTCTGGGTGGGATCACCATTCCTTGTCATTCCCCTTGCTCCATTGCATACAAATGTCACCCACACTGTATGGAACCTTCATATGAATTGTGTGTTAAATAATCGAATTATTTTCAGTTTTGGGACACAAGGAGCTCGATGCCGATGATGACAATGAACTTGTCGGAGCGCTGCTACTGCGCAGATGTCGTAAGTATTAGTTTTATCGGCAAAGGCCTTTGACCCAATGGTCAAGCAATCAAGAATCTCATAAAGCTGAAGAAAGACAAATGGTAAAAAAAAATGTATGCATTTTAGCAGCAAACTTAAATATTTTTTTTGTAAATACATACATAACATACATAGGAAACTCCCAGCCAGACCAGTACAAAAAACATTTTCATTTACACAAATGTTTGTACTGTGTGGGGATGGCCCGATGGAACCCATTACCCCTAATGTAATTTTCATATCTTTCGTTTTTTAAGTAAGTGTGATTCCACTGCAGCTAATTATAAGTCTACCAGTTATGCTTTCACATTTTCTCCCCTTCATTTCTTGTCTTTTGTGCAGAATTCCCTCACATTCTTATTCTCCCCAGGACTACCCGATGGCGGTGGTGGGCACGGCGGACCGCGGCATCTGCCTGTACACCCTGGAGGGCCAGCCGGCCGAGTTCAAGCGCGTGGAGTCCCCGCTGAAGCACCAGCACCGCTGCATCGCCATCTTCCGCGACAAGAAGACCAAGCAGCCGACGGGCTTCGCGCTCGGCAGCGTCGAGGGCCGCGTCGCCATCCAGTACGTCAACCCCACCAACCCCAAGGAGAACTTCACCTTCAAGTGCCATCGCTCCACCGGGACCACTGGGGGATATCAGGTATTTATTTGTGCTCTTCACAAATATTATTTCTGATTTCACTATAAAATAAATAGTTCTTATACTGTCTTTGATCCCTGTGAGCTACGGCCTTAGACCGTGTGGGATGGAGTTTGGGAGGGGAGGCCTTTGCTCTGCAGTGGGACAGAACGTGCTGATTTAGATTTAGACTGTCTTCGATGTATCTTGTATGACGTAATTATGTAAATAAATCTTGATATTTTTAAAAAATTTAGATGGTGAATCAGTCCCGCCGCCATAATGAGATTTTGTATTCATTTGTGCCTACTACTACTATCCATTTTAATTATGTCGCATTTCACGTAACAATTTGACGATCTCATATGGGCAGTGATCACGAGCAAGTGCCCTTGATCCTTAAATGGCCGCGGGTTCGTTTCCCGCACCAGTATAAATATTTGTTGATGGACCATAGCAGGGTGTTTGCTTGACTGAAATAATTAAATAAATAATTGAGCATGTCAATGTTCAGGACATCTACGCAGTGAACGACATCGCGTTCCACCCGGTGCACGGCACGCTGGCGACGGTGGGCTCGGACGGCTCCTTCTCGTTTTGGGACAAGGACGCGCGCACCAAGCTCAAGCCCTCGGAGCCGCTGGACCAGCCGCTCACCAAGTGCGCCTTCAACCACAACGGACAGATCTTCGCGTATGCCGTCGGATACGACTGGTCTAAGGTCAGCACACTGAATAACTCCATGTTTACAGTCTGGTGTCCTGGATTAAGCTAACGTGGAGCACAGCAAAGTCTTTGAAGGCCCATGGTTTGCTGTCTAGGAGCGCGGTCCGTTTTGAGTCAAAAGTGATAATAACGCGCTCACACGCGTCCCGAATTGATAAATTGTATGAGCGTGAGTGACGTGAGCGCGCTATTATCACTTTTAACTCAAAACGTGAGCGCGCCATTATCACTTTTGACTCAAAACCGACTGCACTATAGGTAGTAGGATTCGCACACCAATTTTTTTCAGGTCCTAAAGATATAGGCTAGTGATATTATAATCAATGGCACAGCTATAGGTAGTAGGATTCGCACACCAATTTTTTTCTCGTCCTAAAGATATAGGCTAGTGATATTATAATCAATGGCACAGCTATAGGTAGTAGGATTCGCACACCAATTTTTTTCACGTCCTAAAGATATAGGCTAGTGATATTATAATCAATGGCACAGCTTGCAAGCCTAAACTTTGCGTGACATCTAGGCAAATGATAGATATACCTAGATAGACAGATAGATAATTAGTCTACACTGAATGGTTCATTTCTAATGCTTATATTTTAATAAAATACAGTGGGAAGATAATCAATCCATTACTAAAGATAGGAAAACCAGAAAAAGGCATTCGGTCTTGGCATCAGGCGGGACTCGAACCCGCATCTTTCGCAAGCCGGGCGACTGCACTACCAATAATGCTACCGAGACCATTAACAGACCGGACGAATTTCTCTCATTATCCCTAATGCTAAAAATAAAATAACCTATCAATCCATTACTTCAAAAAAGGAATCGAAACTAGTAATACTATTAGGAATTCGATGCCACGGACAGATATTCGCAATAATAAAAGAAATATAAATAATATGTTTTCATTTGAAGTTAAAAAAACAGATTAAATTCCCATGCTTTTAGATCAACACAAATCTCCCATGATAGTTTCTCTTCATTCGTCAAAATTACAAATACTAACCTAAGACAAACTGTTTCTCCTTTCAGGGCCATGAACATTTCAACCCAGCTAAGAAAAACTATATTTTCCTGCGAGCATGCTTTGAAGACTTGAAGCCACGTTCCACATGAGGACAACTGATATCCAATTGATTTGTCGTCCGTTTAGTGGAATATATCAAATAATTCCTTGTCAATATTTGTTGTTTGTATTCCAAAGTTTTGATTTTAGTGTGTTGAAGACATTGTGAAAAAGTGAATAAGTGAACTTAATGATTCCAAGAATGAATTGCTCTATGATAAGTACAATATTTTTTAATTATGTATGTATGCCAATCTGTTCAAATCAAACTCAAGCTGTTTCATAATCTACACTGAGAACTATAAATAAACTAAGAAGTTTAAAGTAGGGTGAAAGCCACTGCAGAAAAGGACAATGCAAAACTTGGAATTGTTCTGTGGCCCAAATAAATTAAGTTAATTGTGCAGAGATGAGATGCATTCCACTTGAAAGAACACACCCACACACACACTATTAACTTTTATTATGATGACACCATAATCAGACCCAGGTAGAAAAAGTTATTGTCCATAATATTTTGATACAAAAATAAAATAAGCAAGTTATTTGGGTAAAGTAAAATCAATCATACACCAGCTTAGATATAGGCCTACTGATGTTTTAATGTGGTGGTGAACATGGCACTGAAAGACCGTGCACATGAATGAATGTGCTCTTTTGCAACAAAATGTCATTTGGCAAGAAAAAGATAAAAAAGGAACTAACTGACTTTTTTATTTTCTTTATTGTTTTGATGTGCAATTGCATTCAATACAGCTATGAAAAGTACCATTATTAGGTACTTATTAATATATACCATTGCAGTTGTTTTTTTTTCAATTATGACAATTATTGGATCTACATCTATGAAATGGTTTTTTTTTTTTAAATGGCAGTGTTTTGTGTTGCCTTTTTACCCATGATAAGTCCCTTTCCCAGTAAAATGTGACTGTGTGTGGTGGATCTTTCAAGGTGGTTTAACACAACTTGTCTTAGTGGCTTTACTTGAGTTAAGCTTTTGGTGAGCTTTTGATTGAACTTTCATAGTAGAATAAAATAAATAGTACATAATTGTATTTTCTCCTTTGAAAATATGGCTGTAAATTGTATTATTTTATTTTACCATGTTGCCACAGTATCTAAGAGAAGTTAAACAAGGTTTAACAAAAATGATTATTGTAAGTAATGTAAAATAAAACTCTATGTCATTATGAAATAATTCTTTTACTATACATTCCAACATAACCACATTATAAATATAACTAAAACACATTGGTTGGTAACTCAGAGCTCAATGGTGCTCATCATGCCCATGGCCGCCACCGCCCATTGCCTTCTCAATGCCAACAGCGACAATGGCGAATGCCACTCCTATCGGCAATCCTCGGAAGAACACGTTACGAGCACGGCCCCATTTAGTGCCAAAACCAGGGTGGTATCTCCAGGCCTCATTCCTGAAACACATGCAATTTATAATAATCCCATACTTACATAGAAGTTGTAACTTGCTGTTGACGAGCAGTAATGGATCATTTTAAAAAGAATACAATTTATTCATACAAATAATAAGTAGTTAGGAATGTGTAGATACCTGATCCAAGGATCACGGAGACCCTTACGGGCCAATTCTTTTTCCAGCTCCTCTAGTTGCGGGATACCCTGGATCTTGAACTGAGTGTAAGGGGGGATTTTATATGGGGGTTCGTGTCCATGACCACCCATCTCGGAGAGTCTGCAACACAATAGGTGAAAGCAAAGAATAACAACTACATAACCTCAAATTTGGTTACATAACAAATTCCTTTTATACTAAAAATTTAGTTATTTTAAACGTTTATGTTTTGAGTAATCTACATAAATTCATTGCTGTTTCACCTTTTTTATAATGATATAACTAAGTTCTTCAGAATTACAAATTTTTAGCTTTGTGTCAATTTGACAGCTGTTCTGACAAATAGTGCAGCCGTCGAACGATAATTCCTTGAATAAATATAATATCGATGAAACGTACTATTTATAACAATTTATCTTTGAAGTATGTTAGTGAAGCTACTGTGTAACTTGGGTAAGCTACAGCAACATACACCGTATTTGATTAAAAAAGGTAATTGAAATTTACCAAATACTTAATCTATCCAATGTTTTATTAAAATGGTGTAATAAATGCATGTGCATCATGTAGATTATTACACATTATTGTTGTCTGAACAACGGTGCTCTCAAAGAGTCGGATGAACATGGACAAGACGAAAATCATGTTCAATGCCCATGTTGTACCCGCTCCAGTTAACGTTGGGAACATTACACTCGAAGTTGTTGACCACTGTGCTTACCTGGGACAGGCAGTCCAGTTAGGTAAGTCCAACTTCGAGAAAGAGATCTCGTGACGAATCCAGCTCGGATGGGCAGCGTTCGAGAAGCTCCGGCATATTTTCGCGTCCGAAATACCTCAATGTCTCAAGACGAAAGTTTTTGACCAGTGTGTGTTGCCAGTAATGACATATGGGAGTGAGACGTGGTCGTCCACTATGGGTCTCATAAGGAGGCTCAAAGTCACCCAGCGAGCAATGGAGAGAGCGATGCTTAGTATTTCCCTGCTGATTGAATCAGAAATGATGAGATCCGCAGGAGAACTAAGGCAACTGACATCGCTCGAAGGATTGCATCGTTGAAGTAGCAGTGGGCGGGACACATTAGCGCGCTGTTGGGGTGGAAAGGTTCTGGAATGGCGATCACGTACCGGAGGACGTTCCGTGGGCAGGCCCTCCACAAGGTGGACCGATGATGATGATGATGATGATGATTTATCCTCAATGTATCTATACAACTCGTGAAATAAATGTCTCAATAAACGTTATTCTATTCTATTCTATTTAATTATAAATAAATTCTAAACCACATCACTAACTCAGATAAACGCTCCAGAAACAAAGTAGCTGATGTAGGAAGAGCCGTGGCTATGGTAAAGTGTAATGGGCTGGACACGAGTGCAGGATGCTGGACGATTTGTGTTGAAAAGCAGCTACAGTAGGCCCATCCCAAGCAGTTCTAACGACCCGGTAGACTAAAGCGCAAGTGGCGTGACGAGCTGGACGCCTGGCCTAGAAAGGCCCAAAATATACTCATGTGGAGGAGGGGTAGAGAGGCCTTTGCCCAGCAGAGGGATCCGCATGGGTCATCTTGAATAGATTGGAATTTACAGATTACAATTACCACCCACAGTCAAAAATGAATCGGTTCCAAATTCGCGGTTAGGTAACGTACGATGCAAATGTTCAAATGAAACTCAACTAGGAATTTTAAAACGTGAATTTAGATTCGTGTTCAACTATGGTATTCCGGTTTGTGCCAAAACTCACTTTACTCGTGGTGAGTTATCTTCCATATTCAATTTCTTTGCGACTGTGGTAGTTACAGAAAAAAGAATTAAGCCAAATAACAATAACATACAAAATGTGGAAAAAAACTAATTCAAAGTGAAGCGTATTTATGATTGAAGTAAGCGTGAAGCACCGAGATGTGAAGTAAAGCCGGAATGCCATATGCCAACACAACTGATTTTCCTATGAAATGCCGATACATAGCTGTCGATAGTTCAGCATCCCTATTTGAATGTATTACTTTTTTTATTACGAAAATTTAAACATTGGCCTTACCTCTTTTGATCCTTACCAGCAAAATTTGTTTGGATTATGGTGAAAAGAAGAACTTTCCCTGATTAATCACGTAATTTCGGTGATCTTAATTGAGTATTTGGTAATCAAAAAACTATTTTTTTGTGATTTATACATGTTTAAATAGTTTCATTTGGATTTAATCATTTAACCCAAAGGATATTAACTCTTATTGCATTGGAATAAAAGTTAATCTTATGTAACCAATAACGCAAGAAGCTTCTATGAGACGAAGAGGGAGTAAAAACAAAAGCTGTTTTGTTTATGTGCGGCGCGGAGGCGGCGCGGTTGTTCGCCGTTCGGTGCCGAACGTGAAATAAAGGATTAGCGTCCTTTTTTTGTTAACGATTCATCTTTGAGCACTCTGGGCAATTTAACTCGTGCTTGGCGGGACGTTAATTAATTATTCGATTGTGTCTTGTTACTCAGATGAAGTTGTAGAACGCGGAACAGAATAGACAGCACGGGGCAACGTCCTAGAACAGGAGTGTTTTGTTGGAGTGATTTGTATGTGAACTGGGATCACTGATCGTGAATTACAGGGGTGGAGTGCAAAAGACTGGTTGTTGTGTGATGTGGTGAAGAAGAAGCCATGAGTGTTGGTATGTGGCTGGCGGCGGCCCTGGTGTGTGCGGCGTGTGTCGCTGCACATTCCACGGAAACCCCGCTTCTGCATCCTGGTAAGCTGCCTTAGCATAATTTTTATCAACAGCATTTTAGTCCTAAAACTGTATAGTTTATCAGTTAATTACTTTAGGTTGTCTGCTAATATTTTATCTGACTAAGGTTAATGTTCAAAGCACCGCAAATTCGGTTAATTTGATAAAGAAAACACCGCCGCTTTGTATACGAAAATAGAACAAAGTTCATTACAGTGGGACCAAACTCAAAATCTTAATTTAAAAAATTAGGACGGTACCTACATGATTTAGATAACATGCAATTAAACATTCACCCTGTAGTTATCATAAACTATGGTTGTAAACATATATATACCTAATTGTAAGATAAACTCAGGAATGGTTTTCATATAATATTTTTATATTTTTTACTGTGTCAATACCTGTATCAAGTTTCTGAATTACTTGGTACTTTCTTTGTTAGGTGTAAATTATTAAAAACATACATATTCAGAAGTAGGTAGATTAATTGCACAAATCAATTAGTTTTCTTTTGTGAATGTACAATAGCATCTATTCATGTAGTTTCAGCGCACTGGTTCCAAATTGTCCTTTATCAATGATGATAAATCATTAAAAGGGATATTTACTCATCCTTTATCACAGTATTTAACAATGACACTGGGTCAACACCAAATATCTCCGTGTTCTTGATAAGTTAGCCCTTATCTATAACCGCTGCATAATATACCTACAATGCGTTGTTATTCAAAACATGACCAATTAAAACTGCTCCTATATGAAAGAACTATCTTCAAAATGTGATGTAAACAGACAAAATCAGAATCAATTGCCCTCAAAATTCAAAGGGAACCTATTTAATAAATGGGATCATTTAGCATGAACTGAAACTTGATGGTAGTGGTGTAAATACAATACTCTTAAAATTTTTATTTTGAAAAAAAACACCAGGAGTTGTCATAAATACTTGATCATGTAGGCATATAGCTAGATTGGGTTCCAGATAGGCATTTAGTAAATATAAATTTTAGCACATTACATGTGATCAAAATTCCAGCTCAGTGAATATTCCAAACTCCAGAGGATTGGTGAAATAGGGACTATTCTGAACCCAGTGGGGGCTCTGTCGCTCAATAGTAAACCTTAGAGACCACCTAGACCAGGAATATTAAATTGGTTTTCACTCTGCATTTTTCAGATGTTTGAGATTTGATTTGGCGCCCAAACGCGTTATTATTTCGTAATTATTTTTATAAGTCCGAAATTCCAAGAACGCGGGGTTTTAAACGGTTACGGTTAACTATCGGCGGCCCCCTGCTAGGCGAATGTGCAACAAAGGCTCTTGGCAATAAGTGCTTGTTCAGTTGATATCGTTCTGGGGCCTCCGACTCGCGCAGATCATTTCGATAGATACCTATGTCCCTTCTTCTAATCTGAACTAACAAGAACAACAGTTCTTTCGCTGTCAATAAACATGTGTACCCTTTTTTTGACAAGGGCGAAATCTTCACATATGCTTCACAATTCACATGCCTTGGACGCAACGGGATTGCACCAGGCATTCACGGCGAAAACATAATGTGTATTCTGTGAGTTCAAGAAAAAAAAACCGATGACGAAAGACGATGATTCGCTGGCAATGCGAGATAAACTTTTCCATTGCAACCAATGTTGATCTTCAAATAGAATCAGAACCACTTCCGCCCATATCATTTCGCTAGCCACCAATTGACGGTGTCAAGTCGAGATGTCCGAGATAATGAATGGCGACGGATGACGCGCTGGCGCTGAAACTGGAGCCGGCGCAGGCGCAGTGGCGCGTGAGTCTGCGGTCGCGCGTTCTGAACCGGACTCGTATTGCACCTATCTGCATGGGGCACCGAAAAAAGGGTAAAAAATGCCTAAACCTCACCTCAGACAAAACTGAATAGGTCGGGCAGCCATGCTTTGCATTTAGGGTGTTCACAACCGAAGCCAACGAGCTATATGGGTCACCCTATGGACAGACACAGAGATCACCTCCGTCCATGGACAATCATAAAAACACAGGTTTCACGAGATGCGTAGCTTGCCTTTCGAAACGGAATACGCTCTTTTCTTGAAGTCCTCGATGACATTCCGGATACACCGTCACTGGGAGACTGTTCCATTAAAAAGTACGCGGTAAAAAGTGCAGCGTGAAACGCACAGTGGAAGACCGCAAATCATCCTGGTGATGAGTGTAGACTTTCAGTTCATGGCGTGCTTTGTGGAAATTGGCAGCTTACACGATACCTCGTAACTCTAGGCCGTCTATTTCTCCAATGGCTCTCGAAACTAGACACCGCACCATGCGCATACACACAACTCGTTAATCCAGATAAAGCTTCTTCGTAGGCTTACCACCTGAACATTGGAAGACTTTTTGAGCTAGAAGGCTTTTTAAGGTCTTTCGAGCGCCGGTTGGAAAGGGTTTTCAGTTCGATTCCCGCAGCTGCACTTATATCTGTCAATGAAACTGGTAAATGTGTTGTATCTGTGTGTTTGTGGTACCTTCTTTGTTTCTGGTTATAACACAAAGCTATACTAGGATTTTTAATTGTAGTCAGTGAAATGACATTTTCAGTGTGGCAGGTTTTCAGTCCCAAATAAATAGTGATGTGGTAAATCGAGTTTTTACAATTAAAAGTTAGTCGACATTACAGCCTGGCAAAAAAGTCGTTGTGAATGACCACGTCTCACTTCCATATGTCATTACTGGCAACATACACTGGTCAGACTTTCGTCTTGAGACATAGAGGTATTTCGGTAAACTGTACTTAGTAAATAGGTTTTCAGTTTCAAAATGTTTTGTTTCTGTATTTTATTATTTACAGGTAAGAATTTCGTTTATTAACAGGTCATACAACTGGAAAAGTTTGGGAGTATACAACAGTAGAATCTTTCAAACAAGCGTTTTCTAAAGGTTTGACTACAGGCCTAAAGGGCCCAACCGGCAAAGGACGAAGCCTTATAATTTCACATATAGGCAGTGATAGGCATATAGGCAATCAAATTACGAACGCTATGCTGTGGAAGAGTTGGCCGCTGAATACGGTGTCACAATCCAGCGTCTGCCACCTTTTCACTGTGAGCTCAACCCAATAGAGTTAGTTTGGGCTCAAGACAAGGGGTACGTTGCCAGGAACAATAAAACTTTTAAAATAAAAGAGGTAAAAAAAATATTTCAAGAAGGCCTGAAAGAGGTGACGCCTGATAATTGGAGACAGTGCATACACCATGCCATAAAAGTCGAAGACAAAATGTGTCAACTCGACCACATTATAGACCATTATGTGGATTCCTTCGTTATAAATGTAACTGATTCCGATTCCGATTAGTCGGAATCAATAGCAACCGTAACGAATAAAAACGTATGAAATTACTTGTATTTTCCTGACTTTCAAGTGTTAATTCCCCTGAACCTCTTTGAACACTTTTTTCCCAGCTATGGTTATAATTTTTTAGTAAGAAGTTTTAATATGGAGGTAGGGTCCATATTTCTTAAATCGTATTATTTAATTCGTTGTGTACCTATTAAATATTTACAATTTAAAAAAGGCTTTGATACCTAATAAAATAAAGCATGACTAAACGTCTAAGTCTAGTGATTGCCGAACGTCACTATTGTAGCGGGTCACCCTTTTTTGTATCAGTCACTGTTGAAGTTGTCATTTTGCTGACTACAATTATTAATCGTACTATAACTTATCTATCGGACATAGTACGTGACGTTGTCTGTATTTTTCACGGCCGATTTTCTTCCTTTAAAAAATAATAGCTTTAAGGTTAGCTTGTCTATGGATGCTTTTATAGGAAATGGTAGCTTCCCCTCCTCCCGCGGATGATGAGGTTTCTAGTCTAAGGATTGTCTTTGGTTTGTAACCTAGGTTACGCTTTTGTTGATTGTCATTTGTGTCAAGTATTGTCAGGTTGGTTTTTATTTCATTGTGTCAACAATAATATTTTTTTCAGAAAATATAAATGCTTAAAAGAAAATAAACTTACCTACCCATCAGAAAATGCGGTAAGATTGTTTGGAAACATAATTGTAGAAGACAATCAAGTTTTAGAAAATAGCCCACATCAACAGGGTTTAATAAAAGAGTTGAAACATCAAATTCAGTCCAAGCATTCATCAGCATTCATATGATTCTTTGGGTTGTAAGCAACACAAAAGTGTAGTTGCGAAAAGCTGTTTTGATTTAACTCTGCGATTAACTGTGTTCAATTGGTGCAACATTATAAACAAAAATCTCAAGGTACGGATGTTTGTAGATTGGAAAAGACGATTTTGCCCTGTATGCAGCGTAAAGCATTTACTAAATATAAAACAAAATTAAGAAATAAAAGGCATACTAAGTGAAAATTGTTTAATTTATACCCAATTTATATTTCCAAAGAAAACAAGCAGAATTTAGGTAGGTACCTATAATATACGTGGATTTATAACGGTAAGCGTTATAAATCCACAAATAAATAACAAAGGTTTAACATAAAACCTTTTTGTATTTATTTGTGGATTTATAACGTTAACATCGTTGCCGCATTATGAAAAAACAATTAAAAAAAAAAAGCTATCAAAATCTTTATATGCGGAAATCTCTATGGATCATAAGGCGAGTTTTTTGCTACGGAAGTTACCCGTCTGAACCTGTTCCCTATCTAGTTTGTGGTATTTTTGAAAATTCTTATGTGCTAAGGTTGACGCCTACTTGGTTTTAGGCTGCTGCATTGGTAAACAATCAAATATTGTATTTTCTCTTGCTCGGGCTAATCTTTTCAGGCTTACTACTAGCGACTGCTGACTGAGTAAAACCTTGATCCTGTTAGTGTCGCCATAAATTGAACTGTAGATAGAATGTTCCTAATAGTTACCTAACAGGGCCTGTGTCTTGGGTCGTATCTTAGAACGCCATTCGAGCATGTAGATTTATTGTTGGCTAAGTGAACAGGCGTAGGACACCGCGCGGGACCGGTTTACGTGTTGTCCTGCGAGTGAGGACTCGCCACTACTCCCCACGACGTCAACGACCAACTGGCGTCCGGTGGCTGAGGTCACGCCGGGACATCATCTACAAAACCACAGCTTTCGACTGTTGCTCAACTCGTGTTACCCACTTACTAAAAGCTATGGGAGTAAAAGGGCAGGCTTTTAATTAAACGGCAATTTATCTGTTATTACGACACGAAGGGGTCAAGATGAGATTTCTCTCAACCACGGAGTCTTAAAAACCTCAAAAATATATTTAGATGTTACCTATGTTACGCAGAAAAAACTTGTATCACGGCAGAGATCGTTAAAACGTAGCATATCTCTTGAGAGCCTCGCTTGACCCCTTTACTGCAATATAAATAGAAACGCCAGCTTCTAAGACGGATTGAATTAAATGCATTTGGTAGAGCTACTTGAAAAGGCCGTGTAAGTTTTGCAATTCAAATGCGGATGTGAAAATATGCAGCACTACAAGACTATATCATATGTGTGAAGGGAATAGTGTGGATACATTTTTACTTTGACTTCATTCAGTGTAGAGAGTGTTATTAAAGCAGATTGATTGGTCCAGGGCGCAATGGTAGCCAAAGTGGAAGCTACTTTGGCTACATAAAGACATAACTTAATTAAAATATCATTATTCAATTCAATATTGAAGCTAAGAATACGATCAATAGAACCCTCAGCTGCGTGCTCTTCCTTACATAGCACAGAGACATTGACGGCGGCGCCGCGGCGTGAGACGACAGCAGGCGGCGACTGAATCTGATGCGGGTTGACTCGAGCTCGAGACTCGATCGATGCACTACAGCTGCGCTCTGTATCCATCTAGTACTTGCATTCACCGATAACTAGCTCACAGATGTGGACTTCGCAATATTGGTTAGGAAATTGTCTTTGATAAAGACGTAGGTACTCGTGTAGACGTTGAAGGATGCGCTATAAACTCATGAGATGTGTCGTGGAATACGAGTAAAGTTTATCGCTTTCTTGGAAGTCGTAAATGCGATGTTTGTTATTGCTATCTCCAATTCGAACTCTAATCAGTAATTACCTCTCGGGCTTCATCTCCCTCACATTGTTGTCTATAATTCGACGCCTTTAAATGACATTAGGCGTCTTTTAAGATGTTTAGCCTGGCATAATTTTTGGTCATACCTGCTTAGTTAGGCGTGAGACATCTTTAGGAAGCGTAGGTTTTGCTGGCGATATATTGCATCTGCCAGGATTCGCTTACGTGATGACTGACGTTTGCGTGTTTGTAACTGATGAATGATGATGATGAAAGCAGATCAGACGACCACAACATAGCGACCTACGTGACTGACAGACGTTCTTATGACGAACCTCTTTATGTTTTGTAAGTGTTTTGTATCTGGATGTTTCCAAAATTCATCTTCACTTCCGCTGCAGGTCGCAGGATCACTAACCGAAGCAAATGTTATCCTTAAAAAAAGTTAACCACCTAATATCTTCCACTGGAAAAGACGAGTTAGCGGCCGACGAATAAAGTACTCTTTCTACTCAAACCACAAATCCGCTGTTCCCTCAATTGCCTGTAACTGGTTGTTCAAAACATCTTGATCAGAATCAATTGATTCCGTCAATATCAATTCAATCCTCTGAATTAGTTCTTAGTTACAAATTATTTAGGTTTTATTTCGGTATCCTGTACAATGGGGAGCGATGGTCGTGAGGTTCCCACGCAGGACAAACATTCATATGGCGAACATTTGTGTATGCTCTGTGTCTGGGTGATATGTCACTTTTCACAGTTGAAAACTGGTTTGTCCGTAGGCAAAGTCGAGTATCTAATCTTCATTATTCTGATAAAGGTTAAAAAAGCGGCGTACAGTCAGCGTCAAAAGTGCCTTTTATAAGGTGATAACAACTGGTATGCTGGACTTGACCTATGCTCGTGTCCCCCTTTTGTTCTACGCAATTATTCTTTATTTAAAAATGTAAACACGACATCGACTATAAACGTCAATACATATAAGTACGTTACCTGGCGCGTAAAGAAAGAAAGAAAGAAAAGAAAGAAAATAAATTTATTGTCCGATACAGGTTCTTATGAAATCTATAAAACATTAAAAAAATAAAATACAAAATTGGACAAAAGGTGAAAGGGCTCAGCATATGCTGCCGCGGAAGTATGGATTCCGGGTAGCGCTGGTTTTCAGCCCTGACCTGCTCTACGAGTTCTTGTGTGAGAGCTAGAAAGTACTCGCTGGCTGACATCTAGCATGTATGTTAAATAAATAAAAAAATAAAAACTTAAAAAATAACAAATTTACGTTCTCAACGGAAAGGTATACAAACAAAAAAATATGATATGGAGGTGAGGGTGCAAGCAATTTGTGTTGTTGTGGGTGTGTAGATGTAAGTGTGTATATGTGCGTGTATGTGTGTTTGTGTGTGTGTGTGTGTGTGTGTGTGTGTGTGCATTATGTGACAGTTACAAATGAACGAAGAATGATTTAAGGCCTATATTTTTTTTACGTCCTATATTTTTATATGTTTTGTAAACGTCTGTTATTTGGCTCGCCTCCTCTGATAAAGCCCCTTCTTGACCGTCTGCGTTCAGTTTGATGGCCAGTAATGTCTGTCGTTAAGATAACTCGCTGAACAACAATATTCCGTTCATTCTTAAGTATTCTAGAAAGCACCTGATGGAATATTGTTAATCTATATTGTTATAAAAGTGGATTCGTGCTAAATATCAGTGCCTAGCCGGAATTACTAAAATTGGCTAATACAACCACTAAATCTGTGTATGTGATGATGATGTTGATGATATGCTTATACTCGTAGCTTTTTTCCTTACTCTACCCTACAACGAAACCGCCTGAAGGCTGGCACATGTCCTGCTCACCCCTAAAGTACTGAAATAAGCGATTAGAACGCGGCCATAGGTCGACCAATATATTGCAAGATATTCTTAATTTGAGTTGCCAGTTCACCCGACAACATCAGTCGGATCTGTACTTAAGTACGAATGCATCTGAGTAACGTTCCAGAGCGCCTTCAACGTTGGTACTCGTGCGACGTAAATGCCACCGGCATATGGCGCAGGCGCACCTACTCGTACACAGCTGCTCGAGTTAATGGGAGTCGTTCGGATGATGTTGGATCGTTAATTATAATGTACATGTCTACTTTATTTACAGATGAGTGACATAAAAGACGATGTTTCCTAAACTAGGCAAGATATAAAAAAAAACTCGTAGAACAACAAAGGGATAGAGATTAACTTTGCGTTTTAATTAATTCATGAAAATTGTCAACTTTGAAAAGAGCCTTAAGTAACTGTACAAATGTTAGTTTGTAAGGTTTAAGAAAATCTTCGTATTCGAAATGTTGAATAACTTTATGATCCTTCGACTTCAAGATATATTCTGAACCAGTTTCTGTTATCGCGTGCCGTTATCAGCGTAGAGACATTTGAATACAAAGTGTCAATCTGATAGACAGAACACCTGCACAATTGCCAACGTCTAAAAATGTACTATTTGGAGTCGAAACTACGGCTCCCGTGGATGCAGTATTGCACCAATTGCAAGGGGACAGCAGATTAAGGGCTGTTATACCAATTGCGTCTCCCTCAGGATTGGTTTCGGTTGATGTGCGTGAGTCGTTTAGTAATTTGAGTGTCCCGGTCCGCCGCGGCCGTGACCCCCGCGGGGCTGCGCTTGCGCAGAGCCGGCCCAAGGTCGCCGCCAGCCGCCAGGCCACGCTTCACGAGCGGGAACGATCTAATAGGTGTGTCTTGTCCATCTAAAGGAAACACATTGGTCTTGTGGTAGATTCTCAAGACACAGTTTACGCTCGTCGGTGACATTTATCCTACTTCCTGCTAATATTATAAATCGTGTCGTGTTGCTCTTTCACGTAAAAACTACTGACTGGATTTAAATGAAATTTTTCAATTTCTTTAAAGCTTATACTTACATCTAAATAGGACATAGGCTACAATTTAAAAAAATATCGCTTTTTTTTACTTAAGTCCACGCGGACGAAGTCGCGGGCGGCCGCTAGTTTACTCTAAAAATGTTATGAGACAAAAGAAGGCTTTCAAAATATTTTCACGAAGACAGAAGTGATTTGCGGTACAGACTATGCCGAAGATGTTGTGTGTGAAACAAAGTGGTTGAACTTAAATGGTTGGTAGTGAGTAGGTACTTTTGACTTACACAGCATTTTAAAGTTTTCATTGGCTGAGCCTGGAAGTCGGCTGTCCTATTAATAACCAGTTGGACCACGCCAACTGCATTCGCGATGCAGGCGGTAGTGCCTATTAAAGAACTCTTAGTGAAAGTGAAACGTTATCAGCAAGAGCGACATTACTATACCTAGGTACTTCATTGATATCTATATCGTGAGGATCGTGTCTCGCGCGGGTGGTGAGGTCCTGCTGACGGTGACCCCTGATAGCTTTACGATTCCTACTGTGTTATAGTAATAATACTTACGAAGAACATACTGGCGAAAAGTTGATACCGAAAGTGAATGGTAAATTAATTTAGTATTTGTTGCACTAAGAAAAAATGCAATGGTGAACTTCATTCCTTTTCTGCCAGCCAGCCAGGCAAAGCAAACAAACCGGCCAAGTGCGAGTCGGACTCGCGCAAGAATGGTTCTGTAACATCCTCGAGTAAAAAATTGCTTAAGAATTACTTTTGTTGTAACATGAGAACCCCCCTCTAATATTGATTTCAACCTTGTTTTTTTTTAAAAGTAATATACAACTCCATATTCTGTGAACATTTCAAGCGTCTACCTTTGGTTATTAATGTTGAGCAAAAACACGAAAAAAACACGTTTATTGTATAAGGTTTAATTTTAATTTTATAATTTTATTTGTTATAGCGGCTACAGACATAACTTGTGAAAATTCCATCTTCGTAGCTATCATGGCTAGTGAGATACAGCCTGGTGCTGTCACCAGGCCGTAAAACCGAACCCTATTAGGTACTAAGCTTACGCTGTCGGTCTGTACAAACAGCGTAGTCTTAATAATAGGGTTCCTTTTTTAACTTTCAGGTAGGAACCCTAAGAAAGCTTGTGAATAGGACAATGGTTGAGATGTCATCAAATGTACTTATTATGGAGCTGCCCTAAGCTCAATGACAACGTAGATAGCTCCTCTGAATCGCAGCTTTGTTTGTTTAGGTATAAAACCACCCATTTTAATTGTAATCTGTATTGTTTTTATTTATTAAAGAGTAATGGTTTGTTATTCGGCATTATCGCGCGCTGTTATTAACAAACAAATAAAGTTAATTAAAAAGTTAATTATAATTTAAAAAACATGAAATTAATGTGTTTGCTAATCATTTAATCCGGCTGAATTTCGGATGACTTATCAGAAGTCGCGAGATTTCGGTGGATGCAGCAGCTGCTCACCGACTTAGGAAATAATTTCAAATACTATAAACACCAAGCAGTTCCGACGACCTGGCAGACCAAGGCGCAGATGGCGTGACGAGCTGGACGCCTTTGCAGGGGACTGGCCGAAAAAGGCCCAATATAGACTCGCGTGGAGGAGGGGAAGAGAGGCCTTTGCCCAGCTGTGGGATCCTCATGGCTGATTTAGATCAGATTAGACTATAAACACCATGATGCGGCAGGGGCACCTGGGACATTTTCCCGTCTCAACTTTAGTAAACAACATACCTAAAGTAAATAATTAGTGCCCATAACTTACGGCCCATGTGCTTAATGCCCAGACGCCAAAAAGTGAGGTAAACAAACAGTTTATTAAAGCGCCGCTCATGGAGCTCGACGATAAACTTGTGCAGCACAATAGGTTTAAGCATGTGTGACTGCGCGCGCGCCGCTTTGAATATTCAGCGCAGCCGGCTCGGCACAGGGCTGCTAGCAAACACTTTGTTGATATTTTTAGAATAAGCCGACAAAATAGGAAATCTTATGATTCGCTTAGGCCATAGCATACGAAGGCGAAGTAAACAGCAATCTCTCAAAATTGAAAAGTTATCCAATTATCTGATGTTAAACCGGAATAGGACAACGCAGAACCATTACATATTATTTTGGAAAAAAACGTTGATTGTCAGTGGACGGCACATCACTCTACCCATTTCTAGTCAGTCCTCCTTGCTCTATTGCAAAGAAATGACATTTGGCAAGAGCGAGAGAAAAAACGAAAATGGGGTAACCTGATGTGCCATTGACTGTACATTCGCATTATTTATTTACAGAACTGTATATTTGACATAGCTAACAGATAACAGCAGTGTAACAATTACCAGAGAAGCCAATGAAGACCAGTAACCAATAGATATACAACGGAGCATGTCCGTAGATGACCCTAGATGCGCGGGCACAGGTCGTGTGCGAGCTTTGAAGAGGTGACAAGCGCGCGCGCCGCATATCAATGGCCTCGTTCATTACGACGAGTAATTCATAACTAATCAGGGTATTTGCATGCGCATGCGCTACTATCGCTACTGACTTCACCGATACGATTATCGTGCGCTATCTGAAGTGCATCCAGCTAAATTTTAATTAATTAATGCGCAATTATAATGAATGGATTTTGTTAGTGTTTAGTTTTGGTAACTTTCAATAGTATCCATTGTACCCATTTAATGTTTTCGAATTCGCATCTTATGACGTTGCGAGTGCTTCGCGGTGTCACAATGACACAGGCGCATACGGTGCTAATGACTGCAGTGTCCCATTCGGTCTTTACTTTTTGTTGTGCTGTACACTGATGCTCTGTTATATTCCCGACAAGCAAGAATGTTCAAACTATGTTTTCGAAACAACCAATTCCCATCAGCGCGTTTCGTCACAGCGGTACATATTCATGAATGAATCGCGAGACGACGCAACGCATAGTGCCCATACCATTGAAATCATGTCACACGACGCAGCGGTTGACGTTTCGATGCTGTGCGTTGCTTGATTTAGACAGCATTGCGTGAGAGTGGGACGATGCAACGTACTAATGGGTAATGTCATTAAAATATATGGCAAACGATGCAGCGGTTAACGTTACGTTGCATCGTCGCGACCATGCAAATGTATAGACAGATATAGTAGTTCGAATATTGTGTTGTTGCAGGTATACCAGGGGAGGATGCATCGGGCACGGGTGGCGGCGCGTGCACGGCGGAGGAGTTCGCGTGCGCGGACGGGTCGCGCTGCGTGCCCGCCGCCTGGCGCTGCGACCTGCGCGCGCACTGCCCCGACGCCTCCGACGAGCGCGACTGCGTCTGGAACACCACCTGCGGCCCCGGACAGTTCCGCTGCGCCACCAGCGGCATGTGCATCGCGGCCAGCTGGCGCTGCGACGGCGACGTCGACTGCGGGCCCAGCGACGCCTCCGACGAGGACGTCTACATGTGCAATAAGGACTTCAAGTGTCCTGGCAATTCCGCGAGGTGCGCGACGCCGCAGGAAGGCCGGTTCGCTTGCGTACCGGTCGAGAACTTCTGCGACCTGCGGCGGCACTGCCACGATGCAAGCGATGAATGGGATATTTGCGACAACTTCACAACCGCTCAGTGTGCTGGTCTAGGCTGCGCTCTGGGATGCAAACCAACTCATGAAGGTCTCGCTTGCTACTGCCAGCCAGGTTTCGAGCCGAAAGACGGCAAATGCATCGACACGGACGAGTGCGCGTCAGGTTCCTGGTGTGCGCAGCGATGCCACAACACCGCAGGCTCGTACACTTGCAGCTGTGTGCGTGGGTACACTCTGAAATCTGACCGCTCCTCTTGCGAAGCAATTAATGATCCACCTGAGGAGCCACTTTCGTTGATCGTGATAACAGAGCGTGGCGTGCAACGCGCGTGGCCGAAGGACGCAGCGCGCGCGCACAACCGCTCGCTGGAGCTGGACGCGCTGAACGTGCGCGCCATCGACTACCACTACAACAACCGCACGGTCTGCTACGTGCACCACAACATCAGCCGCTCGGGCATCGTGTGCGTGAAAGTGGATGACTTCTCGCAGCGGACGCTTCTTCCCTCACCTACGCTATTCCCTAATGTTGACGGTAAGTAATAGGCAGATATAGAACTTAATCAAAGAATTAGGTTTTGATGCATGTTTTAAGACAAACATGGCCCGCCATTGGCTTTTAAAAAATCCTAATTAACTAGTTGATAACCACCTCTTGGCTCGCAATCATCCCACGCATATCGATTTTGTCTTTATAACTTTTCCTTGGTCTTCCGCGGACCTGTGGTCTTAACCCTAGTATTGGCCAAGTTGCCATTCTCACCCAATGGGGCCTGAATGCCAAGCCTACCTTTCCAAACCCATTTCGACTTGCCGACTGTTTGTCCATTTCGTTATCATTCGTCATACTTATGTTGGAATAATTTATGGCCAGCGGTGAGCCACCTGCGCCTGGACTGGGTGTCGGGCAACTGGTACCTGGTAGACGAGCAGCGCGGCGCGATGTACGTGTGCACGCACGCTCTGACCAGCTGCCGGCTGCTCATCGACTCCGGCCTCAGCAAGGTGCACGGGTTCGCACTCGATCCCTCCCCACCCCGAGGGTAAGTAATCGCTACACAAGTTTAATTAAAGGTCAACGCAGAAAAGAGTAGTAACCGGAAGCTGGCCGTTCTCAAAAAGTGCAGGCCTCAATAACTAAGTAAACGTAGATAAATTCACTTCTATCAAAATCTCGGTTCGTAGTTTGAACTCAAGTTTGAAAAGCGCCATAGCGACATGAGCCAAGCTAATATTCGTTTGTTTGGGCTAGGGTAGCCCAAAACAAAAACCAAGTGTATCTCCACATGTAGAATACAGAATTACGGTAGATGAACTATTTTCAGCAGGTAACGACTTTTAACTACCTCCTCAGTTAGCAAGGGAAAATAAATAGCAATAAAGCAACTTAATCTTACGTTTAAATGTAACAAGTTTAAGGATTATTGACGTCATGAAATGATGTCTGAATCTGTTTCAATTGTCCAATATGAAAGAGTTAAAAAAACCCATCGTTTGTTGTCTTCAGTCAAATGTTCTGGTGCGTATGGGGCGGGTCGGCCCCCGCCGTGGAGATGGCGACGCTCGCCGGCGAGGACCGCCAGGCGCTGGTGCGGCACAAGCTGGTCTACCCCACCGCCCTGACGCTGGACTCGGCCGCGAAGCGCCTCTACTGGGCCGACGCTTATCTGGACACGTTGGAGCGGGTTAACTGCGACGGAACTGACAGGCGCACCCTTGCTAGGGGTTACCTTGTGAGTGCTATTCCCCTTCTATAAAATAGGTCACTTCCAGCTTAACATAGCAGTTGGGACAGGACCTTTACTGCATTTTAACAAGGTTATATTACCTGTCAAAGTTGATAAGAAAAAAAGAAAGAAAGAAAATATTTTATTAGTCCACACAAGATCATTTTCGAGTTTACAATAATAACGTTTAGAAACTGGGGGGTCGCTGCTAGCTAGAAGCAATCGCCCTGTTTTCGCGATATTTACCTATCATGATAGCTTAGAGCTTGGAATTTGTGCTTACAGCTTGGAAGCACAAAATCATTGCAGGGTCTACGCTATCATGATGGGTCAAAATCGCCGCTTTTATTGCACAGCTGTCCACAGGCACGTCCATTGCTCCTACTGTTGTCTGTAATATTTACCAATACGTAAAGGTTTATATTCAACTTGAGGATGAAGAATTCGTTAAAACGTTGCCGCAGTGGCGGTGAGAGGAGAAGCAACCAGGGTATAATAATCCCCTCTAATTTCCCCAGGCCCAGCATACGGTGCAGATCTCGACCCTGGAAGGCCTAGTGTATGCCCCAGTGTGGGCCTCACGAAGCATTGCGACCGTGGACGGTGATGGAACGCGCCGCGAGGTGGTCTCCCTGCAGAGCCGGCCCACTGCCGCTCTCGTCTTCCACCGGCAAGGGCAGCCTGTCTGTAAGATGATCTTTAACACATACACAGCAGATGGCTTCGCCTCAACTAGGCTTAGCTTGTTTGCTTAGTCTGCATGCGAAAACATTAACCGAAAACAACAGGAGGTCTTGTCTTTCTGTTGTTATCTGGAAGGCACATTGTTGGTTAACATTAACATTCGCACATTCAGGTTCCCATGAAGCTAGATGTTGTACGTTTTGTGTATGTTTGCAGCGAACCACCCCTGCGCATCGAACAAGAAGATCTGCTCGCACATCTGCGTGACCGGCTACCGGTCCGGCGCGCTCGTGGCCAAGTGCCTCTGCCGCCACGGGTACCGGCTCGTCGGACTCGGCGACTGCGTGCGTGAGTAACTCCATCTAAACATTTCATTGACAGATAAATAAGAAAGAATATACATCCGGCTCGAAGGACCATGATGTAAGAAATAACATGACTCTTGAAGCGTTATATGTATCACACATAGCGACACTATATTCTAAAAGATGCTGAAAAACCTTTATACAAATAAATACAATTTTGAAAGAAAATAAAGTTGAAAAAAATCCTGCAAAACAAATTGAAAATTGGCCGTTTCTCCATTTCTTAATAATCAACGAAATTGTCAGCAAAGCAGTGAATAGTATAATATTCACTGTCATTCAAATATGAATTAAAAGCTAAAGCCGGGTTATCTGCTATGTTCGAAAACTTTACGTTTCGCGCGATGTATACGGAATACGCTCCTCTACACATGAAAATTGAGGTCATCTTTGTGTTTCTTTAAAAACCGCCATCCACTGGACCCTCTTCGTGGAGTAATTGCAAGAGTCAGAGTGCAAGAGGTTTGCAAACATAGCAGATAGCGGGCTTACAGCTTACAGAAAAAAATGTTTTTGATCTACCAGGCATCAGGTGGAACTCTTACCTGCGTCTTCCGCTAACCGGCGAATGTAACTACATACTAACCACTAAGCATCCTACACCTCAGCAGAGCTAAGGAATCTTTCTGGTTCACTATCGTTGTTTGTTACCAGGCGTCCGCTTGGAGAGCTACCTGGTGGTGGCCCGAGGGTCTCCGCCGATGGTGCAGGCACTGGCGCTGGCAGCGGGCTCTCCGCTGGAGCCGTGCGCGCCCGCTACGCATGCTACTCGTGTCTCCACTGCTGACGTGGACGCGCAACGAGAACATCTCTACTACTGCGACGTGCACAGGTGCGTGTGTGTGAGGCAGAACTGCCCAGTCTTGCAAAGGGTCTCGCAAACTAGATACCTAGGTGTTGTCGTGGACCAGCGGCTCTCTTGGTACGCGCACATCGAACATGTCATTCAAAGAATTTGAAAACTAACTTGGATCTCTTCTTCTTCATCTTCAAAACTCTAAGATACATGCTACCAAGAGTAGTAGATGGTTCGCGGGTTGAGTTGAAAAATATGGTGGATACCCAAGATCAGAAAACCAGAAAAGGACATTCGGTCTTGGCTTCAGGCGGGAATCGGAGCTGCGTCTTTCGCAAACGGGGCGACTGCACTAACTTTTCTGGTTTTCGGATCTTTAGTAAAGATACTGCATGGTAGATTGCTAAAAATAATGATAACGTAATGGATACCCGTCATACAGCAAACGGATATGCTGGATGGGCCACACATCCAGTGGCAGAATATTAGACCAGTAGTTTTTAAGTCAAAATTAAATTGAGATTTCTAAAGTTTCAATGAGTTTCAATACTCGGACCACCGAACTCCAGTGAACATTCAGCGCGCCTTCAAACTCATGTTGTCCCGTAAAATATCTTTAGGTAAATTTTCCTTGATTTAGCCGATTGTATTTATTAAAATTTTTAGTGAAAATCACGTTGATTTTCTTCAATTTAAGAAGTTTAAATTATATCCGACACATTTCGTCCTGCAGTTAATCTGTTTCGAAGAAAACAATCGTCGAATTACCGGATATCCGTTCTCTAGTGTAGAGTGAATAGTGGGTAATGACTTGCCACTTTTCTGTGTAACAAATGTATAGAACTGAATCCCCCTCATCTACAGATACGAGATAGTGCGTCAGAAGCTGGACGGCACCGGGCGCGAGGTGTTCATAGGAACAGACGTGGACAACTGCGAGGGCATCGCCGTCGACTGGATGGGTGAGTCCTGACTGCTATTGACTAAGAGCAGTGGCATGTCACAGTACTGGAGAAAATGTACTGCCTTCAACGATAGTTGCTAAATATTGAACACGTTGTTACATGTTATCGTCAGAAAAGACATGAAAACTGTATACTCACCTGTAAATTACTTCGTTTTGGGTGCAATAGAGTGTTTTGTATCTTGACTGGAGGTGCCCGTGGCGCAGTTGTGACTGTGATCGGCGACGATCGCTGTTGTAACACACGCCGGGTCGGGAATGGGATGGGTGACCACCCCGACCGAAATTTAGTGATGTGTATTTCGGGCATCTCCGTGCTTCGGAAGGCACGTTAAGTTATGGTTGAAGTCGCTAGATGTCAGTCGTTAAGTCTAGTTAGAGGCTTAAGGGCTGCTAATAGCATCTGACATTAAGGTTGCTCTCTAACCTTACACCCCTCCAACAATGCCCAATGAGCCCGCATGTTGGAGTATGGCTCGTTCCACTTCATAGTTGAGGTGAGGCCCAGCAGTGGGACGTATATATATGCCGTTTATGTTATGTTATGTATCTTAACTCACGTTTTACATTGAAATTGACATTCTGTTAACGAACTAATCAGTCAAAGAACTTAAAAAACTATGTTATGTAAAATGCTTGTATCTTTTCATTAAAGATAGGGAACCTAGAAAAAACCATTCGGTCTTTGCCTCGAACCATTCGGCTTGGGTTGGGAGTGCCACCTGAGCCTAGAATGTTTTTTCTGGGTTTTCACATCACCAAAGAAAAGATTTCTTATCGTCAAAGAAAACTGCTTTGCGTAATTGATAAATCATAAATTATGATTTAGCAATGCATTCTCGTGAACCGTTAATGTTGTTGTCAGGTGGCAACTTGTACTGGACGGACGCGGGTCTGGGGCGCATCAGCGTGGCGCGGCTGTCGGCGCCGCGCGTGCGCCGCGTGCTGCTCGAACAGAGCAACTACAGCCCGCGCTCGCTGGCGCTCAACCCGCAGGAAGGGTGAGTTAAACGAATAACATATAATATCATCACGCCTCTTTCCCAAAGGGTCAGGCAGATAGAGACCACTCCTTTACACTTGCTACGACCCTGAACCTTGCGCTTCCTCTACTTTCATGAGTCCTTTCACACATGCTCGTCGGTAAAGTACTCTTGACCTGACCCTTTCTGAGAACATCTTGAACTATTACAGCTATCATGCTTATTCTATGCTTACTTTACATTGTGACTGTCGAATCATAATGCATTATGACTTGAGTAATGTAAACAGTCAATTAGTAAGTTTTTTACGTAGGTAAAGGTTACCTATTGTGCTCTCCGCAGGACTATGTACTGGTCGGTGTGGGCCGGCACGGGGGACCAGGCGGCCGGGGGGCGCATCGAGCGGGCCCTCATGGACGGCTCCCAGCGCCGGGCCCTCGTCTCCTCGCAGCTGCACTGGCCGGCGGGCCTGGCGCTGCATCCGGAGCGGGACCAGCTCTACTGGTGAGTGGGGGAGGGGACCGGGCTGGGGGCCCAGGGGCCTCGTCTCCTCGCAGCTGCACTGGCCGGCGGGCCTGGCGCTGCATCCGGAGCGGGACCAGCTCTACTGGTGAGTGGGGGAGGGGACCGGGCTGGGGGCCCAGGGGCCTCGTCTCCTCGCAGCTGCACTGGCCGGCGGGCCTGGCGCTGCATCCGGAGCGGGACCAGCTCTACTGGTGAGTGGGGGAGGGGACCGGGCTGGGGGCCCAGGGGCCTCGTCTCCTCGCAGCTGCACTGGCCGGCGGGCCTGGCGCTGCATCCGGAGCGGGACCAGCTCTACTGGTGAGTGGGGGAGGGGACCGGGCTGGGGGCCCAGGGGCCTCGTCTCCTCGCAGCTGCACTGGCCGGCGGGCCTGGCGCTGCATCCGGAGCGGGACCAGCTCTACTGGTGAGTGGGGGAGGGGACCGGGCTGGGGGCCCAGGGGCCTCGTCTCCTCGCAGCTGCACTGGCCGGCGGGCCTGGCGCTGCATCCGGAGCGGGACCAGCTCTACTTTCGGCTCTACTATCGGTGGCGCCACTGTGCCAATGTTTACATCAGCTCCGTGAACTTAATTTCAATTTAAATACTATTTGTGCGAGTATCAGTGAAAGTTCCGTATAAATAACAATAAAAGTGGACAAATATAGTGTACAAACGTTGTCTCAGCAAAACATTGGGTGCTCATAAGAAAAACAACTGAAACTCAAGTGGATATATAACGATCATTTTGGGACTAAGTTGCAGATATGTTGCGACTGATTTGAGGACTACGTGAGTGCTATGAATTTAAGACAGTGATTCTCGTTCGTCCAAGTGCAATCAGAACTAGAATAAGAATAAATTAAGAATAAATTTATTGACCATAAAACATATTACACAGGGATTAAAATAACGGTGGTCTCTGCACTAAGCTTGAGGCTTGGACCGCAACAAACCAAAAATAAATAATACAAAAACTTTACTGTGAAAAATATAACAAACAGCCTTAAAATTGTATAAATACCTAATAATGCATTTGTATTGTAAGGGCGCGTGTGCTTGTGTGAATTTAAGGGTGACTATAACAATATGTGTTTTATCTGTGTGTGTCTGTGGTGTGTGTGTATGTTAAAGTGTGGTGTGTGTGTGTAAAAGCGTGGTGTGTGTGCATGTCTGTTAACAACTAGAAGTAAAGACAATAAATTTATAAAACATCCAAAATTACATCTAATTAAAATAAACTAAATCATTCGATTAGCGTTTGTGAAAGTAGAGTAGTAGTTAAAGTAGAAGTAATAGTCTCTCTTATAAAAAATAAGTTCACATAAAGTTGGTCTAGGAAAATGTTTCGAGAGTATAATTATGCATTTTAATCTGTGCGAAAACTCGTCTAAAGTCGAAACGTAAGACTTACCAGTGTTTAAGCAGAACTTCTCACTCTTTAGCAATGAGATTTTATGAAGAATTCTTGAGAATTCAATGTTGTATGTTTTGTATTAGGTGCGACACATACCTGAACAAGATCGAGCGGCTGGACTTGACGACGGGTCAGCGCTCGCTGGTCGTGCAGAACACGCTCGACACGCCCGTGCTCAAGCCCTACGGACTCGCGCTCTATGAAGGTACGTGAGCTCAAAATTGCTCGTTTACTGAGTTGCTCAATGACATTATAATAATAACATTTAGCTAGCTTGCTTGTGCTAAAAAAGTGTCACCCAAAATCAAGACTTCGACCTAGAGCAAAGCATTGACAGTTTGAGACGACACTGCGCAACATGTATCTGTCTCGTTTACGCTCTAGTAAATAATCATACTATCTTGTACACACGGTCAAATTATAGGTACGTACGGCAGGGGTATCTACGTCTCTTTTTCTTGTAATATCATTGCTTGCTTATGTAGAAATACATGAAAAAGAACACACACTAGATTGCTCGGTGTGTAATCAGATATGCTACGCATACAGTAACGTAGTTTGCCTCGCATTGCGTTAGGCGACGACTTTAGCTAGGAGTACAGCGTTGAATGGGTCGGCTATATAAATTGTTCGTTATGTTGCCAGCGCCAGTTTTTAAAGTTATTTCCAACTAGCGACCTCCTTGGCTTTGCACGGGTGCGATGAGATGTTATACATATAAACCCTCCTTTTCAATCACTCTACTATGTTAACTATAGTTAGTTCGCGTTAAGAATGCAGTGATTTCATGCGTGCCTCCTTACCATTCAAATCGTTCCTAATTGAGACTTGTGGACTTGGCTTTCTAATTAGGCACGCATACTTTCGAACGCAAAGGTTGTGTGTGAATCTGAGATAATTTGAATGCGACAGAATCAAATTGAAAAATTACTGCATTCTTAACGCGAACGTATCTTTGTAAAGACGACGGTTAAACATACTTGTTGTTTTTTTTTGTAAATGCATTCTTATTCTGTCTCACAGATACGGTGATGTGGAGCGAGCACGACTCGGGCGCGGTACGACGCCGGGCCGGCAACGGCTCTGTATCGGTGCTGCACTCCCTCCCGCCGCCGCTCTACGACCTCAAGCTGGTCTCCTACACCGGACGGATCGGTAAGCGTCTGACTGGTCCGCATAGACTCGGCAACGGCTCTGTATCGGTGCTGCACTCCCTCCCGCCGCCGCTCTACGACCTCAAGCTGGTCTCCTACACCGGACGGATCGGTAAGCGTCTGACTGGTCCACATAGAACCGGGCGCGGTGCGCCACCAGTGCTCATCAAATTACCTGCTTATGTTTGAACTTAGATAATCACATTTAAAAAGATAGTTATTTGCTTTAAATTTTGCTTGCCTGCGTTAGAATGAAGTGAAGTCGACCCCTTGAGGAGGTTATTGACTGGCTATGTTGTTTCTATTTCTTGCTTACAGTGCTGTTGTATCAGGTTTGCAGTATAGGAGCAGCTAGGCGGTAAAAAAATCGACACACTGTAATTTGCCAGTTATTTCTTGTGCGTATGGTCTCATCTCACGGACGCAATTGTATCGGAATAAGCTGTCACAGTATGATTTGTGACAAACAACATTCATAATTCATGTCTGATTTCACCTGTTTTAATGCGTTACTTGAAAATGATTGTTATTCGTTCGTTATTAGGTTTTGTTTACACTAAAGTATGATATTTGCGTGTGTCAGGCGAGAACCACTGCTCGCAGCACAACGGCGGCTGCGCGGAGCTGTGCCTGGCGACGGCGTTGGGCCGCTCGTGCGCATGCGCGCCGCCGCGCCGCCTCGCCGCCGACAACCGCACCTGCGCCCTCGCCCCCCCCGTCTCCGCCCCCGCCCCCGCCACACCCGCGCCCGCCAACCCCTGCGCCACAGGACACTTTCACTGCGGACGAGGGTAAGGCCACAGACGTTAAAGAAAGACGGACGCCATCTCGTCTAACCATGAGTGAAGCATATTTATCAGCTGTCAGTTTAGGGTGTACGTGACTAGCACACGGGGTAACATGGCATAGTTTGTCGCACCAATGTTGTGTGAGTGTAGAAGGTCGTGTACAACAAACGAAATTGTAGTAGCTTGCATGCAAAGTCTTTTTTTTAGTGTGATGTTACGTCCATCTTTCTTTTACGTCCTTGGTTAGGCATTCACCATTTAAATTTTGCAACTCTAGGACTTCGACATCGATGATTTTCGCTATAGAGAATTCTGCTGCTGCAGTAAGGTCATAGACCTATCAGTTAGGCATTTATTTACATACCGAAAGTCAAAAAATCAAGGTGTTTAGTATAAGATAACTTAGAATTTCAATTTGGCTCTATCGGGAATTTTACCGGTGTGCGAATATTTACAATAATATTTGAAAATACAAAATTAAAAATAAATTAGCAATACATGTCAAAAATTGTGTTTCACAATTCAGATTCAACATGAGTAGAACATGAACAATTTGTCATAAGTCCTCAACTTTATCGACGGTGAGACATCGTCGTGTTATTATTAGTTGAGTAGCTGATTTCACCTATTAAAATGAGGTCTTTGTGTAAATGCGATCTATGTTAAGCTTAATTACTATAAGTTCTCAGCAAGTAATTCTCAGCCTGAAATTATTTCGAGCAGAAGTTAAAATATGAGCACTATTCCAGTCGGTGTATAGACTCGCTGTACATGTGCGACGGTGACGTGGACTGCCCCGACGGCTCCGACGAGGACGCCACTCCCGGCGGTCCTTGTGGTATGTGCTGTCAATATCTACTCATCTAACGATTTATTTAGTTGTGCAGTTTTAGTTTCTAAAATTCAGCCTGTATAAGTAATTCTTCACTGGATGTAGTCCCCCAAAACTCTTACATTTTATGCTTTCATTTCATCTTAAATAACTTACGATAGTTTTTTCTTCTGTTTTTAATGTGCACATAAATTAATATTTCTAATGGCTTTATGATGTTACAGCGAACGTGACATGCGACGAGAACCACTTCATGCAATGCGATAAAAATAGATGTCTACCTAAGAGTTGGGTCTGCGATGGAACCAAAGGTTAGTGAAAATGTTCAGCAATTACATAGTCATATTTACTAATACAATTTCAATAGCTTCTTATGTTTTCGCTAAACTCTCAACTGTAATAATTTGTGTATGTCCTACATGAAAACAAATGCATTTCAGTCAGTCACTTAGACTAGTTTATCGTGTTTCGAATACGGAACCATGTGTACCGATTGTATTGAATCTAATAATGTCCACCGCTGTCAGTCTCTAAAACCAAGTTCCTGATCACCTAGATGGTGATTAGTCTTAAAAATAGACTTTCGACGATTTGTTGGCAGTGACGCTGTCCCTATCTGTTGCCCTTAGTTTTTGCCTTTGCACCTCGGAAATCCTGGGAGAAAGCGTTCTCCCCTCACTATTAGTAGCTAATGTCTCTAGTGACCCAGCTTCTCGGTACAAGTGACAGGTTTCCTGATGAGTTAGGTTACCTCGCTTAAAGTCCGTTCGCGTTAAGAATGCAGTGATTTCATTATCGTCCTTCGACCTAGCACGGCCCCTAACCAATCAAATCGTTCCTAATTATAAAGTCAAGTTCACAGTGCCCACATAAATGCATTCTGACAACGGTTTTGTGCCTGAGTTTTTTTGTGTGTAACGAAATTAAATTGAAAAATGACTGCATTCCTAACGCGAAAATACTACAGTAACTTATATTCCTTAACACCTTTTCTACATGTGTGTCGAATGCTTCCATTTACGTTAATTCCCGTCCCCAGACTGCTCGGACGGTTCGGACGAGTCATCTGCGGCGTGCTCCAAGACGGCTTGCGGGCCGGAACAGTTCGCGTGCGGCGGCTCGCGGCGCTGCATCCCCGCCGCCTGGCGCTGCGACCTCGCGCCCGACTGCGGGCCCAACGACCGCAGCGACGAGGCCGACTGCGGTATGTACGCCTGATACAAGGGAACTGCTCCATCCCCGCCGCCTGGCGCTGCGACCTCGCGCCCGACTGCGGGCCCAACGACCGCAGCGACGAGGCCGACTGCGGTATGTACGCCTGATACAAGGGAACTGCTCCATCCCCGCCGCCTGGCGCTGCGACCTCGCGCCCGACTGCGGGCCCAACGACCGCAGCGACGAGGCCGACTGCGGTATGTACGCCTGATACAAGGGAACTGCTCCATCCCCGCCGCCTGGCGCTGCGACCTCGCGCCCGACTGCGGGCCCAACCCAAGCAGCGACGAGGCCGACTGCGGTATGTACGCCTGATACAAGGGAACTGCTCCATCCCCGCCGCCTGGCGCTGCGACCTCGCGCCCGACTGCGGGCCCAACCCAAGCAGCGACGAGGCCGACTGCGGTATGTACGCCTGATACAAGGGAACTGCTCCATCCCCGCCGCCTGGCGCTGCGACCTCGCGCCCGACTGCGGGCCCAACCCAAGCAGCGACGAGGCCGACTGCGGTATGTACGCCTGATACAAGGGAACTGCTCTAGATCTGGTGACAGCTGGGATACAAAGGTTCGGGAGTGTCGAATACGAACTGTAAACAGCGATGGGAACGCCTCTCGCTTGATGGACCGATGGAGGTCATGCAGGTGCAGTTTGCGGGCATCCGTTGGATGCAGACGAGTTATAGCCGCTCGCTGTGGCGTTCCATGAGGCAGGCCTATGTCCAGCTAAGAATCCATCTCTTAGAGGTTGAAGATAATGAATCAGCGCAGTCCGTTTTGAGTCAAAGGTGATAATCCTCCTCACGTCGCTCACGAACATACAATTTATGAATTTGGGATGCGTGTGAGCGTGCTATTATCACAGACTCAAAACGGACCGCGCCTTATGTTGTTCCAATAAAAAAAAAATAAAAAAAAAATATTTATTTCAGAACAAACATTCCATATGTTATTAGTAAGTTAGTTAGTTAGTAACAATTTTGGTCTTACACATTATGTTAGTGGTGTTAATATCTCGTTAGTTTAGGAGGTAGTTACATTTAAGGCTTCAGCCCTATTATAGTGTGCACCCAGTGCTTTTGAATGGGACAATCCATCCTGGTGGCAATTGTGTTCAGGATGGTGTTACAGCTGTTTCTGAGGCGATGAAAAAGCGACGCAGTTTTCTTTCTAATAATAGCCTGAAACCCGTCGGTTTGTGCGTCTGCAAACATGCCGGATGCGCTACAGTGCCTCGGCAGTCTCAGCAGCATCCTGAACACATTGTTGTATTGGATACGCAGGGAGTTGTAGGATCGCTGCGTATAGCTTACCCACAAGCCACTCGCATGTGCAAGTTTTTTTATTGTAACTAAAATTATAACTCGTCTGTGCAGTTTTGGTTTTCGTCAACCTCTAGGCTCCTTTGAGCACTTTAGTCTACTACGCCCACTTGAAAAAACACCCCTTATGAAGCTAGGTAGGAATACTTAACTAGCTATTCTAATTCTAATTCTAACCCTGTTTATTGACTATTTCGCGCCTTATATCTAAACCCGCTCATGTCGACTCCCAGAGACGGCGGCATGCGACAGCAACATGATGTTCAAGTGTGGCTCGGAGGCTTCGGCTACGGACTCTGACGGGGTGGACGCTATGGGCGCCTGCGTGCCCTGGGAGTACTACTGCGACGGGCACGCCGACTGCGCCGACGCCTCGGACGAGCGGAACTGTACCCGCGAGGGCACCGATACTGACACACGAGCGCCGCCACACCACAAGTGAGTACACAGCAACATGATGTTCAAGTGTGGCTCGGAGGCTTCGGCTACGGACTCTGATGGGGTGGACGCTATGGGCGCCTGCGTGCCCTGGGAGTACTACTGCGACGGGCACGCCGACTGCGCCGACGCCTCGGACGAGCGGAACTGTACCCGCGAGGGCACCGATACTGACACACGAGCGCCGCCCCACCACAAGTGAGTACACAGTAACAACAGACCCACGTGGGATTTGCCATTTCTAACATTTTATAGCTCTGGTCCGAAATATGTCAAAAATACTTTAGTGGTCTTAAAAAGGTGGATGATGTCATTAATGGTGCAATAGCTTTCACGACGAATAAGCTCCAGGGCGATTAGTCGCAAGCGTTATAGATAGTCCACTTAACAAAGCAGATGTTGTAATTTTTTTTTGCGACACCGTTGGTATGGGGATAAAGTCGGTTCTATCAAGCTCATTGAAGCTACTTTAGCTATTCTTTTTGGAAGCTTGTTTTAAATGATAAATTAAAAGTATGTGATTGATTACAGCCATCCAAACCAGTACGACGACAAAGGGGGACTTTGTGAGGAACATGAATTTCAGTGCAGAAATACTGAATGTATACGTAAGGTAATCTTTATTTATAGTAACGAAAATAGACAACCCTAGAAGTATAAAAGGAAAACCTTTTTGAAACTGTAAAAGGAAATTGTATATGTAGTTAGAAATTTAGTAATTGAATAAACTACACACATCAAAAGTGTCTAGGGATATCTCAAGCATTTTCATACAAAGTATAGCTATTGGGGAGGCTGTAAAAATTAAAATATTGATACCAACGTAGAAATTTCAAAATTTTAGCAAAATCAAAGATATTAGATAATGCTCAGCATTATCTTAGAATAACTCGAGGAAACAGGCATAAGATAAAGGTTAAGAATATTACAAAAAAAACGTTTGATTTTGCTAAAATTTTGAAACCTTTTAACAGAAAAATCTGTCTTTTTTTTAACGTCCTTACGATTGTACAATAATGCTACCACAATGAATTTCTTTATACAATCTGAAAGGGCAGATATAGCAGTTTCTGTGTCCTAAAAATTTCTACGTTGGTATCAATATTTTAATTTTTACAGCCTCCCCAATAGCTATACTTTGTATGAAAAAGCTTGAGATATACCTAGACACTTTTGATGTGTGTATTTGACAAACAGTTTACAGGCGTAATTGCAGTTTTAAATATAACTTGCCCCAATATTGTTATACTAAGAAACTATCGATCGCTGTTAAGATTGAATTTAGCGCGTTACAGAGAATCTGAAATAAAATAGGCCCTTTCAACTTTGTTACATTGAACCAATGTGTAAAATAGCAATGTATGAGATGAAGCCAATGTTTCTTTGAACACAGTTTTTTGAGGCAGTTATTGTGATCAGAAAATTGGTGTAGTCACAAGTGAAATGGACGTTATATTTCTATCGTTTTATTAAGACTCCTACAGATGATTGCGTACTGTAAGACTCACATAAAACAATAATATCCAGGAGTTCTGGTGCGACTCCCGCGTGGACTGCCTGGACGGGTCGGACGAGGCGGACTGCTCCTCGTCCTCCCCCCGCCCCACCACTCCGGCCCCCACGACCCCCTCGCCTACACCAGCGGAGTGTGTGGCGCCGTCGCTGCTGTGCGACAACGGCACGCGCTGTGTGCCGCTGCTGCTGCTCTGCGACTCCAACAGCGACTGCGCCGATGGCGCCGACGAGTCCGACCGCTGCGGTGAGTGTCTCTCTACCGCCCCGCCCCCCACGACCCCCCCGCCCCCTCCGGCGGAGTGTGTGGCGCCGTCGCTGCTGTGCGACAACGGCACGCGCTGTGTGCCGCTGCTGCTGCTCTGCGACTCCAACAGCGACTGCGCCGACACAGCCGACGAGTCCGACCGCTGCGGTGAGTGTCTCTCTACCGCCCCGCCCCCCACGACCCCCCCGCCCCCTCCGGCGGAGTGTGTGGCGCCGTCGCTGCTGTGCGACAACGGCACGCGCTGTGTGCCGCTGCTGCTGCTCTGCGACTCCAACAGCGACTGCGCCGATGGCGCCGACGAGTCCGACCGCTGCGGTGAGTGTCTCTCTACCGCCCCGCCCCCCACGACCCCCCCGCCCCCTCCGGCGGAGTGTGTGGCGCCGTCGCTGCTGTGCGACAACGGCACGCGCTGTGTGCCGCTGCTGCTGCTCTGCGACTCCAACAGCGACTGCGCCGATGGCGCCGACGAGTCCGACCGCTGCGGTGAGTGTCTCTCTACCGCCCCGCCCCCCACGACCCCCCCGCCCCCTCCGGCGGAGTGTGTGGCGCCGTCGCTGCTGTGCGACAACGGCACGCGCTGTGTGCCGCTGCTGCTGCTCTGCGACTCCAACAGCGACACAGCCGACACAGCCGACGAGTCCGACCGCTGCGGTGAGACACATTACCTCTCTATTCTGACATGAAAGCATTCAAATCATGTACACATTCACCAGTACTTATAGTAAGTAAATTTACTAAAAACAACAAGGTTTTTCAATATTTAGATAATCATAGTATGATTCTACCAAGAGTTCAGAGGTTGATTTTACCGAGAAGACTACGTCCGATAAAAACTTGATAGTCTCTCTTCGCAACATAATGTAATTACCTACAAACTTTTCCTCTTCTAAATTCAAAACACGGTGCGATTGCCGACATGATCTAAATACCATGTGACCTTTGCTAGGTTATTCGTCCATTTCCAGTTTTGCTGATATCGGCTGAATTATATTTGTGACCATTGCTCTCTTATAGATTTCCGAAAAAACCATGTACCGAGATCCCTAGCATACCCGCTATATAAATTGTTTTGTGACCTTTGCGTGATAGTTGGTCGTTTGATGCCCGCAGAGTAAGTATGAGTAGTTAATGAGCCCTTCAATCCGTGGTTTACAAAAAGGGCGAAGGGGTCTTGTGACGTAAAGGTTACGTCTAGCAGAGGACTGCAATAGCAATAGGCTGATGATTTTGTAGCGACATCTATCTCGCCACATAGGAATTACGAGTACAATCTTGAAACGCACTAACTAAGTTTTCAAAGCGATTACGCATAGATAGAAGAAGGAAGGTGGGCTCACTGCAATGGGACTGGGAGATGACTAACTAAACAAATGTTGATGTTACGCGTTATTGTGTCCTACAATTCTGGGCAATAAGTGTATATGGGGTTTAAGGTGCAAACACTACACCTTCAGGCGTGACATGCGTCTGGTAGGAGGATTCTCCCTTTTCTATGGTAGATGAGGAATTTACGCAGAATGTAATGTAACTGGCATGTTCCCCAGGCGAGCCAATGTGTGAAGTGGCGGCGTGTTCACACGAGTGCCACGCGACGCCGGGCGGGCCAGTGTGCGCTTGCCCGCCGCATCTGCATCTCCAGCGCGACCAGCTCACCTGCGCGCCGCTGCACACCTGCACCGAGTGGGGCGTCTGCAGCCAGGTCAGCTGCTACTGTAGCTTTAGTCCATGTGTGAAGTGGCGGCGTGCTCCCACGAGTGCCCGCCGCATCTGCATCTCCAGCGCGACCAGCTCACCTGCGCGCCGCTGCACACCTGCACCGAGTGGGGCGTCTGCAGCCAGGTCAGCTGCTACTGTAGCTCTAGTCCATGTGTGAAGTGGCGGCGTGCTCCCACGAGTGCCCGCCGCATCTGCATCTCCAGCGCGACCAGCTCACCTGCGCGCCGCTGCACACCTGCACCGAGTGGGGCGTCTGCAGCCAGGTCAGCTGCTACTGTAGCTCTAGTCCATGTGTGAAGTGGCGGCGTGCTCCCACGAGTGCCCGCCGCATCTGCATCTCCAGCGCGACCAGCTCACCTGCGCGCCGCTGCACACCTGCACCGAGTGGGGCGTCTGCAGCCAGGTCAGCTGCTACTGTAGCTCTAGTCCATGTGTGAAGTGGCGGCGTGCTCCCACGAGTGCCCGCCGCATCTGCATCTCCAGCGCGACCAGCTCACCTGCGCGCCGCTGCACACCTGCACCGAGTGGGGCGTCTGCAGCCAGGTCAGCTGCTACTGTAGCTCTAGTCCATGTGTGAAGTGGCGGCGTGCTCCCACGAGTGCCCGCCGCATCTGCATCTCCAGCGCGACCAGCTCACCTGCGCGCCGCTGCACACCTGCACCGAGTGGGGCGTCTGCAGCCAGGTCAGCTGCTACTGTAGCTCTAGTCCATGTGTGAAGTGGCGGCGTGCTCCCACGAGTGCCCGCCGCATCTGCATCTCCAGCGCGACCAGCTCACCTGCGCGCCGCTGCACACCTGCACCGAGTGGGGCGTCTGCAGCCAGGTCAGCTGCTACTGTAGCTCTAGTCCATGTGTGAAGTGGCGGCGTGCTCCCACGAGTGCCCGCCGCATCTGCATCTCCAGCGCGACCAGCTCACCTGCGCGCCGCTGCACACCTGCACCGAGTGGGGCGTCTGCAGCCAGGTCAGCTGCTACTGTAGCTCTAGTCCATGTGTGAAGTGGCGGCGTGCTCCCACGAGTGCCCGCCGCATCTGCATCTCCAGCGCGACCAGCTCACCTGCGCGCCGCTGCACACCTGCACCGAGTGGGGCGTCTGCAGCCAGGTCAGCTGCTACTGTAGCTCTAGTCCATGTGTGAAGTGGCGGCGTGCTCCCACGAGTGCCCGCCGCATCTGCATCTCCAGCGCGACCAGCTCACCTGCGCGCCGCTGCACACCTGCACCGAGTGGGGCGTCTGCAGCCAGGTCAGCTGCTACTGTAGCTCTAGTCCATGTGTGAAGTGGCGGCGTGCTCCCACGAGTGCCCGCCGCATCTGCATCTCCAGCGCGACCAGCTCACCTGCGCGCCGCTGCACACCTGCACCGAGTGGGGTGTCTGCAGCCAGGTCAGTAGGCCGACCACGAAGAGCTAACGTTTCGGTAATCGAAAAGTAAACGATACTTTCTTTTTAAAGACATAGGAAAAAGAAAAAAAGTATCGTTTACTTGTCGATTACCAAAACGTTAGCGGTTTGTGCTAGCCCTACAGCTTACTTTACTTGCTCACTTTTTGGGGACTAATGACTTGTCTTTGTGAGTATGCTTCTCTTTTAACTGCTCGCCTTCGTTCTTGGGGTCAATATTTCAATAATTTTAGGTAAAAGTTGAAAAACTGCCAATTTTTTCAGTTTTTGACCACCATATTTTTTCACAAGTGGTTCATACTTCCTTGATGATCATAACTTGCATTTAACACTATAATGAACTTACTGACAGCTGAACTAAACTAAACTAAAGCCTCATAGGAGTAGTGATGCGGCTAGCAATCACCAAAACCTCTTACAAGTCAGCGGTTTACCTCGCTTTTTCCGCTACAACTTCAATCAATTGTTCGTAATTTTCCCGCAGACCTGTCAACCTCAAAAGAACAGATACAAATGCACATGTTACGAAGGCTATAGACTCGCTGACGACGGATTTACTTGCAAGAGCACTGGTAAGTAGTTTTTAACGAGTCATACTATTCATGAGGTCTTTGCCACAGTCAGTCCTAAGAAGATTGTGTGACTAAGTGTGTTATGCGCTAACGCAAATTAAAACCTTGAATATTATCATCACAAAATCACTTACGATCAGCATCATTTACTTTGTCCAATAGTGCCTGAGCGATCTTATGTAGCTGTATTTTTTTACTCTAGTCGTTATTCCTTGTTTTACTGTTTTGATAATTAACTTGTAGTGATTTATTAATTGTTGATTTTGCAATGATCAGTGAACGCGACCCCCCTGCTGGTGTTCAGCAACCGTCACGAGGTCCGCGGCGTGGAGCTGGCCTCGCTGACGTCACGCGCGCTGCTCTCCTCGCTCAAGAACACGATCGCGCTCGACTGGTACGGCGGCGACGTCTCCGGCCCCCGTCTCTACTGGACCGACGTCGTCGACGACAAGATCTACACCGGCACCCTTCACGGGACAGGTCTCACACACTCACATCTCACTTACATTAGACATTAGACTCTACTGTCTAAGCTATAGAACACGATCGCGCTCGACTGGTACGGCGGCGACGTCTCCGGCCCCCGTCTCTACTGGACCGACGTCGTCGACGACAAGATCTACACCGGCACCCTTCACGGGACAGGTCTCACACACTCACATCTCACTTACATTAGACATTAGACTCTACTGTCTAAGCTATAGAACACGATCGCGCTCGACTGGTACGGCGGCGACGTCTCCGGCCCCCGTCTCTACTGGACCGACGTCGTCGACGACAAGATCTACACCGGCACCCTTCACGGGACAGGTCTCACACACTCACATCTCACTTACATTAGACATTAGACTCTACTGTCTAAGCTATAGAACACGATCGCGCTCGACTGGTACGGCGGCGACGTCTCCGGCCCCCGTCTCTACTGGACCGACGTCGTCGACGACAAGATCTACACCGGCACCCTTCACGGGACAGGTCTCACACACTCACATCTCACTTACATTAGACATTAGACTCTACTGTCGGGAAAAGGGAAACGGCCGCTCTTTTCCAAACGAATATGTTTACAACTATTTGAGACTCCTTTCACATTGCAATTTTCAAAACTAATGGTGTCCCTAATTGTCAACCTAGATCTTTCCTTTTTGTCTTAGCGACGAATTCTGTTGCGCTGTTAGACTGTAAAATGAGCGCTCTAAACCTGGAGATTTGAAGTAATGAGCTAAGGGCGCCCCAGAAAGGGCGCACAGACCACAGCCAAGGGTATCAACATGTTTGGGGAGAAAAACTTTACCAATAAGCTCTAAGCTCGTCCCCAGCGAGGACACCCAGCTCGAAGCGCTATCTGCGTCTAGGTTTCTAGACTATTACTAACGTGTGAAGTTTGTTACACAGCTCTGAGTGGCATCGAGGTGGTGGTCGAGCAAGGCCTGTCGACGGTGGAGGGCATCGCCGTGGACTGGGTCGCCGGGAACCTCTACTGGGTCGAGAGCGGCTTACATCAGATAGAGGTACTGTTTCTATGAATAAAGATAATACCATAGTATTACAAATAATATTTGCGCTAATTTTAACCCGCACTACGCATCACTGCATCTACGCATACAAGCAAGCACCCTTGCTGTGTTGCCGGCGATATCAGGCGTCTCGAATTGAAAAATCGTGCTATCAGCGCTCACAGCACTGTCAGCGCCAAAATCATTTCGGACCGCTAGTTAGTGACACATAACTTAACAGTTTGAAAATGTGTATTTTCTATCACTCCCAGGGATATACTTGGGGTTCCTGTAATCGCACTTTCTGTTACGTTATCACAGAAGATTTGTCTCAATTCGAAACGCACCCTTGTTTGCGAAGAGGCGGTGGAGGGGCGCGGCATTTCAGATAAGACGATCTCTAGCATAGTTCTGATAAGCATGCAGTTAGATTGTATATTGTTTGTGTGCAGGTGGCGAAGCTGGACGGACGCTATCGGCGCACGCTGATCGCCGGCGACATGGACAGCCCCCGCGCCATCGCCGTCGACCCCAGAGTCGGTCAGTGGGACTCATCTTGTTCTTGGGACCTGGCTCTTTGATTCCAATTGGACAACCATATGTGTTTTACTAGATAATCTAGAACAACGCTATTTTAAGGACTGCGTTTGTTTGCCGTTGGCCCTAAATATTGTTTTATACTGATTTTCTTAAACGACTTCCACATCTTCAATCATCTATCAACCTTTTGCAATTAACAATCTGCAAAAGGTTGATAGGTGTCGGGGTCGTTACTCCGGTTAAGAGTATAGGGATTTTTATTTATTTACGAGTATATTAAAAATAATACTGTAGAACACACAGATTATTACTTAATATCCAGTTGAACAACAGTTGTAGTTTGCTTTCCTGTAAAAAGAAACAGAAAGCACCCACATGTGGATAGTCAGACTTATTCTTAGAGCCAGGTGAAATTCCGTAGATTTAACATGCGGACAAAATACTCATTAATCTGCTAGTAGCTGTTAGTTTATAATTTAATAAATTAATAATAATCAGTAAATGAAGAGAAACATGCAATTGACGAAAGTTACTTAGACCAGCAGGGCTAGCACGATCCGCTAACGTTGGTAAACTAAAAGTAAACTATCCTTTTTAACTTTGTCCCATGTCTTTCAAAGCCCTATTCAGCCTTTCGCCCTACTGGTCACTTTATTTACTGGTAAATTAAGTGTACATTATTTTATACCAGGCTACCTGTTCTGGAGCGACTGGGACGAGGCGGCGGCGCGCATCGAGCGAGCCTCGTGCGCCGGAGACGAGCGGAGGGTGCTGGTGCGAGTGGGCGAGCTCAGCGGCGGCGCCTGGCCCAACGGCATCGCGCTGGACCACGCGGCGCTCAGGCTGTACTGGATCGACGCCAGGTACCGCACCTACTGACTCACTGCATACACACGAGCTCAGCGGCGGCGCCTGGCCCAACGGCATCGCGCGACACCACGCGGCGCTCAGGCTGTACTGGATCGACGCCAGGTACCGCACCTACTGACTCACTGCATACACACGAGCTCAGCGGCGGCGCCTGGCCCAACGGCATCGCGCGACACCACGCGGCGCTCAGGCTGTACTGGATCGACGCCAGGTACCGCACCTACTGACTCACTGCATACACACGAGCTCAGCGGCGGCGCCTGGCCCAACGGCATCGCGCTGGACCACGCGGCGCTCAGGCTGTACTGGATCGACGCCAGGTACCGCACCTACTGACTCACTGCATACACACGAGCTCAGCGGCGGCGCCTGGCCCAACGGCATCGCGCGACACCACGCGGCGCTCAGGCTGTACTGGATCGACGCCAGGTACCGCACCTACTGACTCACTGCATACACACGAGCTCAGCGGCGGCGCCTGGCCCAACGGCATCGCGCGACACCACGCGGCGCTCAGGCTGTACTGGATCGACGCCAGGTACCGCACCTACTGACTCACTGCATACACACGAGCTCAGCGGCGGCGCCTGGCCCAACGGCATCGCGCTGGACCACGCGGCGCTCAGGCTGTACTGGATCGACGCCAGGTACCGCACCTACTGACTCACTGCATACACACGAGCTCAGCGGCGGCGCCTGGCCCAACGGCATCGCGCGACACCACGCGGCGCTCAGGCTGTACTGGATCGACGCCAGGTACCGCACCTACTGACTCACTGCATACACACGAGCTCAGCGGCGGCGCCTGGCCCAACGGCATCGCGCGACACCACGCGGCGCTCAGGCTGTACTGGATCGACGCCAGGTACCGCACCTACTGACTCACTGCATACACACGAGCTCAGCGGCGGCGCCTGGCCCAACGGCATCGCGCGACACCACGCGGCGCTCAGGCTGTACTGGATCGACGCCAGGTACCGCACCTACTGACTCACTGCATACACACGAGCTCAGCGGCGGCGCCTGGCCCAACGGCATCGCGCGACACCACGCGGCGCTCAGGCTGTACTGGATCGACGCCAGGTACCGCACCTACTGACTCACTGCATACACACGAGCTCAGCGGCGGCGCCTGGCCCAACGGCATCGCGCGACACCACGCGGCGCTCAGGCTGTACTGGATCGACGCCAGGTACCGCACCTACTGACTCACTGCATACACACGAGCTCAGCGGCGGCGCCTGGCCCAACGGCATCGCGCGACACCACGCGGCGCTCAGGCTGTACTGGATCGACGCCAGGTACCGCACCTACTGACTCACTGCATACACACGAGCTCAGCGGCGGCGCCTGGCCCAACGGCATCGCGCGACACCACGCGGCGCTCAGGCTGTACTGGATCGACGCCAGGTACCGCACCTACTGACTCACTGCAGTACATACCAACGAGAACTGGTGGACTTGCCCGCAGCACAGACATAAACACTTGTGAAAATAATGACTCATCAGTAATCACAATCAGGCATATTCTTCACCGCTTTCAGGATTCACTGGTGTTCCGTAATCTGCTAGGGTTATTTTTATTTTATAAAACTAGCTGTCTCGACAGACGTAGTTCTGTTTTCAAACATTTTTTGTTTAACAGGTAGAAATTGAGTCGAGAATCGAGGCGGGCGGGCGCCCCACTCTTCGTTTGGCCTCAAATGGTCTCCTGTCTAAAACCTTTAGGCAGTTCTAGTGCCCCGCCCACTACCAGTTCAACGTTCTTAGAGATCGTCTAAGCTGGAATAACGCGCCCCTTCACCTCATCTACGAATACAAGAGTGCTTGCTTATATGCGTAGATACAGTGGAGGAACGCGTCATTACAGCGTAGACGACCCCTACTTGCTTTTCGCGTGCTAAAACCATACGAAACGCACGTAATAATGCGTGACAAAATTTGTCACAGTGTGTAGCCTAACATTTTGCAAAGTGACCGACACAGTGACCTCTCTGGCTCAGGTCTGACGCGATCCACACGACGACGTACGAGGGCACGGGCTACATCGAGGTGCTGCGCGCGCACGCCGCGCTCGCGCACCCCTTCGCCGTCACCGTGTTCGAGGGACACGTCTACTGGACCGACTGGCGCAGCAACAGGTAACTGTTCCGCTTGTACGATTGAAAACGAACATCAATAACAAAAAAAATGGATAGGAAAAAGTGTATTTGGTAAACAAAGTAAGCTTGAATCTATTACAGTTTGCAGTAGTAGTACCCAAAAAGCTATGCATATGTCCTGCGTGAATTAGTTACTGAACAAATACTATAAATTATCACCTATAATCCCACTCCCAAAACACGAACATGACAATAGTGTCAAAGTATTTAAATATTTACCTGTTGAGGTGTAAATAATACAATAATCAGAAAACACGCACGCCAAATGTATTACAAATAATTACGCAGCCGATAAGAAATCTTGATTGATGTGGCCAACTACAAGTTGTCATAATATTAGTGGGTTTTTTTGTTATTAGTTGGTGCTGTTAGATGAACCTAACTTTTTACTTCCTCCTTCTTTATTTCAATAAGTGAAAAAAATATCATAGTAACAGTCTTAAAACTTTATCTATTCATCTCTTATTATGATAAATATTAGATGCAAAAACGTATACCATGATAAAATGATCTGTTGCAGCGTGGTGCGCGCCAACAAATGGAACGGCTCGGACGTGGCAGTCGTGCAGCGCACGCTCACACAGCCCTTCGACATCAAGGCAAGTATGGCTGACACACACGCACACACATACACACATTCATGTATTATCTATTGGGATGCCTGCGAATATTTCGTCTTGTATCTCGATCACATCCAGCTTGCAATGGAGACTTTTCGGCTCTCATGAATAACGTCAATCTTAGCGCCATATTGTAATCAAAACGATGTATTTCTTTAAACTTTCATGGTCACTAACATTTAAATCATTTAGTGCCGAAATATCGGAAACTCAAAACAAAAAAGGTACATGGTAGCAATCCCGTTTTAAATGATTCAAAACGATGTGTTTCGCTTTAAGCGTAATGTCAGATTCGTAAATGAAACGTCAAGTTTCGTAACTTTTTTTTACGGTACCTTTTCGGAAACGGTCTTCTAAAGCATTGCAGCGATATTCTGTGAATGATAGAAATAATAAATAAAAATTGTTAGTTTATGTCTTGATTCGCAGTCCGAAATAATTATGACGCTGACAACTCTGACGCTGTAATCGTGTTTTGTTAATTCACACCAACAAATCAACGTCTGCATTATGAGCCCTAAAACTGCATTTAAGACTTAATCACACTCTGAACCCAATGGGTCAGATATAATAAATATCAGTTACGTTGTGTGCTATGTATTGTATCCCACGTTAAAGTCCCACTGGACCTTCAGACTAGGATAAAACATGAAGGATGTGTGATCTGTGTGTGCAGGTGATCCACCCGAGCCGGCAGCCCATGGCGGCGTCGAACCCGTGCTCGAACAACGGCAACTGCTCGCATCTGTGCCTCATCGCCGCGCCTGCGCGCCGCGTCTGCGCCTGTCCGCATCTCATGCGCCGCGCAGCTGACAACCGCACTTGCGAAGGTGACACACACACACACACACACACACAGCCATGGCGGCGTCGAACCCGTGCTCGAACAACGGCAACTGCTCGCATCTGTGCCTCATCGCCGCGCCTGCGCGCCGCGTCTGCGCCTGTCCGCATCTCATGCGCCGCGCAGCTGACAACCGCACTTGCGAAGGTGACACACACACACACACACACACACACACAGCCATGGCGGCGTCGAACCCGTGCTCGAACAACGGCAACTGCTCGCATCTGTGCCTCATCGCCGCGCCTGCGCGCCGCGTCTGCGCCTGTCCGCATCTCATGCGCCGCGCAGCTGACAACCGCACTTGCGAAGGTGACACACACACACACACACACACACACACACACACAGCCATGGCGGCGTCGAACCCGTGCTCGAACAACGGCAACTGCTCGCATCTGTGCCTCATCGCCGCGCCTGCGCGCCGCGTCTGCGCCTGTCCGCATCTCATGCGCCGCGCAGCTGACAACCGCACTTGCGAAGGTGACACACACACACACACACACACACACACACACACAGCCATGGCGGCGTCGAACCCGTGCTCGAACAACGGCAACTGCTCGCATCTGTGCCTCATCGCCGCGCCTGCGCGCCGCGTCTGCGCCTGTCCGCATCTCATGCGCCGCGCAGCTGACAACCGCACTTGCGAAGGTGACACACACACACACACACACACACACACACACACACAGCCATGGCGGCGTCGAACCCGTGCTCGAACAACGGCAACTGCTCGCATCTGTGCCTCATCGCCGCGCCTGCGCGCCGCGTCTGCGCCTGTCCGCATCTCATGCGCCGCGCAGCTGACAACCGCACTTGCGAAGGTGACACACACACACACACACACACACACACACACACACACACACAGCCATGGCGGCGTCGAACCCGTGCTCGAACAACGGCAACTGCTCGCATCTGTGCCTCATCGCCGCGCCTGCGCGCCGCGTCTGCGCCTGTCCGCATCTCATGCGCCGCGCAGCTGACAACCGCACTTGCGAAGGTGACACACACACACACACACACACACACACACACACAGCCATGGCGGCGTCGAACCCGTGCTCGAACAACGGCAACTGCTCGCATCTGTGCCTCATCGCCGCGCCTGCGCGCCGCGTCTGCGCCTGTCCGCATCTCATGCGCCGCGCAGCTGACAACCGCACTTGCGAAGGTGACACACACACACACACACACACACACACACACACACAGCCATGGCGGCGTCGAACCCGTGCTCGAACAACGGCAACTGCTCGCATCTGTGCCTCATCGCCGCGCCTGCGCGCCGCGTCTGCGCCTGTCCGCATCTCATGCGCCGCGCAGCTGACAACCGCACTTGCGAAGGTGACACACACACACACACACACACACACACCGTCGTCATAGTCAATCGTGATACTAGCTTCAACAGAACTAGCAAGATATCCTCATGTAAACAAAGTGAATACGTTCTCATATATCACTCCATCTCGCCCTGCTGTTTGTCTGCGCTAAGCTTTGTGTCGTACTCATAAATTTTCTTGCAATCGATTTAATCAGTATATCAATTCTGAACAAAATACCACAACCACCGTAGTGTTGTGTTGTATTCCGTCGAAGCGGCATAGCAAATACACACATCAAAAGTGTCTAGGGATATCTCAAGCATTTTCATACAAAGTATAGCTATTGGGGAGGCTGTAAAAATTAAAATATTGATACCAACGTAGAAATTTTTAGGACACAGAAATTGCTATATCTGCCCTTTCAGATTGTATAAAGAAATTCATTTTGGTAGCATTATTGTACAATCGTAAGGACGTTAAAAAAAAGACAGATTTTTCTTTTAAAAGGTTTCAAAATTTTAGCAAAATCAAAGATATTAGATAATGCTCAGCATTATCTTAGAATAACTCGAGGAAACAGGCATAAGATAAAGGTTAAGAATATTACAAAAAAAAACGTTTGATTTTGCTAAAATTTTGAAACCTTTTAATCTGTCTTTTTTTTAACGTCCTTACGATTGTACAATAATGCTACCACAATGAATTTCTTTATACAATCTAAAAGGGCAGATATAGCAGTTTCTGTGTCCTAAAAATTTCTACGTTGGTATCAATATTTTAATTTTTACAGCCTCCCCAATAGCTATACTTTGTATGAAAATGCTTGAGATATCCCTAGACACGTTTGATGTGTGTATTTGATCTAAGTAAGGGTGAAATAGGTTGAATAAATTAGACTAAACTCTGGTGCAGAAACCTCTTACCCCCACATACAAACTCGATTAGAATCAAAAATAAGAGTCTGGGTTATTCGTTCGTGAGCAAAAGAGACCCCACCTTTTGTTATTGTAATAGGAGTACCTATAGTCACATTTTAGTGTTTTAATTTTAAAAAATGGGTGTTTAAACTTGTTTATGTTGCTGACAAATCGCAACATTCGACGGTAAAATTAATGATTTCATTCGTTCTTTAGATAATGAATTGCCTTGAATGTCATTGTTGTTTCTTCATTGCCAGTTCACGAGAAGGTGATCCTCCTGGGCCGTCGGTCGGAGATCCGCGGCGTGGACTGGGACGCGCCTGCGCACACGCTCGCGCCCGCCGTCACCGCGCCGCACCTCGCTGCGCCCGCGCATCTGCACTACCGAGCCGCTACAGGCGACATCTACTGGGCCGACGAGGAGGTACACACCTAGCACTCGATCCCACTGCTGGCGAACGTGCTTCTAGCTACTGTAGCGACCTCTATCTCGCCACATAGGAACTACGAGTACAATCCTGAAACGCGCTATCAAAGTTTTTGGAGCGATTGCGCATAGATAGAAAAACACGACAACAACCGTCGGGCAGTAGCCCACCAGAGATAACACCCGTCTGGTCGGAGGATCCTCCCTTTTCAATGGGGGATGAGGAATTTTCACACACTGTTCCTCACTTCCCCAAACTACCAATGTTTCAATATTGACGCTGCAAAATCCGCTGGTTCTAGTGTGTGGAAGTTATTACGTTCGTATTCAAATTATTTTGAATGACAAATTCAAAATAATTTACCTTATATAGTCCGGTCCCAGCAATGAAAGAATTCTTACTAGTAAGAATCTGTTGTAATTTCCTTTAATTGACGATTAAAATATAGCAACTAAAATGAAGGTTATTTTTATTTTAGCATTAGGTATACTGCATTATCAGCTTCCGAATGTCTTTTTTTTGGTTCTCCCATCTTTAACTAAAATGAAGACCTGAATGATTCCCATTAAATTGATGATTTGTATTGGTGTGTCTAGACGGGCGAGATCAAAAGCAGCAACATCCGCGGCGGCGTGCCCCGGACGCTGGTGGAGGGCTCGGGGCAGGGCGGCGCGGCGGCGCTGGGCGTGGACTGGGCGGCCAAGGTCATGTACTACGCCTCCGCCGGCGCGCTGTGGGCCTCTGACCTGGCCGGCGAGCGCACGCATCGCCTGCCGCTGCCGCACGCCAACAACCTCAGCGCGCTCGCCGTCATGCCCACCAAGTCAGTTACACGCGCTCACACTCGTTAAAAACATCTCACTTGATAAACACTGTCCTTTCATCAACGGAAAGAAATGGTTGCATGCTGGATGTCTATGCGTTACTGATATTGTTGTTCCGATTGATATCTCTTAACCCTCCAAGTTCCAAATTGATTCAAGATGAAACCAACTTCCCTATTAACAATTAATTAAATGACTTCACGTACAATCCTACTATGGTGATGACGATCAGTTGAGAGAATTTTCTTGTCGCGAAATTTTATCCATTGACTAACTCTGAACTTAATTATGGCGGATTTAGTCATCCGTGGATTTTTCACACAGCTGCGATGTGCTCTTTGTCAAATCGCAAATACAGATCGTTGTGTTGCAGAAAAACCGGGAATCGAGAGTTCAAAAATGCAACAATAAACCAAGATCGAATGTCTTTTTCTAGTTTTCGGATTTGCAACGATAAAGTTTAAAAAGCTTAATTAAGTTTAATTGTCAATTTACTATGTTCTACCACGGACGTAAAAGAACTTCAAAGAACAAAAAAGAAAATCTTTCTTTTACGTCCGTGTGTTGTACTAGATACTTTAGTTAGATATGAGTTTATCTCCTATCGCAGAGGCAAGCTGTTCTGGGCGCTGGGTGCCGGTGGTGCTGGAGGCGAGCGCATCGAGAGCGCGGACTGCGACGGCGGCAACCGGCGCGTGCTGCTGCGCGCCAGGGACGACGACAGTCTGGCCGGGGTCGTCAGTGAGTCACTGTCTTAACACATTCGTTGTCCCATGAGTCACATGTGATTCGTAACAATGGATTTTCAATTGTGACATTCATTGGACAGATAACGTGTTGAACTATAGGAAACAATCAAACTAGTAATGGCTTTTTGGATACAGTTAAGTGATAAGTCGTACTCAAAACTACTGCGGACACGTGCATGAAATCAGTCACAAGTCAAGAAATGGAAGAAGCCCACAATCGGACATCGTGTACCTAGCTAGAGAAAAAGGGAGTTGCCATAGCTTGCCCGCTGTACACTAATCTGTTGATCCACTAAGCTTATAAAGAATTATACGACTTTTTGAAATTTTAAAGCTTTAATCTATACAGGGTGTCCCGAAACGTGACGTCAAGCGGGCACGGGATGATAGGCTAGGTCATACCGGCTCTGGGAAAAATAAGGAAAAAAATCTATGTCACTTGGTTTAGTAATAATAATAATATTTTTGTAATTTTTGGAAATCGACACCCTTGACTAAGTTTTCATGTACTGTACTCATAAATGACCAAATTTCGCAGCGTTTTATTTTTTTATTATATCCTAGAAAACTATGCTTTCGATTATAGTCACTTTTATGATGATCAATTTTGGACATTTAGTAAAAAAAATAAAGTTCGACTGACTCATGGTTAAGAATTTTTATGTCACCTAACTTCATCCCTCATTTTCTTTAAAAAACATTACTATAGCATCCTTGGCAAGTTGTCTAGAGAAATAGCCCATTTCATCAAGATTTCAAAAAGGTAAAATACTAACCTTTTCCTTGTCTTATCTTTCCATGAAAAATATTATGAACCAAAATAGGTCGTTCAAAACTTGAACTAGGTGAAATCTATTAGTATGCCTTACTTGGATGATAAAAGAAAAAATGACCGTAGGTTAGTGGCAGCGGCAAAAAGGAATCGTTTGCTGTTGCTAAGCATTCCATGATTGGTCGGTTAATGTGATAGGTACCAGTCCGTTTTTTTTTCATAGTATCTCCGTAGACATGACATTAAGCAGTTGTCCCCAGCTGAAGGTGCTAGCAGAAGTCAGTCGCGAAACTTATTCAGAGAGCTTAGGGCGCCTTAATATCATCTAACTACATGGCTCAATAGCAGCTCTGGTATCTTACTTTTACGGTAAATGCCACATCACCCTTACCATTTTCGTTCAGTCCTCCTTACATACATACATAAACGGCCTTTATCCGTCCCACAGCTGGGCACAGGCCTCACCTCAACTATAACGGTGGGCGCTAGCCATACTCTAACACGCGAGCTCAGTGTGGATTGTTGCAGGAGTGTAAATTCAGTGATATAAAAAAAAACTCAGATGTCATCAAGCCGCCCTAAGGCCTTCGACTAAGCATTATGACTAACATCTAACGATGCCAACCGGGACGAACTGCTTAACGTGCCTTCCGAAGCACGGAGATGTCGCAAAAATACACTACTAGTCTTCCTTGCTCTATTGCAAAGAAATGTCATTCAGCAAGAGCGAGATAAAAAACGGAAATAGGTAGGTAGGTATGCCGGTGACAGTACCACAATCCACACTTAGCTCACTGTGCAGACGTGTAAGAGTATGATATTGTAGCAATACAGGATAGTTTCGTTGAGCGTAAGCGTGAACGTTGAGCATAAGTCTGACCTCAACTGGTGACACTTTTGCTCAACACTGGGCACACGCAACGTCTTCCGGGACCAACCGCTTAACGTGCCTTCGAAGGACGGAGAAGCTATTAAAGTTTTTTTTTTTTGAGTCGTCACCCATCACATTAACTGACCAATCATGAAATGCTTAGCAAAGCAAACGATTCATTTTTGCCGCTGCCGCTAACCTACAATCACTTTTTCTTTATCATCCAAGCAAGGCATACTGTAGACTTCACCTAGTTCAAGTTTTGAACGACCCATTTTGGTTCATAATATTTTTCATGGAAAGATAAGACAAGGAAAAGGTTAGTATTTTACCTTTTTGAAATCTTGATGAAATGGGCTATTTTTCTAGAAAACTTGCCAAGGATGCTATAGTAATGTTTTTTAAAGAAAATGAGGGATGAAGTTAGGTGACATAAAAATTCTTAACCATGAGTCAGTCGAACTTTTTTTTTTTTTACTAAATGTCCAATATTGATCATCATAAAAGTGACTATAATCGAAAGCATAGTTTTCTAGGATATAATAAAAAAATAAAACGCTGCGAAATTTGGTCATTTATGAGTACAGTACATGAAAACTTAGTCAAGGGTGTCGATTTCCAAAAAATTCAAAAATATTATTATTATTACTAAACCAAGTGACATAGATTTTTTTCCTTATTTTTCCCAGAGCCGGTATGACCTAGCCTATCATCCCGTGCCCGCTTGACGTCACGTTTCGGGACACCCTGTATATATAAAAGAAAGTCGTGTTAGTTACTCCACTTATAACTCAAGAACGGCTGAACCGATTTAGCTGAAAATTGGCATGGAGGTAGTTTAAAGCCAGGAGAAGGACATAGGATACTTATGTTTATTTTACTTTTTTTTATTTATTGCCTTTAGGGCGGAACAAAGTTCGCCGGGTGAGCTAGTGTTTTCTAAAAAACTAATAAGAGAACTTTCAGCATCTTTTTAGCTTAAAATTTTTCATTGTAGTTTGTAGCTTTATTATTATCATAATATTTTTTGCCTTGCCTGTACCATTTGTAAGATAGGTACCTTATAATTTAAGTGGAAACTTAATTGGTTTAAGCATGAAATTTTTTGTGTTTATTGTGTGATCTATAATAACTGTCTGTTTCCTAAATAAATAAAATAAAATAATAAAATTTACGCGAACACTATACATGAGTTAAGTGAGGGTTGCTAAAAATTATACTGGTTCGTGACATAGAACATCTTTGTCATCCCGTGATCACGGCTGCTGTAAAGTAGTCGAAACGTCGGGTTTCGACTACTTTACTTTACTAAAGACCGCGAGTAGAATCCGTAAAGTTGTTTTATTTCGATGCTTTAAAGCTTTGTTGTTATTTTACATCTCTTTGAAATGAAGGTTACACTATACATATAAAACATAAACTGTAACTTTGTTGTACTTTGGCAGGCATGGCGGTGGACGAGGAAGAGAACCGGCTATATTGGGTGAACACCGGCACCGCCACAATCCAGTACCTCGACCTCAACTACATGAACGTTACTACCGTGAGTACTGTCTATGCCGCTGATTGCGAAGTCACATAGTGTTTTAACAGATCTGTCTGATTGGCGTTGCTGTTGTGTTTTTCTAATATTTACGCACATACATCCAAATAAAACCATTCTACTCGTGGTTTTATATTTTTCTGGCGATGGGATACAATTGTTCTGTTACCGTCACGCAATGACCATGCAACGTTTTCTTTATTATGATTTACGCAGCATGTAGTCCTGTAAATTCCCTAGATTTAAGCAGGTGTGATGACGATCATTGCAAATGCCAGCCAGTTTCTCGAAGCATCTTGCACGAACCCTAAGTCCAACTAATCTAAGAAATAATAGGAATACGAATCAGCAGTGGCTTCACTTTTGAGCTTAAAGAACACCCAAGCCTTTTAGCATTGCATAGAGTTCAATTTCCAATGATACTGGCAGCTGTATAAACATCTGCATTTCGTGGTGGCTTTAGGTACGCTGCGACAAGATGCTGGAACAATATTCCTCCTCCTATTAAAAATTCCTCGACTGTTCGTATTTTTAAGCATAAATTCAAGCTGTATATTTTAGGTCTCCAGAAATCCAATAGTACTATGTAAACATCATCCTAACTTAGTCTCATACTATCCCCTACTTAATTTGTTTTTTGAAATTGTTGTATTGTTGTTGTATTGTATTTCTTCTCTGTTGCGCAGTGCCACCTGTTATACTTTATTCATTTATATATTTTGTTTAATTCTATTTTTCTTTATTAATAATTGTTAGGTACCGCAGAATATCAGCGTCGTAGCAGGGACGCATGGTCCATGCCACGACATTTGCTGAGCGGAAACCTTTTTGGTACTCACTCAGAATGTTGCCTCATAATGTTATTACTTTTTATACTTACTGTACCAAATAAACGTATTTTCTTTCTTTCTTTCTTTCTGTCAAAATGTGTTTCACAGATTAGTTGGACTAAAGTACATAAAATCTACCAAGCCCCAGATCCTTGGAATATCTTCAAATAGGTGCTAATGTTTCCGATATGTTGGCAGTTCTCGCTGGAGTGGGGCGCTCGTCCATCGGCGGTGACTCTGAGCGGAGCGGAGGCGCTGTGGGCCGACGCCGCCTCGGGCTCGCTGCGCGCCTGCCACAAGCAGGACTGCTCCCGCTCCAGGACCTTGCTGGAACATGCTGGTAACACGCACATCATTTTTTTATTCATTTAAAGACATACTAACAGTGTACTTATTAAAACTATACCATAAATAACTACATACTAAACAGACTGACATGTACCACACCTATTACAGGTACGACCATCATTCTCTAATTTGACAACACTAAAAACTAATGAATAAAACGTAATTTAGCTGGAACACCTATTTTGTGGTTTACAAATGACCATGTGATTGCCACATTTCTAAAAGGCTTATCACACTTACTAGAAAGCTACAATTGGTGGAGTGGATTCTGCATGTCTGGTCATTATTCAATGGACATCGTATATTATTCCACAGAGGGTCGTCTAGGTTCGAACAAACGAGGGATAATATGGGTTACTAGACAACGGATGTACATGCTTTATTTCTTAAACACAGATATTATAAATGAAATACATAACATGCATACGTGAGTGTGCTTTGATTTAGGTAACAATATGATTTCTTCCCAACGAGAGATGTGACGATCAAGACATATTCATAACATAATGAGTTTTTATCAAGTCACGAGTAATTTAAAGCTGACCAAGTTGATTTTTATGCAGATATTTCTATGAACAAACATCTCATTTAATATGTATCTAGCTTACCTATTGTAAACGGTTCTTTCCGTAGGTTAGCTTATTAAACGTGTTACTGCCTAGGTTTTCATTCCATAACTTGTATGTTCCCAGGCCCACTGATATCTGTGCGCGTGTACGATCCGGCCGCGCAGAACGGGACCGCGAGCGCGTGTCTGACGCGCACCAGTCCGTGCGCACATCTGTGTCTGCCCGTGTCCGACACGGAGAGCGTGTGTCGCTGTGCGCTCGGGTACCTAGCCGAGGGGGACAACTGCACAGGTGGGGGGACAGAGAGGCGCTCAGCCTTTGCCACGATACAATCTGTTAAATATTTCTTTATTCTGGAACTGTGACAGTAAATCTAGGAATTACTTTGTTCAAATCTAATAACAATTTTTACAACAATTTCAGTTTGCTTTTTCTAGTTTCGTTTTTGACGTTTATTTTTTTTAGAATTTTAGGCTATATTAAATCGAGCTTCGTCCGACTATGTAGTCATAAAAAAGTACCACATGAATAGTTTACAACATTGTAACATGCTTATCTTAAAGTTAATTTTTTTCGCTTAATTGTACGATTTGAAAGCAAATAAGGTGAACGGCACTTCACGCCACCCATTTCTGTTCAATTGCTCTATTGCGGAAAACAGTAGCGGTAAAAAGAAAATGCCTGATGTGACGTAGGTACTAGTCAACGACAGGTGTGGCTGTTGACAGGTCTAGTTGAATAAAGATAGAAATAGAAAATTTATTTGCGAAACCAAGTGTTACACAGGATATTCTTGAGTTGATTTGAATTTATTTTTTGAGCTGTAGCCACTCTTGCAATCTGTTAGTTATCTGTAGAAACAACTTTACGATACGGTGGTAGCGTTACATTTATTTAAGTACAGTAGATTTATGGTATATATTGAATATTATGGTATTCATGACTATTATTAATTGTATTTTGTTTGTTAATTAGATTGGACGATTTGAAAGTGCTTGTAACAGGTCTATTTAAATAAAGTTATTATTGTTTGTTTGATTTTTTCCCTCCCTAGCCGTGGACAACGTGGTGGTATACTCGCTGAGCTGGGAGGTGCGCGGGGTGGGCGCGGGTGTGGGGGCGGAGGGTGAGGGGGTGCAGGGGGAGGGGGAGACGGAGCCGCGCTCGCTGCTGCCGCCCGTGCCGCAGCTCACCATGGCCAGCGCCATCGACTACCATGCCGGTCAGTGAACAACACCACAAACACGTACATTCATCTTACATTTCGAAATACTTTTCAGCATTATACAAACCTAGTACTGACGTGTTACTTTTGAATTTAAAAAGCTAAATAAACCTGCACGGGCTAGTACTCGAAGATGGCACGTTCTCTAGTTGACTTGTAAGCCAGTTACTCAACTATTTTAGGGAAAAGAACGACCAGTCACACAATTTCTACGTACACATGAACATTTTGGCGAGCATTACTATGCACTTATTTTCAGTAAATTAGGTTACAGACAGGCAAAGTTTATTTTACATCCACAATATTTATATACATTGAATAAAACATTGATGAATGACTAACACGATATTTTTGCTATATTTTCTAAACTTTAACATATCTGTCAAAGAGTGAGATATTCTTAGCTCTTTTTTGTAGATAATTCGTGAGGAGAGTTATCAGATGCTATAAGTGTTTTATTTGTAGTGTGTGACGCATCTCACCCAATTAGTTGGGATATAAGGTTTAGCATGAATAACATAAGTTAGTAATAAATCATACGTCAAGCTACTCCCGGTCCCCACCTATACATATTATTCCTTAGGGGGTGGCTGGCTGTACTGGACGGACGGCGAGGGCGGGCGCGTGTGGCGCGTGCGGCGCGACGGCACGCAGCGGCAGCTCCTGGTGCAGCAGCGGGACCCGCTCGACTCGCAGCCCAGCGACCTGCTCGCAGGTACATAAGTGTTGTATGTACTGTTAGAGGGTGGCTGGCTGTACTGGACGGACGGCGAGGGCGGGCGCGTGTGGCGCGTGCGGCGCGACGGCACGCAGCGGCAGCTCCTGGTGCAGCAGCGGGACCCGCTCGACTCGCAGCCCAGCGACCTGCTCGCAGGTACATAAGTGTTGTATGTACTGTTAGAGGGTGGCTGGCTGTACTGGACGGACGGCGAGGGCGGGCGCGTGTGGCGCGTGCGGCGCGACGGCACGCAGCGGCAGCTCCTGGTGCAGCAGCGGGACCCGCTCGACTCGCAGCCCAGCGACCTGCTCGCAGGTACATAAGTGTTGTATGTACTGTTAGAGGGTGGCTGGCTGTACTGGACGGACGGCGAGGGCGGGCGCGTGTGGCGCGTGCGGCGCGACGGCACGCAGCGGCAGCTCCTGGTGCAGCAGCGGGACCCGCTCGACTCGCAGCCCAGCGACCTGCTCGCAGGTACATAAGTGTTGTATGTACTGTTAGAGGGTGGCTGGCTGTACTGGACGGACGGCGAGGGCGGGCGCGTGTGGCGCGTGCGGCGCGACGGCACGCAGCGGCAGCTCCTGGTGCAGCAGCGGGACCCGCTCGACTCGCAGCCCAGCGACCTGCTCGCAGGTACATAAGTGTTGTATGTACTGTTAGAGGGTGGCTGGCTGTACTGGACGGACGGCGAGGGCGGGCGCGTGTGGCGCGTGCGGCGCGACGGCACGCAGCGGCAGCTCCTGGTGCAGCAGCGGGACCCGCTCGACTCGCAGCCCAGCGACCTGCTCGCAGGTACATAAGTGTTGTATGTACTGTTAGAGGGTGGCTGGCTGTACTGGACGGACGGCGAGGGCGGGCGCGTGTGGCGCGTGCGGCGCGACGGCACGCAGCGGCAGCTCCTGGTGCAGCAGCGGGACCCGCTCGACTCGCAGCCCAGCGACCTGCTCGCAGGTACATAAGTGTTGTATGTACTGTTAGAGGGTGGCTGGCTGTACTGGACGGACGGCGAGGGCGGGCGCGTGTGGCGCGTGCGGCGCGACGGCACGCAGCGGCAGCTCCTGGTGCAGCAGCGGGACCCGCTCGACTCGCAGCCCAGCGACCTGCTCGCAGGTACATAAGTGTTGTATGTACTGTTAGAGGGTGGCTGGCTGTACTGGACGGACGGCGAGGGCGGGCGCGTGTGGCGCGTGCGGCGCGACGGCACGCAGCGGCAGCTCCTGGTGCAGCAGCGGGACCCGCTCGACTCGCAGCCCAGCGACCTGCTCGCAGGTACACTGACATTCTAACTTACTAACCACTCGGAAGAGTAGGGAATGCAAGTAGGTGTATAATTCTAGCGATTTCAATGTTTCTCAGAGCGTCTTGTACAAACCCCTAGTCCGAGCGCCGAGTGCGCAAGATTGACCTCACCTCGCAACCCGCTGACACCTTCATTTGTGTTCTGCGCATCGACTAGCGCGATGTTCACAGCTGCCATTCAGTTTGTAATAACCCAAAATTTGAAAAAATATGATTAAGTTTATTTAATTTTCTCAAATAGTCGGTCAGCCTGTGGATTCACAGTGACTTGAGTGGTTTTCCCTACGTGCATTTCGAGTGTTGATCTTGCATGCGTTATTTTACGCGATTCAACCTGGCAAAATATTTTAACTTGATTTCATTTCTAGTATTCACAGTAAATTTTGATGAAAATCAAATTAAATTTATCGATAGTGTTTTAATTCTAAAGGTATTTATTCTAGTTTATTGGAACTTTTGCAGGATTACTTTTAAAATTAACATAAATGCATAACGATATTTTTCACTTGGCAACCAAGTTGTATTTTTCAAGTTTGTTGTCACATTGTCTTCATTTTAAAACATGCCAACGATCATTATTCTATTTGCAAAAACTGCCGCGACGTCTGCTTTTCAATCTATCGAACGACTTATTGTCCAGTGAAGGACATTAATTTTGTATGAATTTCCATGTTTCTGATCAGAGGCGGCTCGTGACATTTTTTGATGGGTGTTCACCACATACAAACGGAAAAACCGCAAACGGGTATCCCAAAAAGTCTTGGTGCTGTGTACTTAGGTACATAAATGAAAATATTTAAACAAGATTTCAAAAACATGTTATAATTCAGGTTACGTTCCTTTAATTATGTAAATTAACTGCTAATTTTATTGAATAAATAAATGAACACAATATTCACTTAGCTACATAAATCTTGTATGAAATAGAATGCACATCGTAATGCTTGCGCGATTTAATTGTTGTCAAACGCCATCTAGTGACAACTTGTGTGCAACTTCTTGTAGGTCGCGCTTATAAGCAACCAGGAGCGGCGCTCCAGATTAAGCTAATTTCCCATACAAAATCTTCTGTTTCACGTGTCAGGCACTTCCGTGGGGTCCCTCTCACACTCATTCAAAACAGTATTAGGAATCGTACTAAATTTTGTTTCATAGGAGCGCAATCGCTGGCGCACCGCTCGGCGCTCGTTACAACTTGACGCTAAATGCACGGTTTTAATATGGGTACTTATATAGGCACAGTGGCTTATAAATATTGTAACTTAAGGATAAATGTATTAGAAATAGTAATTTTTTTGGGAGTGCACTGCACCGGCGCTCTTTAGGACGAGCCGCCTCTGTTTCTGATCTATTTTTTGTCAAAGAAGTCCTAACAGTAAATGTGTGTTGGCAGGTGTGGCGGTGGACTGGGTGGGCGGCAACGTGTACTGGTCGGACCCGCGGCGCAGCGTGCTGGAGGTGGCGCGGCTGGACGGCAGCCATCGCTACGTGCTGCTCTCCACCGAGCCCACGCCCGTCACCAGTCAGTATCTACTCACTGCTATAGGAGATAACATGATTATCAATACTCTTTGTTGCTATTACTAACAGTTTATCGTAATTTCGAAAAGTGATCCAAGTAGTTAATTCTCTGAATTCAATATTTAAAAAAGTCCTAGTCCAGGTAGGCATTCAGTTGAAAACAGCTGCGATAAAACCTAGCTTGTGGTGACAATATTGTGAACCTCTTCAGACCGAGTTAAACTTGTTATTATTTATTTAACATATTATGGTAATTTCTAGAGTTAAACAATTTAGGAAACTCATTTTCACTGTCAATCATTTGTGATAGTAGTCTTTACATTAATAGTTTAAAACCTTCATGAGACTAGACTGAATGAATAAGGTGTATAGTCATCATGTGCCGCATCATGTTACACTACTTTCATAATTTCAAATGATTAGATTATAATCGAAAACAATATTAGTTAACATACCTACTTTCATAAAAACGAAACATAAAAAACACAATAGAAATAAGTCAGTAAAAAAAAACACTATTGACTTAGCTTACTAAGAAATTATTTCCAAACAGAGTAGCGGAAGAGAGAAAAAAATTGGTCTTAGAAAATGATGTATTTGTACGCGAGATAGTTATCTAAGTATGCGTATGTCCGTAGCTCTGGCGATAGACGCGGTGCGCGGCTGGGTGTTCATGTCGGGCGGCGGCTGGGTGCAGCGCGCGCGGCTGGACGGCTCGCAGCGACAACTGCTCTACAACGGCACCGCCGTCGCCGACATCGCGCTAGACACTCATGTAAGTGTGTGTGTGTGTGTGTGTGTGTGTGTAGCTCTGGCGATAGACGCGGTGCGCGGCTGGGTGTTCATGTCGGGCGGCGGCTGGGTGCAGCGCGCGCGGCTGGACGGCTCGCAGCGACAACTGCTCTACAACGGCACCGCCGTCGCCGACATCGCGCTAGACACTCATGTAAGTTAGCTTGTTTTTTAGTTGACTTTTTGAGTGACGGGGTCTTTTACCTTTAAAATTAAAAAAAGATAAACATCTATAGCCCATCTACACAGGTCAGCTCACAGGCAGTATCAGAACCATGTGGGCCTTTCAGAGTGTGAATGAAAAAACACGATTTAACAGCTTACAGTGCTGACAGTGTGCTAGCAAATAGAGCCACAAAATTAATGCCAAATAAACATAATCTATGAACTCCAACTTTTGTTTGTTATCCTCCGATAGCTCCATCTAGCGGTGAACAGTTGAATTATGGTATAATTACTCTAATTATGATATGTGTTGAGTAAGCACGTTAAACATTTACAGAAGGTACTCTCTTATGTATTCTGAGGCTTGACTACAAGAAATGTTTTATGGAAATGGAAATAGAAAAACGTTTATTGGGACATACAATTCACGAGTTGTATGGGTACATTCAGGATAAACAATTTTAGGGTATGCACCAAAAAGGCATCCGCTCAGCATAGTGTTACCTTACGTGAAAATGTCCATTTCCTCTTTCTACTAATCTGACATGCCAAGACTGAAGTGTGAGTCACAGTACACAGAGAACAGTAAAATATCTACATACAAACGTGCCGCTCTCGGTTTGAATGTGTGTGTGCGCGTCACGCGCCGTGTCGGCACGCGTTTTCACGCACACGCTAGCATAAAATAATAGGGATAAGGTGGTGGCAGTACGGACGGGCTGTGCCGCGTGTCTGTGCACGCTAGGCTACTGTTTATACTGTGTGTCAGTGCAATAAGGTGTGATCGAAGATGTTCACCATTGCCCCCACAGAACGCGCTGGTGTACTGGGCGGACACGTGGGAGGCGAGCGTGTGGCGCATGCGCTACGACGGCAGCGCGCGCACACGGGTGTCCAGCGCGCGCCTCGCCGCCGCCGCCATCGCGCTGCACGATAATAAGCTCTACTGGCTTGACACGTGAGTGCAATTCACTATGACATAGTTCGGGTGGCTGAACCCTGCGTACACTTTTGGCCTTTTACTGTCAAAAGTGGTCTGCGAACGCAATGTTTTCGTTATTATTGCATTTGTGAAAACATAAGTGTGATGTTAAAGATAGGAAAACCAGAAAATTGGCATTCGGTCTTGGCATTAGGCGGGACTCGAACCCGCGTCTTTCGCAAACCAGGCGACTGCACTAACCAATTATGCTACCGAGACCATTAACAGACCGAACGAATTTCTCTGGTATATTATACCTGGTAGCCAGGTTGGTTTCACCAATGTTTAGGCATATACCTTAAACAAAGGTTCGAGTCCCGCCTGATGCCAAGACCGAATGCCTTTTTTTGGTTTTCCTATCTTTAGTAAGATGATAATGCATTATCCCTAATGCTAAAAATAAAATAACCTATAAGTGTGATGTTGTTTATAAATAACTTTATTAATATTAGAAAAATAAATAACTGGCCCAAAGAGTTGTTGTTTAATGCAGAGCACATGCACATTGAAATCATTTTAGATGGAGTTATTCAATTTTACCTACTTATAATCTAATAATGTTTTTTTATGTTTTGTAGTGTTTTGAACCACGGCAGTGTACTGGTGGCCCCGCTGACTAACCTGACGGATTTCAAGATATTGGTTGATAATGTCGGGGACAGTCTGAAAGATATACTGGTGAGGACGTAGCTTTGTGTTGATTTGACTTTTATTGTTTCTATAAAGTTTGACAGGTGTGCCTCCTTTTATTTAGTTGACCTGCAGACGTCAAAGGGGGTATGAGTGCTGCATATTCTGACCCGAAACAGAGTCTCTCCGTAAAACAGCTCTTGATGAAATAATTAAAATTAATGTTATGATATTTACGCATACGCTCTGGACGGCGGCATCGGCTGTTGGCTACTCCACCGTGTCGTACAGTAGCACGTGAGCAATCCCCGCTGTGCCGAATGCAGAGGGTGTTATAGTAGATTATGCCACAAGGGCTTAAAGAAGTGTATTATGTCCCGGGCGTCATATTCAGGCCTCGTATTCAGGATTCTAACTTTAACTCCCTCGCTCCGCTCGGGAGTTAACCGTAGAATCCCTCATACTCGGGGTTCAAGACCGCCCAAGACAAATACACTTTTAAGCCCGCGATGCATACTCTACTTTTTAAACTTTCTGCGAGGTAATCGAAATTAATGGCTGAAAAAAATAAGTGCTTAAGTATTTATTTCAAGTGAAAATAGGTAGGTAATTAAATATGAGAAATTAGTATTTATCAAAAATTAAAAGTGATGTTAGAAACATAAGACAGTTGTGCGAAGACATTGGAAAGATGAATTACAATCTTTGGTACGTTCATTTTATCAGCACAGGACTCAGGAGCTATTTGAGCCGTTGGCGCCTTTTTTCTTTCTTTGGCATCTATTTTGTTAGTGGCCAGTACGACATTCGAACTCAGGATAAAATCTCATTGCACCTAGACATTTTTGACTACACGGTTGCATTCCAAATTCAAATCACTTTAATCCCTAGGGAAATAATGAAATTCAGTACAACATTATGTCCCGGCTAGACCGTAGGGCTATAATGACCTACTTTAGGACAGGTTTACATGACACATAATGTCCCATTGACGAGCAGGTAGTATAAAAAATATGTTATTGGCCTCTAACGCCAAATTGAATATATTCGCAGACAGTCCGCAATCAATATTAAAGCATGTTGAGGAATTACTGTAATCGTTAGTTATTAAGCAACATAATTATGTTACTGGGTTGAGCCCGTTTAATTGTGTTTAATAATAAATAATGAAAATACTATCTTTGTAATAATTATAGTTTAACTAACACTTGTTATTTTTCGTAACTGTGTACCTAAAAAAGAAAATTGTGCTGCAATACAGCTGATAGTCGATAGTGAACCGTCAACTATTGTAATGGCAATCAGACCAATATAGCATGTCATCTCCAGGTATGGTCTCGCGCTGCTCAGACGCGCCCGCCCCCCCTAACTCCGGCCTCGAGCACTCACACAGAGGTGGAGACAGAACAGCTGAACACGTGCTGGGGCGGAGGCGGCTGCGCGGCGCTGTGTCTGCACGCGCGCTGCGTCTGTCCGCACGGGGAGCTCGCACAGGATCAGAAGAACTGCACGCGTGAGTCTACCACCACTACTGTTACTGACCCGCAACTGTTAGCTTTAACACTCTAACACTGGGTTCAAGTACGCGGAACAAAAGGGTTGACCACCCTAAGATCTGTTCTTGCTTGCTCAATGATGACATTGTCAGGAACTTAATCACATTTGTAGTTTTAATCATTTTAAGCAAAGAGAATGTAGTAATTCGATTTATCAAACTTGACACTGCAGCGTAATAGCAAGATCGAACCAATAAAAAGTATTGGTTCAACTGTCAATCGTGAGGGAACATACGTCTAATCGAATTTTAATTTTATTGTCAAACAATAAAGCATACTTTTCGACACAAAACTCTATTCTGACACAGTTTAAAAAGGTAACATGTACTTGCAACGCGGAAAATAATTTATTTGAAAACTGGCCTTGTCATTCTTCGTCTGTACAACACAGTAAAATGACAACGGTTTATTTGGTCCGAAATGATTGCTATCAATATCGAGTGTAATTGTCGTAGGTATTTTTTTATCGCTTCCCGTTGCTTCTGTTTTACCGCGATTGTTGTTAGCTATCTAGAAGCTTCAAATTACCTATACTACTTCGTCATCACCATCCTATGTAAAATAGAGTATATCACCGAGAGGGTTTTAGTAGTCGCAGTCCTTGGATTTTTTATTATCTCGAAGATCTTACAATATTCGTTATTTGCAGCGTACAAGTCGTTCATAATGTACTCGCGCGTAACGAAGATCGACAGCATCCACCTGAGCGACGAGCACGACCTCAACTCGCCCTACCCACCCATACAGGACAAGTAAATATCACATTTTAATTCGCGGATAGTTAATAATAGATGGATGGAGTTCTCACCACAAGAAGTGACAAGAAAAAATCAATAGAGACATTTGAATCTACAGGTGTAGGGAAAATCGAACGCCCTCCTCTTATAATCCCTAAGGGCCATGCCACACTGGCGGATTGCGAGCGTTTTCAAAGCGAAGCGGCCACGCAACGAACCCGCCGCCTGTGCGTGGCGAAGACATCGCGGCTGCGCAGCGAATACGTTGCGGACGCGCAACGATTTCGCCGCGGACAAAACATAGTAGTCGCTTTCGTTCAGTCGATTGGTTGTTATTGGATCCTCGCAATATCTTCGAAGTATTGGTTTACGTTTCTTGCGTCTTCGAAGTAACAAAGCTAACAACAGTATTTCCTCGTCGGAATCCATTCAGTTCGCTGCTCACTCAAGGCGGAAACGTTGCGAATCCGCGACGCGTTCGCTCCGCGTCCGCATCGTGCTGGCTGCGCAACCGCGACGTTTTCGTCGCGCACCCGCGGCGTGTTCGCTGCGTGGCCGCTCCGCTTTGAAAACGCTTGTAATCCGCCAGTGTGGCATGGCCCTAAGAGTTATGAAATCTTGAAGTTAATATATGTATATAATTTTTATTTATTTAAAATGTGTTTACGTTTGACCTCAGTCTCGCCTGATGGTAAGCGATGACGAGGTCGAAGGTGTAACACGCTTACCCAGAAAATGCTTATTCACTCTTGCCAAGGTTGTATTACTTGAATAATGTCTTCAAAACTTGTGTCTAAACCGCGCCTTCAACTGCTTGTGGCAATTGAGCGTTAGGTCCGGCAGTTAGTGTAAAAGGCAGTGTGTCCCCAGGGAGTTGATGCGCAACGCCATCGCGCTGGCCTACTGGTACGACGAGGCGCGCCTCTTCTACTCCGACATCCAGCGCGGCTCCATCAACACCGTGCACTTCAACGGCTCCGATCATCGCGTGCTGCTCGAACGTTAGTATTACAACACCAGTTTATTGTGCCATTCAATAGTAGTAACATACAGCTGTTGAATAAGTGAATAAACATAATTAATTTGGTCAGTTAAAATTAATATTTCCTGTGACTTAATAGCCAAGATGGTTACCACTATAGATTGTTGAATTTTAAACTGACAGGCTAAGACCGAAAAAAGAAGTACGTACCGATTTCACCACGAAGTCGGAACAAGAATGTTGTAAATGTTGAGAAATAAAGCTCAAAACCTAATCTAAGTTTTTCGTACGAAACAGATGTGAAAGCATATGCTTCTCTTTTTCTTTTCTTCTGTTTTTAGTTACATATACTTTACACCATTTTGACTAATTTTGCTAGTCCGCAATTTGAATATCTTTGGAAGGAACCTCTCACAGATAGAATTGTACGAAATTCATAGCTATTCTAGGATATGAGGATGAAAACCGTGATGATGATGAGGTGTGCGATGGTAGATGGTAATTGATGTTGTGTTCCTGTGCAGAGGTGGGCGCGGTGGAAGGCTTGGTGATGGACTGGAGCGGGGGCACGCTGTACTGGACGTGCGCCAGCGCCGCCGCCATCCGCAGCTGCGACGTGCGCGCCGCCCTCGCAGCTAGCCGGGGCCCCTCGGGGTCCAGCGCCCCCGCCGCCCCCGACCCTGCCCCCGCCCCGCTAGTGCGCACCGTGCTGCGGCTCGCGCCCAGCGACCGGCCCCGGGGGATCGACTACGACCCTTGCGAGAAGTACGTAATGCTTTACTATTAAAACTAAAACTTATCTACAGTTAGGTTTTCCATTTGTTCTAGTTGTTTTACTTAGGCGACCTAACTTTTATTTTTCTAACATTTTCACAAATTGTTCGAAAGCCTGCTAAGTATTCAAAAGACTGAGTTTCGCTTTGTATTGTTCGGTCATTAATTCCAAAAAATAATTTGGCCTATGAATTATTTTTCTGATAGGTTTCGTGGGTGCAAGGAAAATATAAATGTTTGATTAAAAATGAGACCTTTCCCTTAGTTTGCCATATAATGTTACATCTTAGGATTTTATCCTTTTAAGCTACGAAATGACGTGATGATACAGGTGACTTTTTTTTTTTCAAAACAGTAAGTAAAGATTTAGCCGACCACGCCTACTTAAAAAACTCACCCTGCATATCAAGGCTTTATGATTTGTTAAGTAATGAGTGCATTGTCGTGCAGACAAGTGTACTGGACGAACTGGCGCGCGTCGCGTCCGTGCATCGAGCGCGCGCACTCCTCTGGGTCCGGGCGCGTCGTGCTGATCGCGCGCCACGTGCTCATGCCCAACGCGCTGGCGCTGGACGTGCCCGCGCGCCGCCTCTACTGGGCCGACGCACGGCTGGACAAGATCGAGCGCGCGCATCTCGACGGCTCCCACAGACAGGTAACTACACCAATCATATTTAAAAGAGGTATAGATACGTTATGTCAGTACTGACGCGAAGTCGAAAACTGTCTCCTGGCGTACGTACCTATGATTTGACTGTGTGTACAAGATAGCATGATTATTTACTAGAGCGTAAACGAGTCTCTCAAACTGTCGATGCTTTGCTTAGGTGGGCATAAGTCCTGATTTTGCATGCCACTTTTTTAGCACAAGTAACCTATCTACGTATTTGTATTATAATATCATTGATCTACACCACCTATCATCGGCATTTCACCAAGAAATCTGCTCAGAAATGAGGAAATTCGTAAAAAAACTAGAGTTGTTGACGTGGCCCAGTGGGTTGCAGATTGAGGTGGCAGTGGGCGGGGCACATAATGCGAAGAACTGTCGCCCGTTAGGGGTCTAAAGGGCCTGAATTGGAAATCATTTGGAAGGGAAACGCAGGTGGGGCGTTCGCCCGTGAGATAGATGGATGTCCCAATAAAGATCGCTATGGCAATAGGAAGAAGCCGATATTCAGCAATGGACTATGTGCGGCATTTAATGATGATGATGACAATTCATAAGTTGTCAAAACAAAAAAGTATCTTGAACTTTATTATGGAGTAATCTTGTATGTTGGAATAAAGGATGAAATAACATAATTATGTAGCAAATGATATCTAACTGAGCGTCTAACATCATGATTGCATCCCTTTCTAACTGAGCAGAAACTATATTATTGGGGTCAGTGATTGATTTTAACATCGTAGTTTTTATGTTACATGTTCACATGTTTATTGGTTAAAAGAGAGAGTTATCTTAACGTTGATTGACGTCTGCAGATCATAACCCGAAGCAGCACCTCGCACCCGTTCGCCCTCGCTATTGCCGGCTCAGCGCTGCTGTGGACCGACTGGGTGGCGCGCGGCGTGTTTGTCGCCGACAAGCTCGGCGGCGACGTCACGGCGCTGCGCCGCGACACGCCGCGACCCATGGGCGTCGTCGCCGTCTTGCAGCAGCGCCTCGTCTGTGAGTAGTGTGGGCCGCTGGGTGGCGCGCGGCGTGTTTGTCGCCGACAAGCTCGGCGGCGACGTCACGGCGCTGCGCCGCGACACGCCGCGACCCATGGGCGTCGTCGCCGTCTTGCAGCAGCGCCTCGTCTGTGAGTAGTGTGGGCCGCTGGGTGGCGCGCGGCGTGTTTGTCGCCGACAAGCTCGGCGGCGACGTCACGGCGCTGCGCCGCGACACGCCGCGACCCATGGGCGTCGTCGCCGTCTTGCAGCAGCGCCTCGTCTGTGAGTAGTGTGGGCCGCTGGGTGGCGCGCGGCGTGTTTGTCGCCGACAAGCTCGGCGGCGACGTCACGGCGCTGCGCCGCGACACGCCGCGACCCATGGGCGTCGTCGCCGTCTTGCAGCAGCGCCTCGTCTGTGAGTAGTGTGGGCCGCTGGGTGGCGCGCGGCGTGTTTGTCGCCGACAAGCTCGGCGGCGACGTCACGGCGCTGCGCCGCGACACGCCGCGACCCATGGGCGTCGTCGCCGTCTTGCAGCAGCGCCTCGTCTGTGAGTAGTGTGGGCCGCTGGGTGGCGCGCGGCGTGTTTGTCGCCGACAAGCTCGGCGGCGACGTCACGGCGCTGCGCCGCGACACGCCGCGACCCATGGGCGTCGTCGCCGTCTTGCAGCAGCGCCTCGTCTGTGAGTAGTGTGGGCCGCTGGGTGGCGCGCGGCGTGTTTGTCGCCGACAAGCTCGGCGGCGACGTCACGGCGCTGCGCCGCGACACGCCGCGACCCATGGGCGTCGTCGCCGTCTTGCAGCAGCGCCTCGTCTGTGAGTAGTGTGGGCCGCTGGGTGGCGCGCGGCGTGTTTGTCGCCGACAAGCTCGGCGGCGACGTCACGGCGCTGCGCCGCGACACGCCGCGACCCATGGGCGTCGTCGCCGTCTTGCAGCAGCGCCTCGTCTGTGAGTAGTGTGGGCCGCTGGGTGGCGCGCGGCGTGTTTGTCGCCGACAAGCTCGGCGGCGACGTCACGGCGCTGCGCCGCGACACGCCGCGACCCATGGGCGTCGTCGCCGTCTTGCAGCAGCGCCTCGTCTGTGAGTAGTGTGGGCCGCTGGGTGGCGCGCGGCGTGTTTGTCGCCGACAAGCTCGGCGGCGACGTCACGGCGCTGCGCCGCGACACGCCGCGACCAATGGGCGTCGTCGCCGTGTTGCAGCAGCGCCTCGTCTGTGAGTAGTGTGGGCCGCTGGGTGGCGCGCGGCGTGTTTGTCGCCGACAAGCTCGGCGGCGACGTCACGGCGCTGCGCCGCGACACGCCGCGACCAATGGGCGTCGTCGCCGTGTTGCAGCAGCGCCTCGTCTGTGAGTAGTGTGGGCCGCTGGGTGGCGCGCCGACTGTAGCAGCCAAGACAAGCCAACGGCAACAGCGACTCATCATTTCTTGTTCAATTGTTCTTTCTTTGGTGGGCTCGCGTCTAACTGAAGCCAAAAGATATGAAAAGACGATCGCACGAAACGCAATAGCAGCTACTGTAACCACGTTTGCTACATCACTTTGTACAATCAAGTATTCATGTGTAGGTATTTGCGTTTGGGCTAAATCTTTCGTTTCGTTTTCAGCCTTCCAAGCGTTCCAAGTATCTCTCCAAAACTTTTTCTTAACCAATCCAAATCGAACGCTATTCTATGTCGGGCTAGCCCCTCCTAACTAGTACGAGATGCCAAGTTACAGAAGCGTTTGAGAACGTTTTTAAATCAAAAATGTTGACCACTATGTTAGATGCGGGTTCGATTCCCGCCTGATGCCAAAATGACTGAATGTCTTTTTCTGGTTTTCAGATCTTTAATAAAGATACTGCATGGAAAATGACACACTATTTTAGTGTTTGTTTTATCTAAATAATTTTACGTCTTACACTATGATTCGCTCCAGGCCCGACGTCGGACCCGTGCGCGATCTCAAACGGCGGCTGCGCGGAGCTGTGCGTGCCGTCGGGCTCCGGCGTGCAATGCGCGTGCGGGGCGGGCCGCGTGCTGGCTGTGGACGCGCGCGCGTGCGTGCCGGCCGGGGCCGCGTGCCCGCGCGCGCGCTGGCCGTGCGCCGAGGGGCCGTGCATCCCCGAGGAGCTGGTGTGCGACGGGGTGCCGCATTGTAGCGATGCTAGCGACGCGAGCGATGAGGATCTCTTCTACTGCAGTTAGTAGACATGTTGCTTCTGTTTCAAGTTTGGATGAAAATTGATTATGTGGATTTGGTTTTTAAAACATTTCGCCTCGTATACAAGGTGAATTTATAAATAATTTCGGTACCGGTTCAGATTCCAAAAAAAACATTAAACAGTTGACCTTTTTTCAAAACTAACTGTTGTAATTTCCACCCAAACAAGAAAAATCTTAAAAATCGAAGGCTTAGTTTTTGTTCAATCTATCTCGAGACACCTTTTGGCATTTTTTTAGATTCTTCATAGTTTTACAACCAACTTTTATTTATATGACTAAAGCTTCTCTAAATTATTCAAATACCTAGTTAAAATGAAGACACGCTTGTGAAACAGACTATATTAATCTGTGAATCTGTCGTTTAATTATATAAATAGAGCTTATTCGTTCTTAAAGCTCGTTTAAGCTTACATTTCGTTAATGTCCTATCATAGGAGCACGTTTAAAGCTAGTTCATAATACTCTAATGCCGCAGCGTCCCGCATCTGTCCCGCCGACACGTTGCGCTGCGGCGCGGGCGGGCGCTGCGTTGCGTTGTCGCGCCGCTGCGACGGGCACGTGGACTGCGACGACGGCGCCGACGAACTCGACTGCGACTGCCCGCCAGCACACTTCAGGTAACACACATTGCTAGAGATGCGCCCTAAACGAATATCTAATACTCAGTAGAATTTGTAAAATGAAGTATTGCACAAAAATATTCAAATTCAATTCAAATTAAAAAAAAGTTAGTAACAATTTATCTTATAAACTTATGTTAGTAAACACAATATTTAACTTTAATATCAAAACATAATTTATCTAATTGTATGGGCCATCACCCACCTCATGAGAAATGGTGAGTCCCATCGGTCAACAAAGACCTTGAGAATAGTGTTAGTGCTGCCTCGCATGCTAGCCAGAGCTAAAGCACACCGTTTTCTCATGCACGTATATCAATGTTAATGTTACTTACTTACTGTTCGCTCCCGGTTGGGATATCCAGCCGAATCACAAGATAATCGTATAGTAGGTTTTTTCTTCGGAACTCTGAATAAAAGTGAACAGAACCACTCATCCGCCCTGTAATGCCCAATGCGAAAGACGTGATGGCACTCTATGGAGGACTAGCGACGCGGTCTAAAACTCTGCTCAGGAAACAGTGGGAGCGAGTTCTCTTCTTTGCAGTTTGACCAATTGTACGCCACATGAACGAATGTTTTCTCATTGAAAAAGATCTCTAGCGGGAATCTATCTCTACTTGGCTGACTTCGTTCGGTGAAGTTCTTATGAAGCGATTTAACAGAACGTACAAATATTAACCCACAGTGGAGAGGGTAGACCTTCACCTCTACTGTAGGGGTCCATAGGAGCTGGTTTAGAGAGGATGAAGGACCAAAATTGTAAGGGTCCATAGGAGCTGGTTTAGAAGGGATGAAGGACCAAAATGTACGGTCAGGAAGCCAAGTGGTTGTAAAGCACCGCATTCCGGCCGCACAGTGAAGGGAATATAGGGTTAGGAAGGGAACTAACTCCCTAGAAAGCCTAGAGCCCCTTGCGTCGAGAGGCTAGGTCGCTAGAGCCCTAGCCCTACCTAACAATAGATACATAGATAGATAGTGAGGGGAGGGAGCTTGCTCCCGGGGTACCCGGGGTGCAAGCGGGAAGAGTTAGGATAGTAGGTAGAGTTGTTGGAACCGCTGCCAGTAGAGCAGGCTCACTCTACTGATCATGATACTGACGGCTTAAGGTGTCTTGGCCGCAGCGGTGGGGAAATGAGAAGTCAACACGGTCGGTTGAAATCTAGTTTATTGTCAAAAGTTGTAAAATATTTATATGCAAGTTAGTTGTTTATCTTGGATACCTAGTTCATTCAAGGACCTTTCCGCCCTAACAGCCATTGGTTCTCCGCGCTATGTGTCCCGCCCACTGTCACTTCAACGATGCAATCCTTCGGGCGATGTCGGTTGCCTTAGTTCTCCTGCGGACCGCGTACCGGACGACGTTCCGTGGACAGGCCCTCCACAAAGTGGACCGACGATCTTGTCAAGGTCGCGGGAAGCCGTTGGATGCGGACAACGCAGGACCATTCGTTGTGGAGATCCTTGGGGGAGGCCTAAGAACTATGTACCTTTGTGTGTCAGATGCGAGGGTGGCGGCTGCGTGAACGTGTCCGGTCGCTGCGACGGGATCGTGCAGTGTCCGGACGGGTCGGACGAGCGCGCGTGCGGGCACGCGACGTGCGCGTCGCTCGGCCCGGACGCCATCGCGTGTGGGGCCGGTGGGGCCTGCTACCGCGCCGCCTGGCGCTGCGACGGGCACGACGACTGCCCCTCAGGCGAGGACGAGCGGGACTGCCCCACAGGTACATTAGTGATAGAGAAGCGCCTGCTACCGCGCCGCCTGGCGCTGCGACGGGCACGACGACTGCCCCTCAGGCGAGGACGAGCGGGACTGCCCCACAGGTACATTAGTGATAGAGAAGCGCCTGCTACCGCGCCGCCTGGCGCTGCGACGGGCACGACGACTGCCCCTCAGGCGAGGACGAGCGGGACTGCCCCACAGGTACATTAGTGATAGAGAAGCGCCTGCTACCGCGCCGCCTGGCGCTGCGACGGGCACGACGACTGCCCCTCAGGCGAGGACGAGCGGGACTGCCCCACAGGTACATTAGTGATAGAGAAGCGCCTGCTACCGCGCCGCCTGGCGCTGCGACGGGCACGACGACTGCCCCGATGCTGAGGACGAGCGGGACTGCCCCACAGGTACATTAGTGATAGAGAAGCGCCTGCTACCGCGCCGCCTGGCGCTGCGACGGGCACGACGACTGCCCCGATGCTGAGGACGAGAAGGATTGCCCCACGGGGGTTAACTTGTATATTAATAGAGTAGTGAGTAGATGAGTGTGCGTGTGTAGTGGAACCAAAGGAGTTAGGTGATGGCAAAAACAATCAAACACGATCCAGTTTCAATACACGCTGGTCTGTGACGCGCGATAGTTTATATGTATGTTTCTAAGCCTAACTCTTCTCCCTTAGGTTCTCTCCTTGAGTTCTCTGTGTCCGGGCGCGTCTCTTTGCATCGAGACGCTAGGTCTCTAAAGCCCTAGCCCTCGGTGCCTGGTCTGCAAGCAGGAAGAGTCAGAACAGCAGATAAACGGGCCAACCGAAACCACTGCCATAAGCACAGCTTCACGCTTCTGATTATAGTACTGTGACGGTGCCTCCTCACTGTCCTTGGCTTATAGAGGGTCAGGGAGGATCGGTACACGCCGCAGTAGAGATATATGTACAATAAAAATCACATTCTTGAAACTGTTTCACTGATAGTTATAGCTAAGCGTTGTTGTTGCGCCACTTCTCCCTCTCTAATCCAATAAGACGACCCCTGAAAACCAGCGTCGTGGTGCTCTTGTACCAGCGCGGCATATGCTGAGTGGGACACGCCTGTTTAACACGTTTGATCTTATTTATTTCAATGTTTGAATTTTTATTTTTTTGTGTCTTATGTGTCAAATAAATTTTATTTCTTTCTTTCTTTCTAAGGGTGTCTTGCTTGTAGAAAACCGAAGCTAAAAGCCAATCCAGTTTAAATCATGCCTATAAAGGCCTTATTTATCCAAAAAAGACTGTATTACGCCACAACTTCCCACCATGATACAGCCATAGATTGGCCGCGGCACAAACAAGCGTTTAATTGACACTCGATTCTGTAAAAAGCTGGGGGAAGTGAGAATTTAATACTTTTAGGTTCCATCAGTTGTCGATTTTGAAGTGAGTTGCCGCTGACGACTGCTACATTTGAGACCTAACTTGTACGGTAATAGCATTAACCAGATTGCACCAAATTCAATTTTTTTGTAGAACTGAGTTTGTGCCCAAACTATTATTGTCTGTTTCTAAGCGGTCCATTTCCCTTCAGCAGCAACAGCTGCAGCAACAACACCAGGCCCGGCCACGTGTGGCCCGGAGCAGTTCCAGTGCGGTGGAGGAGGGGACGAAGAGCGCCGGTTCGCGCCGGAGTGCATCCCGCTGGCGTGGCGCTGCGACGGACGCATCGACTGCGACGACGCATCCGACGAGACGCTGCACTGCCGTACGTACTCTTCGTACTGTGTAATGTACAGTCAGCAAAAAATGTGGTCTACCACCCTACGGTTGAGATTCGTTGGAACATCATGAAACAACAAGGTCAATTTCCCCTGGCAATAAGTTTGTGTCAGTGACTTTTGCTCTCTTTGTCATTTACGATATAACGTCATGCCAAGTGTCAAGATTGAATTATCGCATAAATTGATACCTTGATTGGTATTAATACTTCATTGACGGAGATACTTGTCTTGACAGTGGAATTGTCAGTGAGACTTTCTTTTTCAGTAGTAATAAGTTTCTCTTCAAAAAGATCGACATGGTTTTAGTTGAGCAAAATAGATTATGGCATTTAATGAGGTTAAACTAAGTCACACAATGACGTCAAATGTCAGGCATCCTAAATATCTGACAAAACGTCATAACGTAATTGTGCATGTGTTAAACTCTGTTAGAAAAGTCAACCTTAGCGATCGTTACATCTCGCAGAATCTTTTGTCAAAAGTGGTAGACGACTTTCTTGGCTGACTGTACGCTTAGCCGTTACGTTTGTGGATTTCTAGACGACTGCCTTCTTAGGCTTAGCGGTTTTAAAATTTGCGAGGCTTCTAATTCAATGTTAATCTTTGTTGATTTGAATGAAATTATTAATTATAAAACATACTACGGCGGATTTTTAGTGTTGGCGATCTCTGCATCACATTTGTATCTGGTTTGCATAAATAAGAATTAGGAGCTTTTATATCTAAAAATACTGTAAAATAAAAATAATTAATACTGTATGTTTCCTGAAGAATAAATAAAACTAATTGTACACACCGAACTTATCAAGACTCATGTTTTAGGTTAAATCAAAGTCCAAGCTCAAGATAACTGTAATTCTCCAATTTGAATAAACGTTGTGTTTGAGTTAACTGGATGCGAACACCTGTATTTGAAAACTTGACTCGTTGACATTTAGCGATTAGCCATAACAATAAGTTCGTTCGACCGTCATATAATGTTTTGTATGTATTAGGTCACACACTGTTACTAAATAGATTATGTTTTGTACATAAATAAAATGTTAGTGTAAGGGTGTGCGGTTTCTTCTGGCACAGGTGTCTCTTCACTAAATAGAAGAAGTCAACCTCTACACTGTCACCATGTTTTTGTTACCCAATATTTTTATTTTCATTAGGTCACAAAGAGAACGTGACGTGCACGATAGACGAGTTCCCGTGCGCGCTGCACACGGCGTGCGTGCCGCTGCGTGCACGCTGCGATGGCGTCGAGGACTGTAGCGATGGAGGAGACGAGGCCGGCTGTCTCTGTCCCCCTCGCACCTTCCGCTGCGGCGGCGACCAGGCCTGTCTGCCGCAGGTATTGTACAACGTAGCGACGGCACGAGGCCGGCTGTCTCTGTCCCCCTCGCACCTTCCGCTGCGGCGGCGACCAGGCCTGTCTGCCGCAGGTATTGTACAACGTAGCGACGGCGGCCTACATCTGCCGCCGCGGACTACATTTGCGGTCTACATTTTGCCGAGCGAATATGAACTCAACAGAGGAAGATATGAGCCTACCACCGATATTCAGGTTGCTGGGGTTTTTCTTGGTGTGTTCCATCACCGAAATTGTGCAATAAACAAAGTAGGTGTTTCGGCCTGTCTTGAATTCGGGTCCACCTCAAGCCAAAAGTGTAAAACCACTGGGCCTCAAAGCTTTTACACAATCAAGTTTATGATACTGACTATTGTGCGTTTGTACTGCGATGCTGGTGTAGGTAATGAAGATTAAAATCAATATCTCTTTATAACCTGTTGAGCGCAAAGGCACCGCTCTGTTAGATAGCAGGCACAGTAACTATTACTTTGTCGCGGGTTTGGTTCTCGCATCAGTACAAATATTTGCTGGGTTTATGTGGTACCCTTGTGGTTTCTGGTTTCCATAACACAAAGGAAAGCCTGATCTTGCAACCAGAAAAATGAATGTGATTTTTTCTCGTATTAATTGATTTAAAAGCTATCTTGTGTCGAATAATGCCTGAATGTTATCCAAATTGAAAATTATATGCAATTGCTTAAACACGTTTTATCATAGCCATAGAATACTGTGTTTTTTATACTACTTTACTATTACAATTTGCGTGAAATTGTTAATAGTTAGTGAAAGGCTTTTCAGCTGGTGTGGGCCCTTCTTTCACAGACTTTGTCTTTGAGCATTTTAAAGATTCTTCGTCTGCATTGTTACAAATTAAGTATTTCAGCAAGCACTACACACTCAACAAAAGCAATAAGTTGAACACTTTGACTGTATGTTACCCAGGAGGAGTTCTGCGACGGCGACGTGGACTGCGGTGACGGGTCTGACGAGCCGCCGGGCTGCTCGCGCCAGGCCCCGCCCACCGCCCCCGCCCCGCCCGCCGCCCCCGCCCCGCGCCTGCCCCGCCCGCCCGCCCTGTGCGCCGGCGCAGGTGTTGGCGCGCTATACTGCGCCGGGAGATGTCTGCCGAGGGCCTTAGTGTGCGATGGACGGGACCATTGCGAGGATGGAGGCGGAGGCGGCGCTGGGACCGATGAGGACCCGGAAATATGCAGTGAGTCCTAGCTACATTGACAGTTTTCCTTATACACTACTAGGTTTTAGAACTATCGACACAATTTCGGAAATGTTTCCTTTCGAATAGAATACGTTTATTTGCTTTAAATGTGGTACAATATTGATGTCAATAATGCTTATTTAGTTCACAACACATTCAACTAATGACTAACTAATGAGGGTACCTACTTAAATTGTTAAATATACAGTAAATACTTTTTTCCTCGGCACGATTGTATGCCAGAGAAAAAAAGCAACAGAATTCGCTTCGATCAAACTTGATATTTTAGCTACCTATAGAACTGTCCGAAACGTTTTAAAACTTAATGTTTCGATATTAAATCCTTATATTCTTATTAACAGATTTAAAAAAAGGAAGAGGCAATTTGATTGTTAAATTCAATTTTTTGTTAAATTCCATGCCATTCATTCAGTACTTGTTACTAGAAGTGTAAATCAGGAGTGGAAAGTGAAATTCTACTCACTCTCGTCCAGTTATATGGTCCTAAAAAAGCTTGTTGTCTGAATAATAAATGTTTTTTTATCATTATTTTTTGGGTTGGCCGATTGTTGATTGTCACCATAATAAAAAAGGTTTATATTTACATCAAGTATAATACTACTATATTATACGATTCAAACTTAATGGCGGCTCGGAAGTTAGCTGCGAGCGCCGAGTGCGCAAGATTGACTGCACCTCTCAACCCGCTGACACCTTCATTAAATGAAGGTGTTAGCGGGTTGTAGTGTGTGCACCTCAACCCCTATATATACGCATTGTCTATATGAACAATAGGACACAATAAAGCGCAACATCGAGCCATCAACACGTCGTTTAATTAGTACATCTCCCGGTCCCATTGCATGGCGACCCTGCCAGTGCTGCCTCACGGCGGCGCTGCGCAAGATGGTTAGGACAAAGAAAAGTGAATTATGTGCCCAGTAAAAGACAATATTAGTGTGAACTGTCCGTGAAACTTTGGAAAAAAAAGTGAAAATGTGAAGACACAAAATAATGTGAGAGAGACACAAAATTATGTTTTTTTTTATAATAAGTTTGAATATTAAATAAGTAAGAACCTCAGTGAAGAAAAAAAAAAATTTTAGAAGTCAAATAAAATAATCAAGAACACAAGAAGAGTAATTGTGAAAAGTTAAATCAAGATCTTGGTGCTGGAGCGGCGCGGACGAAGCTGAAAATGTAATGTTAAAAGCGGGGCGCAGGGAGATGTTGGAGTCGGATGTGGATGCAGCAGGGAGTTGTTCCAGTCAAGGACAGCTCCAGGCAATCCAGAGAACACGGACCACCAGGATATAAATTCGTATTTGTACCAAAATTTATTTCTCTCAATTTTAAGTTTAAATAATTGATTTTCAAGTCAATCAATATTTTATTGAATCAATGTTTTTTTTTTTCAGTAGCAGTCATAATTTTGAATATTATTATTTTTTCGATTGAATTGATTTATTTTTAACACTGAGGTAGTTAAGAAATATTCGTGTAGTTTTCTTATAAAATTTATTAAAGGGTTCATTATTCATTGGAAAATTAGAAATATGATAATTAAGAAATTAAAAAAGTGATGATGTGTAAAACTACTTAAATGAAATGAAAAAAAACACTTGAGAAATATATTTGCTGAATATAAATGTTTAATGAACCTAAATTGTACTCTAAAAACTATTATGTATTTAACAATGTTTAGCATGTACACTGTTGACAACTTATCCCTTTATTATTTTGATTATCGAAATATGTTTGTATAATTCTGTGTCACTAAGAAGACTTTAAAGAAATATGAGAAATAGTTGTTCTATTGAATTTAGTAAAAAAGCGTAAGTACTCAAAGTAAAAGATTTGTTTTTTTGTTAAGATCAAATGTCATAATATCTTTGCAAAACGTATTTTCAATGACATTGTTAAAAAGCAATAACAAAAAGGTTAGTTCAATATTTGGCAAAAAGTAATTACTGTTTATCAAATGGCATTATGTCGTTCAAATTAATATTGATGTACCTAGTTAAATTCCTATTTTTACTAATTTTATTATTTAAAGTTGCCTTAATAGTTGAAATAACAAAAAAATGAGGAAAATTTATCTAAGTTTATGAAGTCTGTTGAAGTATTGTTTTTTTTCTTAAACAGCAATTTATTAAGAAACGCACATTTTAAAATCATGTTTGATGTTCTAGCATGAAATTAAATTAATAAGTTTTCTATGAAAGATTGTAATGAGTACCTATTGTAATTGTAGAAACATTATACGTAATTGTGTCTAGTAACAAGGTATGTTACCTAATTAGTAACTCACCAGATAAGGCAGGTATGGTCATCGTAATATCAAACCGTTTGCATTCCAGATAAAAAAGCATAGTTTGCATTCGTTGGAAACAGACAGAGCGGTAACTTAATGCTTGTCCAAATAAAGAGTACACGAGTTGTTCCAGAAATGATGATGACTAAGTTTCGTTTTAAATGAGATAACTTACGATTTTACTTGCAACTTTTGATTTTGAATATTGTACTTGGAATGTTTTATTATATTTGATTTTTATTTCGATCGTTGTCACACAAATATGTATTTTTTGTAAAGGAAGTAATTCGCTTAATTTCAAGTTTGAAAGGATTCATTTTTAATTGAGTAATTCATTGGAATAAGGAAGTAAATAACTAAGTACGGTTATAGGATTGGGAAGCTGTATTAAAAGTCTTTTTGTTACGAAATGTTTACAATTAGGTACAGCACAGAAGTTAGCTATTAAAGAAAGAGTTGTATTTATGAAGGTTTTGGACAGAAAGGTTAGTGTTTGTTTAAAGATAAAGGAAAATAATGTAGCTTATAACGATTTTAATGCTAGCGGATTGATCACCTGAGAGCTTAGAATGCTTTTATAACCTCTATTAGGAATTGAGTTTTTATGTTTGTTATTGTATGTAAGGAAAAGTAAATGCTCATTATACGGTACAAGGTATATTTTTATGGTACATGGGTGGTCAGGTCCTACGTGTCGATCATGGTGTGAACGAGCTTTCCTCTGTGAGATAGTGTTTGGATTCCTGATGAGGCTTAAATGGTGACCCCCAGAGAAATAAAATGGCACAAGGTTGTCCATATTTATGATGATGATGAATGATAAGAGTCGACTATAAATAAATGGTTAAATAAATGTACCAGAATAAATGAGGAGAAAAAGGCTGAAGGAAAAGCCAAGAGAATTAAGATAGGCAAAGTACCTATGTTTATATCGTGTTATTGTACCGAAGTGATATGAAAGAGCAAGAGAATGGAAAAAAGTGTGGTGCAATTTTTAATCAATGATAATGATAAGAGAAATATGTGAAAGGGTAGAAATGAAAGAATAAAAAGAATTAAGTAGCTGAATGTATTAAAGGTAAAAAGTGTAATGAAATGTTAAAAGAGGCAATTTTTTTTTTCATGATGATAAAAGCTTGAAAGTTAGTTGAGATAGAAAAAAAAATAAAACGTACCTATGTTTAATAATACTAGGTGATATTAGGTTGAGATTATTGTTATTAGAAAGTGTGACAATGAAAAATAAAATGTTTAGGATATGTAAAAGGAAACAACATTATGAAATTGTTAGATTAAAATTATTAATTCTTTAAATATTTGAAGAAATTGTATTCAAACTATGACCAGCCTGCAACTACCTAATTTGTCGAAATGTTTTTTTTGGTTGTCAACAGTGCCAGTAACAGTGCCAGTATAAGTGATAGTATTTCAAGTGCTAGTTTGTATGACAGTGTAACCGATAGTAATAAGTGAATGTAATCGTTAGATATTAATAACCTATTACGCAAGATAAAATAAGTGGAGCTTTGTTGTTGTTTACTTGATGTCAAAATATTCAAAATTTAAATACAACTGTACTTTTTTTATATTTTTTATAATGAAATAATTACGATTTATGTTATTCTAAAGAAACGAACATCTTCATAATTTTGTATAGTAGCATAAAATTAATACTTGAGACAAAAACATTTAAACCATGTAATTTAACTGTTTAAAAATTTGAAAAAAAAACTGTAGTGTATTTTTTTATTCTTTTAAAAACGGGGGAGGTGTAGTGTGTGCACCTCAACCCCTATATATACGCATTGTCTATATGAACAATAGGACACAATAAAGCGCAACATCGAGCCATCAACACGTCGTTTAATTAGTACATCTCCCGGTCCCATTGCAGGGTCAACAAACACAAATTTTGTGTTCTGCGCATCGACTCGCGCGATGTTCACAGCCGCCATTATGTTTGACTCGTACTATAACACTGTTGTATCTTACAGGTTCGTTCGCATCCTCGTTCGGCACAGACGCGGAGGTGGGCCTGGCCCGCGAGGACGAGGGCTGCGCGCGCGGCCTGTGGCGCTGCGGCAACGGCGCATGCGTCGCTCGCAGCGCCCTCTGCGACGCCCAAGACGATTGTGGCGACTACACCGACGAGTGGCGCTGCAGTCAGTACTTGTGCATCTATTATCAGGGACATCAACTAAATATAAAATGCAATTTCGACCGCCTATTACGGTCATCCAACATATTATTGCATTTTCTAAAGAAAGCGTACAATACACAAAAACACTATTTGGCTCACTATGTTGATAGCAAATCGACCACCCATAGTTAGAAGCAAACTCGGCAGTGGAGCAATAAAGCAGACTTTTCTATCTTACATTCATGAGAAGTTCAAACACAACACTTGTAAAATACCATATTTCAACATTCCACTACGACAAACTGATGGTTACAGTAAATTTATTCAGTGTCCATCATAGAAACAGATATGCAGTACAAAAAATCACAGACACGTAACATAGAATATTGTTATACAAGTTTTATTACTCTTTCTTTTAAACTTAATGTGCTTCGTCTTCAATATTACCCTATAAACCACCTTTTTGATCAGACGACATGACATATGTTTTTATTATTGTTTTTAGCATTTTCCATGCAGTATCTTTACTTACTAAAGATCTGAAAACCAGAAAAAGACATTTGGTAGCATAATTGGTGGTGCAGTCGCCCGGTTTGCGAAAGATGCGGGTTCAAGTCCTGCCTGATGCCAACATGACCAAATGTCTTGTACTGTAGGTGGGGACCGGGAGTACTGAATGATGCACTGTTTATAGTTTGACGTATGATTTATTACTAACTAATGTTACTTAAGCTAAACCTTATATACTAACTAATTGGGTGAGGCGCGTCACACACTACACCTACCCCTTTTTATTGAAAAAAAAAAAAATAACATAAGAATATTTTTTTTGTTATAATAAATCTGTTGACAATATTTTTGCTGGAAATTTTGTTCTAAGTAAATTTTCTAGTCAGTTGAAATATGAATCACTATTATTTTCAAAATAAAGTTAAAGAAAAACTAAAATGTAAACAAATCAATATGGATGCCTTATTTATAAGTAGAAACTGATTGAAAAAATATGAACAGTAAAACACTACTACCTAAAACCTACTGGAACCTTACTTCTTGGAAACAATTATATTTAGATACAAATAAGTGCATTCACATAATAACTTTATGTTACCTACTCACAATCTCGGTAAACATATGTATTTTTCTATCTGGCCATTGATTCATTAATCTCATAATTAAAAACAAACAATTCTGAAATCGTGAAAAAAAAAATTTTTTTTTTCATATCTTGGCCTATCAATCGAAACATGTCTCAGCAAAGCATATTATATCCTTGATTTTAGTTGTCATTTTCTTAACTTTTACAACTACTTCCAAAACTCTCAAAATAATCAAAGGTACGGTACACATAATTTTCCTATATTTGGTACATATTATTTCACTTTAGGGCATCTGGTGCCTGGTGGTGGTTATTCGCCATAATCACTCTATGCGAAAATCTTGCGTCATTTACTTTATTAATGTCGACTTTCATACTCTTATTGGTATCTGTGGTCAATAGGTTCCAACTTGTCTCACAGAGGAAAGCTCGTTCACACCATGATCAACAAAAGGATTGACTCACCTTGTACCTTGTACCATACAAATATAATTGTAATACAGGATCTCGTTCCTATCATTATCACTTTTAATCTTGTGTACCATTCCTTAGAACTTGTTATTTTCTTGATACTTAATTTTCTTTTAAAAGCAAAGTTATCATTTCCGAACAACATCAACAAAATAATTATTTGGCTTATTGAAGTCATCAAACACATTTGGGTGATCAGTCCACTTGCATTTAAAACATTATCAGCCTAATTATTCCTAATCTTACCTACTCTTACTAACCTCGCATGCATTCCAAACCTTAAAATGGTATCTTACCTTATAATATGCTTGCTTCGTTGACAAAATATCGTTACAGTCTAAGTACATCGAGTGATTGTAATACGAGAATGCACTCGTGTAAGCTCGTCAGCAGTTTTGAACACAGCGCTGACTTACACTGGTCACTAATATGAAATTAGGTCACAACCATAAATGATTTTCGTAACAAGTTTCAAAAAATTAAATTGAAAATACACCAAATTACAGACATTAAACGATGAACTCTATCTTATTTCGTATTTGATATGAAATAATTAACTTCAAAAAAAAAAACGGAATTCCAAAATTCGTAAAAGACGCATATCATTATGTTAAAGTAAGGGGTTCCAGTAATTATCTACTCAGAAATACATTAATAGAAAAGAGTAAATACTCATCACACTAAAACGAACTTAAAATTAGAAGTATCCTCCTTACATACTACACGTACTTATATTCGTAACACGTTCGTGATTACATAACATCAATTTCCGATAGTAAATCTAGCTGGGCCCTTACACTAGTAAAATGTAACATAAAATATAAATGAAATGTGAAAAAAAAATTACACTGGTCCTTCACAGTGTGTCCTTCCTGTTGTTCCTTCATGGTGCCTTCTTCTTGCTTCAGCGAGCAGTTACCTTCCGGGACACGAACATCTCCCGGCTGCACCATTTCACTTCCATCTGACACCATGTTTCGCCCTGCGCCCAGCCATCATTTTTTCTAACCATCATCACCTGAGTCCATCACCTCCCGGCGCCCCGCGCCTTCTCCTTGTCTCCGTTTTCACACACTGGTTTTCCGTATCCAAATCCAAGTCCGAGTAATATTTTTTTGTTTTAAACTTCGTTTTGATATTGTCCAATTATTATTAAATTATTGATTATAATTTTATTCACTGCATTTTTTATTTTAATTGCGCAGCGTTGCCCTGAAAGGCAGCACTGGCAGGGTCGCCATGTACTGTAGGTGGGGACCGGGAGTACTGAATGATGCACTGTTTATAGTTTGACGTATGATTTATTACTAACTAATGTTACTTAAGCTAAACCTTATATACTAACTAATTGGGTGAGGCGCGTCACACACTACAGTCTTTTTCTTTTTTTCAGATCTTTAGTAAGTAACGACATGACATGTTAGCTTGAGTTGTTTGTTGTTGCTAGAAACCTTGTCTTGCAATCATTGTCATCACATTTAGCACTAGTAGCCTTTATAGCTCGTTCACGTATGTTCTCCCAACTATAACAGTGTATTGCATGTGTCTAGACGTGAACGAGTGCGCGATAATGAACGGCGAGTGCGCGCACAACTGTACGGAGCTGGTGGTGGGGCGCTCGTGCTGGTGCCGGCGCGGATGGCGCCTGGTCAGCACCGGCGCCTGCGCAGACGTCGACGAGTGCGCCGAGGACGACCCTTGCGACCAGCGCTGCAGGTAACCAGGCTAGGCCAGGCAGTGCCCTTGCGACCAGCGCTGCAGGTAACCAGGCTAGGCCAGGCAGTGCCCTTGCGACCAGCGCTGCAGGTAACCAGGCTAGGCCAGGCAGTGCACGACCATCAGATAGGTGGATGCATCAACACCGGTGGACGAACAATGTCGACTAATTGATAAAATGATGGTCCATTTGACTCAAGATACAGACAGACAGTGAGCGGCTGACGTTTGCTTCTCAATACGTTTTAGATGGATCGTCTCTACAACGCAATAAATTCATGCACTACACTGCAATAAATAAATAAATGCGTAACTTCGCAACCTGCATACATTACGACCGATTTGGTGTAATTGTTGAGAAGTCGGCTACTAAAAACAGGCTTTAGAATTAAAGCCCGTTTTATGAGCTAATGCTCATCTTGGGGCTAGATGGCGCTGTTTGTGTGTATGGGCCGCTGTCATACAGCGCCTGTGTGGACTATTTATAATATGTGTGGAATGTCCAGGGATATTTATTACATTCAGCCCCTCAGTAATCAGCAATGAACAGTTACCCGCCTTCTGTTTACCTAATCGTGACGCGCCTTTCGGCCATGTTTTTAGAGTTACTACTACACCAGAATAAGGTGAGAATGTTGGCCCGAATTTCAAGAGGCTTTAATATTTCTCAAGCTGAGTGCTTATTTAAAGTTGTTTTCTTCTAGGAATACGATGGGCAGTTTCGTCTGCTCTTGCGAAGCCGGATACAAGCTGATGGCCGATGGAATTAACTGCAGTCCCATATCATGTAAGTTTCAAAAACATAGATAATTAGATTTGATCCATTTATTAACATAATGTGACACAATACACTTGTCATGGTGAGAAAAAAATACAGACATTTAAATGCATAATAAAATTAATAGTGTAGAACTTTATATTCGGTTTACTTAGATAGCTAAAGATACTAAATACAGGTGCAGATAGGAACGCGAAAATGGCACTGTATATCAGTCATGAGCTCTACCTTTAAGGTTTGCTTCTTCTATTCGATAAAAAAATCAATGAAAAGCGACTTGTCTTGCAAAAATACGAGTATTTCATTCAATAAATGAGTCCCTCAATGTTTAGTAAAATAATTTGAAGTTGAAACATTGATGACCGGTCAGGAGCGCAGACTTTCTGTATACCTTAACCTAGATAACCGTGTTTTGTAACAAGTTTCTATTTTGCACGGTTAACAATGTCCATTGTTGTAGCGGTGGAAGCGTCGCTGATCTTCACGAACCGCTACTACATCCGCCGCGTGTCGCTGGTGGACGGGACGACCTCACTCCTGGCGCACAACCTGAGCAACGCCGTCGCGCTGGACGCGTGGGCGGCGCGCGGTTGCCTGTACTGGAGTGACGTCACGCGCCTCGGCAGCGCGCTGCGGCGGGACTGCAGCGCCATTGATCAGCGGCAGCGGCCGACGACACAGCAGCAGGGGTCGCAGGTGAGACAGAGCGATGAGAGAGTAGCTGTCTGTACTGGAGTGACGTCACGCGCCTCGGCAGCGCGCTGCGGCGGGACTGCAGCGCCATTGATCAGCGGCAGCGGCCGACGACACAGCAGCAGGGGTCGCAGGTGAGACAGAGCGATGAGAGAGTAGCTGTCTGTACTGGAGTGACGTCACGCGCCTCGGCAGCGTGCTGCGGCGGGACTGCAGCGCCATTGATCAGCGGCAGCGGCCGACGACACAGCAGCAGGGGTCGCAGGTGAGACAGAGCGATGAGAGAGTAGCTGTCTGTACTGGAGTGACGTCACGCGCCTCGGCAGCGCGCTGCGGCGGGACTGCAGCGCCATTGATCAGCGGCAGCGGCCGACGACACAGCAGCAGGGGTCGCAGGTGAGACAGAGCGATGAGAGAGTAGCTGTCTGTACTGGAGTGACGTCACGCGCCTCGGCAGCGCGCTGCGGCGGGACTGCAGCGCCATTGATCAGCGGCAGCGGCCGACGACACAGCAGCAGCCGTCGCAGGTGAGACAGAGCGATGAGAGAGTAGCTGTCTGTACTGGAGTGACGTCACGCGCCTCGGCAGCGCGCTGCGGCGGGACTGCAGCGCCATTGATCAGCGGCAGCGGCCGACGACACAGCAGCAGGGGTCGCAGGTGAGACAGAGCGATGAGAGAGTAGCTGTCTGTACTGGAGTGACGTCACGCGCCTCGGCAGCGCGCTGCGGCGGGACTGCAGCGCCATTGATCAGCGGCAGCGGCCGACGACACAGCAGCAGCCGTCGCAGGTGAGACAGAGCGATGAGAGAGTAGCTGTCTGTACTGGAGTGACGTCACGCGCCTCGGCAGCGCGCTGCGGCGGGACTGCAGCGCCATTGATCAGCGGCAGCGGCCGACGACACAGCAGCAGCCGTCGCAGGTGAGACAGAGCGATGAGAGAGTAGCTGTCTGTACTGGAGTGACGTCACGCGCCTCGGCAGCGCGCTGCGGCGGGACTGCAGCGCCATTGATCAGCGGCAGCGGCCGACGACACAGCAGCAGCCGTCGCAGGTGAGACAGAGCGATGAGAGAGTAGCTGTCTGTACTGGAGTGACGTCACGCGCCTCGGCAGCGCGCTGCGGCGGGACTGCAGCGCCATTGATCAGCGGCAGCGGCCGACGACACAGCAGCAGCCGTCGCAGGTGAGACAGAGCGATGAGAGAGTAGCTGTCTGTACTGGAGTGACGTCACGCGCCTCGGCAGCGCGCTGCGGCGGGACTGCAGCGCCATTGATCAGCGGCAGCGGCCGACGACACAGCAGCAGCCGTCGCAGGTGAGACAGAGCGATGAGAGAGTAGCTGTCTGTACTGGAGTGACGTCACGCGCCTCGGCAGCGCGCTGCGGCGGGACTGCAGCGCCATTGATCAGCGGCAGCGGCCGACGACACAGCAGCAGCCGTCGCAGGTGAGACAGAGCGATGAGAGAGTAGCTGTCTGTACTGGAGTGACGTCACGCGCCTCGGCAGCGCGCTGCGGCGGGACTGCAGCGCCATTGATCAGCGGCAGCGGCCGACGACACAGCAGCAGCCGTCGCAGGTGAGACAGAGCGATGAGAGAGTAGCTGTCTGTACTGGAGTGACGTCACGCGCCTCGGCAGCGCGCTGCGGCGGGACTGCAGCGCCATTGATCAGCGGCAGCGGCCGACGACACAGCAGCAGCCGTCGCAGGTGAGACAGAGCGATGAGAGAGTAGCTGTCTGTACTGGAGTGACGTCACGCGCCTCGGCAGCGCGCTGCGGCGGGACTGCAGCGCCATTGATCAGCGGCAGCGGCCGACGACACAGCAGCAGCCGTCGCAGGTGAGACAGAGCGATGAGAGAGTAGCTGTCTGTACTGGAGTGACGTCACGCGCCTCGGCAGCGCGCTGCGGCGGGACTGCAGCGCCATTGATCAGCGGCAGCGGCCGACGACACAGCAGCAGCCGTCGCAGGTGAGACAGAGCGATGAGAGAGTAGCTGTCTGTACTGGAGTGACGTCACGCGCCTCGGCAGCGCGCTGCGGCGGGACTGCAGCGCCATTGATCAGCGGCAGCGGCCGACGACACAGCAGCAGCCGTCGCAGGTGAGCGAAAGGGAGACAGAATAGCAGCGATGAATCAGAATCAGAATAATTTATTTGCATAAAAGTGGCACATATGTGGTATTACATTAGTTGAACAGGATCACACATTTCACCAGAGTATGGCATGCAGAATAAGACATAAAATTAAGTTCAATATAAAATATCATAATAAATAAAAGAGGAACGAAAAAAATCAGTGGGTTACAACATCCGGGTTTCAAAAAACTTTGTGTATTCCTCCATTGCGTAGAAACATTTTTCTATTAACCACTTTTTGAGATACGATTTAAATCGGTTTAGTGGCAGCATTTTGATGTCCTCCTTTAAACGACTTTTATAGTCAAACAATAAGTGCTTCTACTATACATACAGTGTTGTTGTGCTGATGGGTAGAAGAAGGTGGGTGGTAGATGAAGGAGCCTACATTGGCTGGTTCATCAACCTTCAGCGGGCCTAGCATGCGCAACATCGACAAAATAGCCATCTCCCCCTCTTTCGCTCGAGAGAATCGAAGGGCGTGACTTGACTTCGTTGCTTCTCGACAGTGCTGCCATATTACAGAAAAAAAATATTACAAACTCCATTTTTTTACTGGTAACACTTGTAAAATTAATTCACACAAAGACTCAATCAAGAGTAAGTAAAATATTTTGTTACTGCTTATCTCATAACAAAAAATAGAAAGATTTTGTTTTTAGATTGATTGTGTGTTTGAGACGAAAATAGGCCGAGTATTTCGACTCTAAAGTAAAAAGCAAGCACGCGTGCGCCATCTGTCGCCACTTGCCACAATCAAGTTGCACACTGTTATCTCAGTTGCTTTTTGTTCACATAGCCATTCATTAATAAAACTTGTGTTTATTGAAGAAATTGATATGTGAAAATTACTTTTTAATTATGAATGGTATAAAAGCAACCGTAATAGGGTGTTTAGACAACGCCTGTCAAAGTTTCTTTAATTGGAGAACTTTTAATTTGGGCTTAGCGGCGCCATCTGTGAAGATTACTTTCCATATAAAAGTAGTCCGGTCTTGTCATTTTATTGTTGTTGAACAACGAATATTTGTAATGTTATATTTAATTATTGTGATGTGATGTGACACCGAATGGGAGTTGGGTTGTATTGTGGCCCCGTTTTAATTCACTCTAATGATGGTAAGCAAATTTCAAAAATATAATGTCCTTTTACTCCAAATTCTAAAAGGTTATGTCGTATCGTTTTAGCATTGACGTGTATTTTAATCCTTTTCTTTTTCTGACAAAGCTGCACGCGTTGTATTTTAATAGTTTGGCATACAATTTCACTCGTCTCGTCACTTCTCGTCCACCCTTCCGATCGACGAGTAATTAAGCCAACAGAAATGTCAAAAATCGATAAATCCGTGATAAAACAGTGGTGCCATGTTAGGGCTTGTCGAGAAATCCGTATTTTCCATACAATATTTCAAATCTGACATTAAGCGGCCATGTTAGCAACAGTAGAGAAAATGGAGAAATGGCTGCAGGGCGACCTGTGATTGGCTATTTGCTCTCTCGGATTTACTCGCGGCGTGCATGCTAGCCCCGCAGGCAATTGCCTCAAGTATTTGGAACAATATTGTAAAAGAACATTTTGGCAGTTTTTTTTTATCTAAGAAGAAATCAAATTTGCAGTGTTATTTTAGGTTTTTAGTAATCTCAAGGGCTGTAATTACATTAAATCGGGATGTTATCGATTTGTTTTTGTGGACGTAATGAAGGAAAAATGAAAACCCGCTCCACCGCGCGTTTCTGAATTCGAAGAGATTCTTCGCAAGGGAACACTGTTGCATGAAATGGCGCCTGGTTATCCCAGTGTCAGCACTTTCAGCCTTCGTGGTCCAAACGTTTGATTTAGATTGTGAAAGCTGTGGCTTCAATTCCCACATTAAGTCACTACTTTTATCGTCTTATTATTGAGTGAAACATGTTTCCTCTCTGCAGCTGCTCCACGGCGCGACCCTGCAGAACCCTGACGGTCTGGCGGTGGACTGGGTGGGGGGCAACGTGTACTGGTGCGACAAGGGCACTGACACCGTGGAGGTGTCGCGGCTGGACGGGCGACATCGGCGCGTCGTGCTGCGCGACGGGCTGCAGGAGCCGCGCGCCCTGGCGCTGCACCCGGCCTCGGGGTGAGTGGGGGGAGACGGGGGAGGTGTCGCGGCTGGACGGGCGACATCGGCGCGTCGTGCTGCGCGACGGGCTGCAGGAGCCGCGCGCCCTGGCGCTGCACCCGGCCTCGGGGTGAGTGGGGGGAGACGGGGGAGGTGTCGCGGCTGGACGGGCGACATCCTACGTAGAGTTCGGCCTCTGACTTCATGCCTGCAGCCTTGCTTTTCATCCTCATAGAAGCTGCTTGGGGCGATACCTTGTACCTAATGGCTTTGTCTGATACTTGGGGTCGATGATGGATTCTTGTCCTACGTGGAGTTCAGTTGGGCAGTTAACTGATTAACTGCCTTAAAGCAAATGCGGACTATGTTCATTTCATATCTAAACGCTCCCCAAAATACTGGATTGAAGGCCTTATTTATTAATTATGGAAAAAGGACCGCCAACAGTACATATTAATACAGTATGGAACAACATTTTGAACAAAATTTTCTAATATATATACCTCTATTACAGGCGACCACAACATTTATAATTACAAATTACAAACAAATTATAAATTTAAAACAAACGAAAAATAAAAATCTAAAATTACTATTTATCAGTTAACAATTTATGTGCTAAGAACTTAAATTGAGGTAAGTTATTATTAGTGTCCGACCGAACTTTCGGTTTCGGTTTCGGCCAGTTTCGGCCAAAAAATCAAGTTTCGGCCACAATTTCGGTTTCGGCCAAAACATGGCCGAAACTTAGCCGAAACCGAAACTCATTTCGGGAGTTTTCGTGCGCGTTCGTATAACTTCGTTTCTCTCGCTCAACGCTATGGCTAAGCCTGGCGGCCTCCACAACGTTCGGAAATTGCCGTTGGACATTCGGATGGCTCCGTAGCAACACAAATTGGTCAATGCGTTATCACCAAATGCAAAACTTCTTCAGAGGTGATGTTTTGACGAAACTGATTACATGTAGGTTAACGTTGAGACTGTTCTATTGGTAGCTCGATTTTCGAAGTTGTCGACGAGTATGTCTTGGCAAATGATCCAAGTAGGCAGGTCCACCTTCGAAAAAGAGGTAAATTGCCGCATCTAACACAGCTGGGCACTAAAATGCTCTGGTTGGCAGGTTGAAGTGGCAGTGAGAAACTGATGACCACTGCGGTCGAAAAGTTCTTGAGTGGGATACCATTTGAAGCCAAACGCAGCGTGGGACTCCCACCACCGAAGAAAAAGGCTGACCTGATACAGATCGCAGGGGTTCGGTGGGTGTGGGCCGCCCATAACTGGCAGCTCTGGATATCTAAGGGGGAGGCCTGATGTTCAGCAATGGACGTCGTGTGGTTGTTGATACTGATGATGAAATTTTCGTTTCGTTTCTGTACTTGAATGATGTAAATAGTCCAATATTGGATCACTTAGATTATTTACTTTCGTATAGCAGACTGTTTGCAAGACCTAGTCTATTCAAGGAATCGATGTCGAATTGACCAACTTTTGCCAAAACCATCGTGCCTTTTGACAACACATTCACTGAGTGGCAGAGCAGTCAATGCTACGTGCTATCGCATTGGACTGGTGATGAACCAGACGAAAACGAAACTGATGACAAACGGCACACAAAGTAAGGTATTGGATGACAATGTGTTTGGGTCCTATCGATAAATAAAACTAGTGGACTGTATTTAAATAGGGGCTGTAATCTTCGCTTATTAATTACAAGGATTACTCAAAAATATAATGTAAGGAACCGGCGACGGTGGTATTCCCAATCCGAGTGGTCGAATGTCGCGGTGGGCGAGCGAACGGCCTCGGTGTCCTTCGGCCGCGCACTCCCCTCCCCGCGTAGGTGCGTTGTGTTCGCAACATGCTCCCCGCCTTGAAGTCTGAAGACGAGAAGACTTCAAAAATCTGGAAGAGGGCACAGGTTAATTAAGGCTCTTCGAATGGTGCCACTCTTTGTTTTGAGCTCTGCGACTCTGGAGACGTTATCGGTGCCAGGGTAGAGCTTAGTCACCCGACCCATCGACCAGAGCAAAGGAGGAAGAGCTCTATCCTTGCCGAGTACAAGTAAGCCAATCTTTAGCTCTTTGTTGGACGACCGCCACTTCACCTTCTGTTGCAGGAGAGCTATATATTCAAGAGAGAAGCGGTTCCAAAAATGCTGTTTAATAAGCTCTACTCTCTTGAATCGCTGAAGTCTGCTGATATCGGTGTCTTCCGGGATCTGTGGATGAGGCACAAAAAATAGTGGTCGTCCAATTAGAAAATGGGCTGGAGTCAGGGCAGTGAGGTCGTTAGGATCTGGAGATAAAGGAGTGAGTGGACGGGAGTTTAAAATGGCCTCAATTTGAGCGAGGCATGTAGCCATTTCTTCGAAGGTGAAGTTAGTTAATTGTAACAGGCGTCTAAGGTGGTGTTTGGTGGATTTTACGGCAGCTTCTGCTAATCCGTTAAAATGGGGACTATAGGGAGGAACGAATTTAAATTCGATGCCCTCTTGAGCAACATGGTCTTCAAGGTTCGACTGAACTAGGAATCTTGACAGTTCATTGAAAGTTCCTACAAAATTTGTCCCGTTATCGGAAGTTATGCTTTTAGGTTTTCCCCTTCGAGAGACAAATCGATTCAAAGCGGCTAAGTAAGCTTCTGAGGACAGAGCCGTGACGAGTTCAATATGACAGGCTTTAGTCGAACTGCAAATGAAAATTGCCAAATATGACTTTAAAAGGCGGCAACCCCGACCCTTACGGTCTGCTATCAACACTGGGCCCGCGTAATCAACGCAACAATGTAAAAAAGGGTACTCAAGCTCAGTCCGGAACGCAGGCAACTGGCCCATGATGGGTTGTACTGTATCTGCCTTAAATCTGCAACACCTAACACATTTATGGACTGTGGCTTTGGCAAGGTTCCTGCCACCTAACGGCCAATAAGTTTGCCTAATGTTGGCTAAAAGAAGCTGTGGACCAGCATGTAAATATTTAATATGGAAATAATTAAAAAGAATTTGGGTAAAATGATGTTTTGAACATAGTAACATAGGATGTTTTGTATCATAGCTGTATGGGGAATTTTGTATTCTCCCACCAACTCGAATGATCATGTTTTTGTCTAAAAATGGTGATAAAGAAGTAAGACGGTTCTTTTTTGGTAGTGCCTCCCCTGAACTAAGAATGGCATATTCAGCAGGAAACATTTCAAGCTGTGACTTGTGTATTATAATATTTAATGAATTTTGAAGCTCTTGTACAGTTAAGTGACCAATTAATTTATTACTTTTATTTTTGCAATTGTAAATAAACCTTTGTAAATATGCCATCGTTTTTTGTAAATATGTAAAATTAGATTTATTTTTTAACAAATCAGAAATAGGGTCAGAATTCGAATTATTATCAAGGACAGTAGAACAAGCGACTAATTCAGGAAGATTATGTTTCTCATGATATCTATCATTAGGATTTTTGGGCCATTCTGTTTCGTCTTTAAGTAAAAAACTAGGACCTGACCACCACAAAGATGAAAAGCAGATGGAATCGGCCTTCAGCCCTCGAGAAACATGATCCGCCGGATTGTCCTTAGAAGGCACGTAACGCCACAGGTAACCACTGGTATTTTCTTGAATTTCGTTTACACGATTGCGAACGAAATTTTTAAGTTGAAGAGGCGGTGTGTTTAACCACCCTAACACAATAGTGGAGTCGCACCAAAACGTGCAATTGGCAATAGGAATGCTTAATGCAGCCAACACTTTGCCACACAATCTTGAAGCCAGCAAGGCTCCACAAAGCTCGAGACGCGGGATTGTAGTTGGCTTTATCGGTGCTACCTTACTCTTCGACGTCAAAAGATGTACTTTTACAACACCTGAATGACTGACTGATCGAACGAAAAGACTAACGCCGTATGCTCGCTCTGAAGCGTCTGAAAAGATATGAATTTCATGGCGATCAGAGTCATCGTTGAGAACCCATCGTGGAATTTTCAAATTATTAAGAAGAGGTAAAGTGGTCGCAAATGAAAGCCATAACTCTTTTATTTCCGCTGAGACGTCATCATCCCATTCATATTTATCCAACCATAACCTCTGCATGATGATCTTGGCCTCCACAATGCATGGGCTAACGAGACCCAGGGGGTCAAAGATCTGACTAATAACAGATAGGATGTGACGTTTAGTAAGTTTTTTAAATGATTCTATATTTATTGAATATGAAAGAGTGTCTGTATTGCAATTCCAAAGTAAACCAAGAGTTTTAGAAGAAATGTTTTGTGTTATGTCTGCAAATTCTAATTTATTATCCTGACTTTGTGATGACTGAGAAATCTCTTTCAAAATTGTTTTATCATTAGACTTAATTGAATTTCCTTAAATTAAACTGAGCTGATTTTAAAGTTGAAATAACCCCCTTGCAAATTTTGATTGTTTTATCTTTTGATGAGGCCCCCCCCAAAAAATCGTCGACGTAAAAATCTCTTTCTATTGCTTTTTGTACGTCAGTGTCATGGGCAGTAGGTGCCAAGCTCACTAAGCACTTGGTAGCCAAATATGGAGCTGATGACGTCCCATAGGTCAATGTATTGAGCGTGAATGTTTGTAAAGGTTTGGAAGGGTCTGAACGGAAGAGAATCTGCTGAAGAGAGCGTTGAGAAGGATGTAGTTCAATCGCTCTGTACATCTTCTCAATATCGCCTGTAACAACATATTTATGCTGGCGAAAACGAAGTAATATAGAAGTTAAATCTTCTTGTACTGTGGGGCCTATCATCTGGAGGTCATTTAAAGAGACACCTGTACTGGATGTAGCCGATGCGTCAAACACAGTACGAAGTTTTGTTGTAAGGCTCTCCTCACGAATGACGCCGTGATGAGGGAGAAAATAATTGTAATTCTGAAGTGAGTTGGGCTCTTTATTTAATGTCATGTGACCCAACTGCTCATACTCATTCATGAAATCCACGTACCTACTTTTGAATTCAGCGTTGCGAGCAAATTTTCTCTCTAATGATGAGAACCGGCATTTAGCCTTTTGAAAAGAGTCGCCTAAGACTGAAGGATCTTGCTTCAGTGGCATTTTGACTATGAATCGCCCGTCATCCTTACGGCTGGTATTTTCTAAAAAATGCTGCTCGCAACTACGTTCTTCAGAAGACAGACAATGCTTGGTAGGTACGCTGTCAAGCTCCCAGAATCGAGCTAAGTCTGGGTCCGACTGTTCGGATAAGAAATGACAAACAGAGGATGATGGTTGTGTCTTAAGGCGGGCGACATACCCTGACAAGAGCCAACCAAGTTTGGTCTCATAAAGTTTGGGTTGATTCTTTCCTAAATCAATGGAATTATTGCATAAGACTGACCAAAATATATCCGCACCGACCAAAATGTCGATCGCTGACGGTATATTAAAAGACGGATCAGCTAACTGAATTCCCAGTGGAAGAGGAATATATTTAATATTTATAAATGAAGAAGGCAATGATTTTGTTATGAGTGGTAAAATATGACAGTCGAGAGTAAGTTTAAAATTATTATTATGAAATGACATAATCGTAAGGCTGCAAGATTGCGTGCTAAGTGACGTATTATTATTAATACCTGTTACCGTGGCGCTCGCGCTTCGTTGAGACAAACCCAGCTTACCACACAAGTCTTGCGTGATGAAATTCGCCGTGCTACCGTTATCGAGCAGTACTCGAGCCTGGTGCACGGCGCCCTTGCTGTCCAACACCTTCACCATCGCTGTGGAAAGCAAAACATGTGGAGGAGTAGTAATCTGCTTAACATCAGTTGAGTTTGAAAAATTGTTAACTGGGACTGAAGATCCAGGGGTGGGGGCTGACTCATGTTTGTGCAAAAAAGTGTTATGTAATTTCTTACAATATTTACAAGGCACAAGGCTGCATTTATTTTCCACATGCCCTGGTCTGAGGCAATTTAGGCAAACTTTGGCGTCTGACGCCTTCTGTATACGGCTTTCGATGGGAAGGGCTCTAAATAACTCGCAGCTAAATAAGAAATGATTTTGTTTACACATGGGACATTGTAATATTTTTTTATAACTGTTATTATTTGCTTTTATTTCTTTTTTATTAGTATTATGGTTTTTGTAAATATTCTGATTGTTTTTTGTAGTTTGTAAGTAAGAATTAGGTTTATAAGTGTCTATTTTACTGTTATCATTATTTTTGTTTTCTTGCAATGTCTCCAATAAATCTGCTCTGTTGCTTAAAAATTTAATAAAAATATCTAGTGACGGGAAATTACTTAATGTATTCCTATGCTCTTCCCACTGCCTATGAGTAATAGGATCAAGCTTTTCTGCCATCATATGGATGACAAGAGTGTCCCAATGCTGGGTAGGTTGACCCAAAGTGGACAAGGCTCTTAGATTCTTATTGGTAGGATCAATTAAATAACGAATTGCCGAACAAGACTCATCTTGTAAGCGCTCGACCTTGAATAATGCCTGGACGTGATTGTTTACAAGCAGCCTTTTGTTGTCATACCTGTCGCATATTAACTTCCAGGCTGACTCATAATTCTCTGCACGCACATCCAAATTATCAATAACAAGTGAAGCACTACCTTTCAAAGATGCACGAAGATAATGCAGTTTATTTATGTTATCTATGTCAGTTCTGGAATGAATTAAAGAAATAAAGGTATCCCTAAATTCTAGCCAGTGTTGATAGCTTCCGTGAAAAACTGGCAATTCAATTTTTGGCAATCTCACGCAATTTGATTTAAAACCACTCGCCTGTCTATCATTGTCACTCGACACGGCTCCCTCCCGAAGGTCATGTTGCCGGCGAGGGCGAGCGCCCAGCAGGACGCGCGCCTCCGCGGCCAGCTTGAAGTATTTGTCCTCGAACTCCTCACGCTCCTCGCATTCGCTCTCTGGGTCTTCCGATGACTCCTCTATAGTGCACTGTAACGCGTCAAATTTTGCATATAAGCTTTCAAACTTACTAAGCCGGGTTTCTAAGTCTATTATCTGCAAGCTTCCTAGTTCGTCAGAACTTTTAAGAACCTCTAAATAATTTCCAAAGATGGTTAGCTTTCCTTTCATGCAGCTACGTTTCTTTGCTGATTTTTGATCAGACATGATTGAAATTATGAATGGATAAGGCTAAGCAAAAAAAAAGGTATGCAAATATAATGAATGATAGGTAGGCAAACAGGTGCAGCGGCTCAATGGCCCGGCGCCGAGAACAAAAGAACAGCTGAGGCGGGCGATAAGATAACGCTTGCGCACGGGCACCGTTAGCGTAGTTAGTTACCTATCAACTATGCCTACGTTTTTATAAGCGAATGCACCGCTCGAACAGCTGATTGCGGGTGGGAACTTATTAAGCGTGATTTTAAAAACGTGATTTATTTAAGCTCATGATTGAAATAGGGCTGGCAAATTAATGAAATGCAATAAAGAAATAATAAGGAAGCGTTTCAAATGGCTATGAAGATTAAGAAAGATGAAATAAATATGATAATAGGAAGCACTCGCTCAATTTTAGCAATTTAAACACTGGAAAGGAAATAATAAGAAAGGAATAATTGGAACGACTCACGTATCTTATGAACCTTCCACTAAATCCTTAACACAGATCACTGACGATGATGATACTGCGCAGATTTGATGCCACGATGACTCGAATGTTCGGCGGGTCCAAAGTCCGTCGTGCGATGACTTTCAAATGACTTCTTTGGGCGTGTGCGGGTGCTTGCGTAGTATCCTTGGCTGGATTTTTTGAAGGCTCCGGCAGGTATCTAGGCGTAGCTGAAGTCCACAACTGAAGTGCTCCAATGAAAAGTCTTGTTTTTTTTTCTTTTTTCCAAATGATATCTTCAATAATCCACGCAACAAAGACGGCGAATATCCTGAAGGACCATTGTTTGGGTCCTATCGATAAATAAAACTAGTGGACTGTATTTAAATAGGGGCTGTAATCTTCGCTTATTAATTACAAGGATTACTCAAAAATATAATGTAAGGAACCGGCGACGGTGGTATTCCCAATCCGAGTGGTCGAATGTCGCGGTGGGCGAGCGAACGGCCTCGGTGTCCTTCGGCCGCGCACTCCCCTCCCCGCGTAGGTGCGTTGTGTTCGCAACACAATGCAATACGTTGATGAGTATATTTACTTAGGCCAGATTGTCTCCTTCGAGAACAGGCCGCCCGCCATCTTCAGGGTTTTCAACCACATACTCTGGAGCCGCCATGGTCTCGCGCAGTCTGGTTCCTAAGATGTTTCCTTTTCAGGCCACTTTAGTTGTGGAATGAACTCCCTGTCGAGGTTTTCCCGATGAGCTATGGAGTATATATAGCATGGAGTTTTTCAAGAGGTGTTTGAACAGGAGCTGCACGTGTGCTTAGGCTGCGGTAACCGCGGCAGTCCACATGCATATTTGTATAAAAGCAGGCAAGATAAGTAAATCGTACATCGAATCGCCTGGAGGAGCTAACTGGTCAAGGTTTATGTGAAGTGCGACCTTCTATACCTTTAAAACGAAAACTTCTCGTCGTTGTATTCCGCCCATCCTAACAAACGGTACCCAAGCCTGGTTGCTCCCAGAACACCCTTAGCCAAGTTCGGAATTTGTCAAGGGTAAGGGAGTGGAGTGTGTTAGGCATTAAAACACAAACAGGATATGGTCACCACGAACCGCGCTAAAACTGGCGTTCAGGCCTTGTTCAGGCCCAGTGGCTTTCTAGCTCAGACGTGGGCTAGAAAGTCGCCAAACTGAAATGGGACTTGGCAGGTCATGTCTTAACAGACAGAATTCATCCGGGCCGAATCATAACCCAATGGCTCCTCAAAAACTGAATCATTGAAGGGCGAGGCCTAAAAAACGATGGTGCGACCACCTGGTACATTCCCCCGGTGGATGGTGGACTTTAGCAGAAGACAAGGGCCACTGAAAAAAAATTGGGGAGACCTATGCCCAGCAGTGGGATATTGAGGAAAAAAAATCAGTCTGTAACTTTGTTTTGTTGTCACTATCAGAATAATCAGTAAAAAGCTCCAGAATTCAGTCATTGTAGGTATTTTATACTTGACCACGTGAGTTTCGGTTTCGGTTTCGGTTTCGGCCGAAACTGAAGCCTAGGCCGAACATTCGGCCGGAAAACTAGTTTCGGTCGGACTCTAGTTATTATGAAAGATGTCTATGACTACGACCCCATTCACACTATTTATTGCGTTGTATTGGGCACAGCATCTGGCTAGAGGAGCGTTTCTACCCGTGTTTGTCCTACAAAATGGAAGCGCAAAAGTTTTTTGCACCGGATGGCGAAGAAGACCCGATGGGGCCGCAAGAGAGACATCTCTCACAAGCTCGCTACATTTCAGTGTTCCATTGAGAAGTCTGTGCAAAAACGTCATGTCTTGGATAGACCGCCGGTGACGAAGGCTATCAATTTTAAAGAAGGACAGTCTATTGGTGTAAGGTTCTCTGTGTGATTTGCCTGATGAAATAAACGCCAGATGTCTCGTGAACGACCGTTGGATGCTCTCAATCCGCTGAGAATGAACTGCGTATGTGGGATTCCACGCTACACTCGCATACCCTAATATGCTACGGACTAAGGCATTGTAAAGAATAACTCGAGTGTTAACTGATCGAAACCCTTTAGCAACTCTCTTAATAAATCCCAGCATTTTAGAAGCCCTTTTGACGGTGCTATTGACATGCGAAACAAAACTTAATTTACCATCCACGATTACACCTAGGTCACGAATTTCATTTACTTCCGAGAGGACGACATCGTTCAACGTATATTGTGAAGAGATATTATGTCCTTCCGCCGTTATTCGAAGCCTTAAACATATTTTGAGATAGTAGTCCTTCCGTTTCCGGCCGTATTTAGTTTAATTTATTCCTTTAGTTCCATTTTCGGCCGCTAGGGGCGCTAATGGCGCCATTTCCGTCTGTCTTGTTCACCAGTTTAAGCGAGTGACTTTTTGAATCATTGGTGTCCTGATTTTCGTGCCGTAAAGACATAAAAGTTTAACGCTGTTAGCGTTCGGATAAAAATTGTGAATTTATTCTTTAAATAATTACGTCGGAAAATAAAACGTTAAAAATAAAAATTTTAATTGGAAAAAAGTGAAAACAAAGTCGGGTGAAGTTAGTTCCGAAAGTTCTTCTTCATCACTGTCGTCGTCCAGCGTCCTCAGTGCGGATGAGGGCGCGGGCAAACAGCAAGACAAGGGCCCCGTTCTCAGCGGAAATAGGGCCATGGCGGGGACGGCGGCCGGGACGCGAACAGGCGCACGCGCAAGCGCAAGTCCAGCAGGCGGCACCGCCACTAAGCTAAGCGAACACGAAAGGAAGGTAGGGCACTGGAACTCCTTGCCCACCAAGTAAGTGGAATTCAAGATTTTCTGGCGAACAATACCTACCTACCGGGTTTATCGCAAAGTGGCTGTTATCATACGGATTCTAACACTTGAAGTGTAGAACCGGAAATACAAAACGAGGTGCCTGCCGAGCCTGCCCTCACATTTGAATTTGATTTAACAACTAATTTGAAAGAACCAACGATTGCGAAGGCCTCCCAGGAGCATTTGCAACTACTTAATTCACTGCAGCATTTTAAAACAGATAATTGGACGAATGTTCGTTACTCAGAAATTCAAAAAAGCTATAACGCTCGTCCAGGTTTTATCGAATTAGAGGCGAATGACGAAATAAAACAGTTTGAGAAATTGAATAGTTTAACTGCAACTGATAAGTCATTGGGTGCTATAACGCGTGCAGTTATCATGCAAAGTGATGCTTTGAAAAAGAGGGTGTCAGATTTGTTGCAATGGACGCAACAAACAAGTAACTTAAATAATGAGTCTTTGCTTGTAAAATCAAAGAAATTTTTTCGGGCGATTTCCAAAAAGTTCCATTAGATTGCTTACAATTACTTTGTGGCCGCAGGGCCGATATTATCGAACAAAGACGAGATGTGTTTCTCCAGCAAGTAAAAGAACAAATTTGTCAGAGCAAGTTTGAAAAATATACCACCCTCGTGTGAGTACCTATTTGACAAAGACTTATTTACAGAGTTTATCAAACAAAATGGGGGTAAATAAGATCTTTGCAATTCCAAAATCCTCATTCTCTGCGCAAGAGAAAAGAGTTGGAACTGGGTTCCCGGCTGCGCAACCGGGACCCAGTGGTTATAATCAAGCCGGTCGCTCTATGGCACCGCTTAACACTAACAGGTACCCACCCCCGCAGGGTGTGCGTCCCTTTACTAATTATGATTTTTCTACTTATGCTAGTATAATCAAGCCGGTCGCTCTATGGCACCGCTTAACACTAACAGGTACCCACCCCCACAGGGTGTGCGTCCCTTTACTAATAATGATTTTTCTACTTATGCTAGTATAATCAAACCGGTCGCTCTATGGCACCGCTTAACACTAACAGGTACCCACCCCCGCAGGGTGTGCGTCCCTTTACTAATTATGATTTTTCTACTTATGCTAGTATAATCAAGCCGGTCGCTCTATGGCACCGCTTAACACTAACAGGTACCCACCCCCGCAGGGTGTGCGTCCCTTTACTAATTATGATTTTTCTACTTATGCTAGTATAATCAAGCCGGTCGCTCTATGGCACCGCTTAACACTAACAGGTACCCACCCCCGCAGGGTGTGCGTCCCTCTACTAATTATGATTTTTCTACTTATGCGAGTAATGAACGGTTTTTTCGACCACAATTTAGACAGTCATTGACCGCCGCACGTCAGTCAACCTCGGCTAACGCAAAGAAGCCTTCCAATCGCCAGGGCTTACATAACCAGACCAATGCCACACGTGGCAGGGGTAGAGGGGATAAAAAATACTGACTCGCTGATGGGGTTTCAAGGGGGCAGGCTAAAGCTATTTGTCAAAAAACTACAACTAAAACTATTTGTTGTGTTGTTGTTTGTTTGTTTTGTTTGTTTGTGGGAGAAAATGGGGTGCTCCAAGCAGTCTGCTAAATGTGATAACGGGATACAGAATTCCTTTCCAAGCCAAGCCCCCGCTCGTCCTACCACGGTTCACGAGCACTAGTTTTCAAACCCCACCTTCACCCGAAATGGACCAGGTTGAAAACAATTTTATTTCAGAGAACATTCTAGAATGTGCCCCACAAACGCCTAGTTTTTGCTTAACTCTATTTTTAACCCCAAAAAGCGATGGTTCCATGCGACCAATTTTCAATTTTAAAAAGACTGAACCAATTTTTGAAAGTTACAAAGTTCAGACTAATTTCGGTGCATCGCATTCCGGATTTCCTTCAGCCAAACGATTGGCTTGTAAAAGTAGACCTGACCCAGGCCTATTATCACGTGCCAATAAAACGGTCTCACCGTTGCTTCCTCCGGCTCCATTACAAAGGTCAGCACTTGCAGATGACTTGTTTGCCATTTGGTCTGGCCACGGCTCCCAAAATTTTCGCATCTCTATCGAATTGGACGGCAGAAATTCTTCGGGAGCAGGGAATTCGCATTGTAGTGTTCCTAGACGATTACCTTATTGCTTGCCAAGATCGAGCACAACTAGTGGACCAGACGAAGACTGTCCTGAGAACGTTGCGAGAGTTAGGATGGCAAATAAACATCCACAAATCGATTCTGTGTCCCCAAAAAAGCTTAAGAGTATCTGGGTCTGACGTGGGACACGTGGCGAAACCAAAAGTCTCTCCCGGAAAAGAAAATTCATGGTATTCAGCAAGTAATATCAAGATTGCTAAAGCGACAGAAAGCAACTCTTCGCGAAGTGCAGAGCATTGTGGGGACCCGAAAATTTTGCCAGGTTGGCCGTTCCACTAGGACGTCTCAAATTTCGCTGTTTATTGGCTCACAGCAACAGTCTGCTACAAAACCCAACGGACAGTTTGGTACCTCTTCCAGCTCAAACCATCGAAGAGCTGAATTGGTGGATTCTAAACTGCCACAAATCATCCAGACTTCACCCTCCAAAAAAAAAAAAAAAAAAACAAAGAGATGTTGACGGTTCTCAAGTGTTTGTCCCAACCTCGGTCCCTCTCTGAGTCACTCATCCATCCTTTTGCAGTGCGACAACAAGTCGGTAATAGCCTATCTGAGGAACGAGGGAGGAAGTCGGTCAGTGACGTTAATGAGATTGACATACCAAATATACGAACTTTTGGATCGTTTCGACATACATCTGGTTGCCCATCACATTCCAGGAAGATACAACACCGTAGACGATCGACTTTCTCGTCGGAAATCAATGACCCCCGAATGGCATTTGCTTCCTGTGTTGACAAAGCTCGTGCAAGAGCCCCACCATTCAAGATCCATCGGTTGGAATCCGTTCTGATAGATCTATCGACGGGCTATCCCCCACCGAAAGTACAGGAACTAACTCTCGAAGATTGCAACCAATCCTTCGGGGTCTGAATTGGCTAGATTTCTGGGGGATCTTCACCTTCATGACAAGTTCGCATATAGAACGACATTGGTGCATAAGTCCGTTGTTTCTACCTTATGCCGGACAGACGATAGCTCCCGTCTTAGCTCAAATGTTTTGGTCAAACAGATTTTAAAATCAATGGCCGCAAACTCTAAGCGACGTCCAGAAAGAACTGTCTGGGATACTAGTATTTTAATTGCCTGGTTGCAAATTTTGATTGTTTTATCTTTTGATGAGGCCCCCCCCAAAAAATCGTCGACGTAAAAATCTCTTTCTATTGCTTTTTGTACGTCAGTGTCATGGGCAGTAGGTGCCAAGCTCACTAAGCACTTGGTAGCCAAATATGGAGCTGATGACGTCCCATAGGTCAATGTATTGAGCGTGAATGTTTGTAAAGGTTTGGAAGGGTCTGAACGGAAGAGAATCTGCTGAAGAGAGCGTTGAGAAGGATGTAGTTCAATCGCTCTGTACATCTTCTCAATATCGCCTGTAACAACATATTTATGCTGGCGAAAACGAAGTAATATAGAAGTTAAATCTTCTTGTACTGTGGGGCCTATCATCTGGAGGTCATTTAAAGAGACACCTGTACTGGATGTAGCCGATGCGTCAAACACAGTACGAAGTTTTGTTGTAAGGCTCTCCTCACGAATGACGCCGTGATGAGGGAGAAAATAATTGTAATTCTGAAGTGAGTTGGGCTCTTTATTTAATGTCATGTGACCCAACTGCTCATACTCATTCATGAAATCCACGTACCTACTTTTGAATTCAGCGTTGCGAGCAAATTTTCTCTCTAATGATGAGAACCGGCATTTAGCCTTTTGAAAAGAGTCGCCTAAGACTGAAGGATCTTGCTTCAGTGGCATTTTGACTATGAATCGCCCGTCATCCTTACGGCTGGTATTTTCTAAAAAATGCTGCTCGCAACTACGTTCTTCAGAAGACAGACAATGCTTGGTAGGTACGCTGTCAAGCTCCCAGAATCGAGCTAAGTCTGGGTCCGACTGTTCGGATAAGAAATGACAAACAGAGGATGATGGTTGTGTCTTAAGGCGGGCGACATACCCTGACAAGAGCCAACCAAGTTTGGTCTCATAAAGTTTGGGTTGATTCTTTCCTAAATCAATGGAATTATTGCATAAGACTGACCAAAATATATCCGCACCGACCAAAATGTCGATCGCTGACGGTATATTAAAAGACGGATCAGCTAACTGAATTCCCAGTGGAAGAGGAATATATTTAATATTTATAAATGAAGAAGGCAATGATTTTGTTATGAGTGGTAAAATATGACAGTCGAGAGTAAGTTTAAAATTATTATTATGAAATGACATAATCGTAAGGCTGCAAGATTGCGTGCTAAGTGACGTATTATTATTAATACCTGTTACCGTGGCGCTCGCGCTTCGTTGAGACAAACCCAGCTTACCACACAAGTCTTGCGTGATGAAATTCGCCGTGCTACCGTTATCGAGCAGTACTCGAGCCTGGTGCACGGCGCCCTTGCTGTCCAACACCTTCACCATCGCTGTGGAAAGCAAAACATGTGGAGGAGTAGTAATCTGCTTAACATCAGTTGAGTTTGAAAAATTGTTAACTGGGACTGAAGATCCAGGGGTGGGGGCTGACTCATGTTTGTGCAAAAAAGTGTTATGTAATTTCTTACAATATTTACAAGGCACAAGGCTGCATTTATTTTCCACATGCCCTGGTCTGAGGCAATTTAGGCAAACTTTGGCGTCTGACGCCTTCTGTATACGGCTTTCGATGGGAAGGGCTCTAAATAACTCGCAGCTAAATAAGAAATGATTTTGTTTACACATGGGACATTGTAATATTTTTTTATAACTGTTATTATTTGCTTTTATTTCTTTTTTATTAGTATTATGGTTTTTGTAAATATTCTGATTGTTTTTTGTAGTTTGTAAGTAAGAATTAGGTTTATAAGTGTCTATTTTACTGTTATCATTATTTTTGTTTTCTTGCAATGTCTCCAATAAATCTGCTCTGTTGCTTAAAAATTTAATAAAAATATCTAGTGACGGGAAATTACTTAATGTATTCCTATGCTCTTCCCACTGCCTATGAGTAATAGGATCAAGCTTTTCTGCCATCATATGGATGACAAGAGTGTCCCAATGCTGGGTAGGTTGACCCAAAGTGGACAAGGCTCTTAGATTCTTATTGGTAGGATCAATTAAATAACGAATTGCCGAACAAGACTCATCTTGTAAGCGCTCGACCTTGAATAATGCCTGGACGTGATTGTTTACAAGCAGCCTTTTGTTGTCATACCTGTCGCATATTAACTTCCAGGCTGACTCATAATTCTCTGCACGCACATCCAAATTATCAATAACAAGTGAAGCACTACCTTTCAAAGATGCACGAAGATAATGCAGTTTATTTATGTTATCTATGTCAGTTCTGGAATGAATTAAAGAAATAAAGGTATCCCTAAATTCTAGCCAGTGTTGATAGCTTCCGTGAAAAACTGGCAATTCAATTTTTGGCAATCTCACGCAATTTGATTTAAAACCACTCGCCTGTCTATCATTGTCACTCGACACGGCTCCCTCCCGAAGGTCATGTTGCCGGCGAGGGCGAGCGCCCAGCAGGACGCGCGCCTCCGCGGCCAGCTTGAAGTATTTGTCCTCGAACTCCTCACGCTCCTCGCATTCGCTCTCTGGGTCTTCCGATGACTCCTCTATAGTGCACTGTAACGCGTCAAATTTTGCATATAAGCTTTCAAACTTACTAAGCCGGGTTTCTAAGTCTATTATCTGCAAGCTTCCTAGTTCGTCAGAACTTTTAAGAACCTCTAAATAATTTCCAAAGATGGTTAGCTTTCCTTTCATGCAGCTACGTTTCTTTGCTGATTTTTGATCAGACATGATTGAAATTATGAATGGATAAGGCTAAGCAAAAAAAAAGGTATGCAAATATAATGAATGATAGGTAGGCAAACAGGTGCAGCGGCTCAATGGCCCGGCGCCGAGAACAAAAGAACAGCTGAGGCGGGCGATAAGATAACGCTTGCGCACGGGCACCGTTAGCGTAGTTAGTTACCTATCAACTATGCCTACGTTTTTATAAGCGAATGCACCGCTCGAACAGCTGATTGCGGGTGGGAACTTATTAAGCGTGATTTTAAAAACGTGATTTATTTAAGCTCATGATTGAAATAGGGCTGGCAAATTAATGAAATGCAATAAAGAAATAATAAGGAAGCGTTTCAAATGGCTATGAAGATTAAGAAAGATGAAATAAATATGATAATAGGAAGCACTCGCTCAATTTTAGCAATTTAAACACTGGAAAGGAAATAATAAGAAAGGAATAATTGGAACGACTCACGTATCTTATGAACCTTCCACTAAATCCTTAACACAGATCACTGACGATGATGATACTGCGCAGATTTGATGCCACGATGACTCGAATGTTCGGCGGGTCCAAAGTCCGTCGTGCGATGACTTTCAAATGACTTCTTTGGGCGTGTGCGGGTGCTTGCGTAGTATCCTTGGCTGGATTTTTTGAAGGCTCCGGCAGGTATCTAGGCGTAGCTGACGTCCACAACTGAAGTGCTCCAATGAAAAGTCTTGTTTTTTTTTCTTTTTTCCAAATGATATCTTCAATAATCCACGCAACAAAGACGGCGAATATCCTGAAGGACCATTGTTTGGGTCCTATCGATAAATAAAACTAGTGGACTGTATTTAAATAGGGGCTGTAATCTTCGCTTATTAATTACAAGGATTACTCAAAAATATAATGTAAGGAACCGGCGACGGTGGTATTCCCAATCCGAGTGGTCGAATGTCGCGGTGGGCGAGCGAACGGCCTCGGTGTCCTTCGGCCGCGCACTCCCCTCCCCGCGTAGGTGCGTTGTGTTCGCAACACAATGCAATACGTTGATGAGTATATTTACTTAGGCCAGATTGTCTCCTTCGAGAACAGGCCGCCCGCCATCTTCAGGGTTTTCAACCACATACTCTGGAGCCGCCATGGTCTCGCGCAGTCTGGTTCCTAAGATGTTTCCTTTTCAGGCCACTTTAGTTGTGGAATGAACTCCCTGTCGAGGTTTTCCCGATGAGCTATGGAGTATATATAGCATGGAGTTTTTCAAGAGGTGTTTGAACAGGAGCTGCACGTGTGCTTAGGCTGCGGTAACCGCGGCAGTCCACATGCATATTTGTATAAAAGCAGGCAAGATAAGTAAATCGTACATCGAATCGCCTGGAGGAGCTAACTGGTCAAGGTTTATGTGAAGTGCGACCTTCTATACCTTTAAAACGAAAACTTCTCGTCGTTGTATTCCGCCCATCCTAACAAACGGTACCCAAGCCTGGTTGCTCCCAGAACACCCTTAGCCAAGTTCGGAATTTGTCAAGGGTAAGGGAGTGGAGTGTGTTAGGCATTAAAACACAAACAGGATATGGTCACCACGAACCGCGCTAAAACTGGCGTTCAGGCCTTGTTCAGGCCCAGTGGCTTTCTAGCTCAGACGTGGGCTAGAAAGTCGCCAAACTGAAATGGGACTTGGCAGGTCATGTCTTAACAGACAGAATTCATCCGGGCCGAATCATAACCCAATGGCTCCTCAAAAACTGAATCATTGAAGGGCGAGGCCTAAAAAACGATGGTGCGACCACCTGGTACATTCCCCCGGTGGATGGTGGACTTTAGCAGAAGACAAGGGCCACTGAAAAAAAATTGGGGAGACCTATGCCCAGCAGTGGGATATTGAGGAAAAAAAATCAGTCTGTAACTTTGTTTTGTTGTCACTATCAGAATAATCAGTAAAAAGCTCCAGAATTCAGTCATTGTAGGTATTTTATACTTGACCACGTGAGTTTCGGTTTCGGTTTCGGTTTCGGCCGAAACTGAAGCCTAGGCCGAACATTCGGCCGGAAAACTAGTTTCGGTCGGACTCTAGTTATTATGAAAGATGTCTATGACTACGACCCCATTCACACTATTTATTGCGTTGTATTGGGCACAGCATCTGGCTAGAGGAGCGTTTCTACCCGTGTTTGTCCTACAAAATGGAAGCGCAAAAGTTTTTTGCACCGGATGGCGAAGAAGACCCGATGGGGCCGCAAGAGAGACATCTCTCACAAGCTCGCTACATTTCAGTGTTCCATTGAGAAGTCTGTGCAAAAACGTCATGTCTTGGATAGACCGCCGGTGACGAAGGCTATCAATTTTAAAGAAGGACAGTCTATTGGTGTAAGGTTCTCTGTGTGATTTGCCTGATGAAATAAACGCCAGATGTCTCGTGAACGACCGTTGGATGCTCTCAATCCGCTGAGAATGAACTGCGTATGTGGGATTCCACGCTACACTCGCATACCCTAATATGCTACGGACTAAGGCATTGTAAAGAATAACTCGAGTGTTAACTGATCGAAACCCTTTAGCAACTCTCTTAATAAATCCCAGCATTTTAGAAGCCCTTTTGACGGTGCTATTGACATGCGAAACAAAACTTAATTTACCATCCACGATTACACCTAGGTCACGAATTTCATTTACTTCCGAGAGGACGACATCGTTCAACGTATATTGTGAAGAGATATTATGTCCTTCCGCCGTTATTCGAAGCCTTAAACATATTTTGAGATAGTAGTCCTTCCGTTTCCGGCCGTATTTAGTTTAATTTATTCCTTTAGTTCCATTTTCGGCCGCTAGGGGCGCTAATGGCGCCATTTCCGTCTGTCTTGTTCACCAGTTTAAGCGAGTGACTTTTTGAATCATTGGTGTCCTGATTTTCGTGCCGTAAAGACATAAAAGTTTAACGCTGTTAGCGTTCGGATAAAAATTGTGAATTTATTCTTTAAATAATTACGTCGGAAAATAAAACGTTAAAAATAAAAATTTTAATTGGAAAAAAGTGAAAACAAAGTCGGGTGAAGTTAGTTCCGAAAGTTCTTCTTCATCACTGTCGTCGTCCAGCGTCCTCAGTGCGGATGAGGGCGCGGGCAAACAGCAAGACAAGGGCCCCGTTCTCAGCGGAAATAGGGCCATGGCGGGGACGGCGGCCGGGACGCGAACAGGCGCACGCGCAAGCGCAAGTCCAGCAGGCGGCACCGCCACTAAGCTAAGCGAACACGAAAGGAAGGTAGGGCACTGGAACTCCTTGCCCACCAAGTAAGTGGAATTCAAGATTTTCTGGCGAACAATACCTACCTACCGGGTTTATCGCAAAGTGGCTGTTATCATACGGATTCTAACACTTGAAGTGTAGAACCGGAAATACAAAACGAGGTGCCTGCCGAGCCTGCCCTCACATTTGAATTTGATTTAACAACTAATTTGAAAGAACCAACGATTGCGAAGGCCTCCCAGGAGCATTTGCAACTACTTAATTCACTGCAGCATTTTAAAACAGATAATTGGACGAATGTTCGTTACTCAGAAATTCAAAAAAGCTATAACGCTCGTCCAGGTTTTATCGAATTAGAGGCGAATGACGAAATAAAACAGTTTGAGAAATTGAATAGTTTAACTGCAACTGATAAGTCATTGGGTGCTATAACGCGTGCAGTTATCATGCAAAGTGATGCTTTGAAAAAGAGGGTGTCAGATTTGTTGCAATGGACGCAACAAACAAGTAACTTAAATAATGAGTCTTTGCTTGTAAAATCAAAGAAATTTTTTCGGGCGATTTCCAAAAAGTTCCATTAGATTGCTTACAATTACTTTGTGGCCGCAGGGCCGATATTATCGAACAAAGACGAGATGTGTTTCTCCAGCAAGTAAAAGAACAAATTTGTCAGAGCAAGTTTGAAAAATATACCACCCTCGTGTGAGTACCTATTTGACAAAGACTTATTTACAGAGTTTATCAAACAAAATGGGGGTAAATAAGATCTTTGCAATTCCAAAATCCTCATTCTCTGCGCAAGAGAAAAGAGTTGGAACTGGGTTCCCGGCTGCGCAACCGGGACCCAGTGGTTATAATCAAGCCGGTCGCTCTATGGCACCGCTTAACACTAACAGGTACCCACCCCCGCAGGGTGTGCGTCCCTTTACCAATTATGATTTTTCTACTTATGCTAGTATAATCAAGCCGGTCGCTCTATGGCACCGCTTAACACTAACAGGTACCCACCCCCACAGGGTGTGCGTCCCTTTACTAATAATGATTTTTCTACTTATGCTAGTATAATCAAACCGGTCGCTCTATGGCACCGCTTAACACTAACAGGTACCCACCCCCGCAGGGTGTGCGTCCCTTTACTAATTATGATTTTTCTACTTATGCTAGTATAATCAAGCCGGTCGCTCTATGGCACCGCTTAACACTAACAGGTACCCACCCCCGCAGGGTGTGCGTCCCTTTACTAATTATGATTTTTCTACTTATGCTAGTATAATCAAGCCGGTCGCTCTATGGCACCGCTTAACACTAACAGGTACCCACCCCCGCAGGGTGTGCGTCCCTCTACTAATTATGATTTTTCTACTTATGCGAGTAATGAACGGTTTTTTCGACCACAATTTAGACAGTCATTGACCGCCGCACGTCAGTCAACCTCGGCTAACGCAAAGAAGCCTTCCAATCGCCAGGGCTTACATAACCAGACCAATGCCACACGTGGCAGGGGTAGAGGGGATAAAAAATACTGACTCGCTGATGGGGTTTCAAGGGGGCAGGCTAAAGCTATTTGTCAAAAAACTACAACTAAAACTATTTGTTGTGTTGTTGTTTGTTTGTTTTGTTTGTTTGTGGGAGAAAATGGGGTGCTCCAAGCAGTCTGCTAAATGTGATAACGGGATACAGAATTCCTTTCCAAGCCAAGCCCCCGCTCGTCCTACCACGGTTCACGAGCACTAGTTTTCAAACCCCACCTTCACCCGAAATGGACCAGGTTGAAAACAATTTTATTTCAGAGAACATTCTAGAATGTGCCCCACAAACGCCTAGTTTTTGCTTAACTCTATTTTTAACCCCAAAAAGCGATGGTTCCATGCGACCAATTTTCAATTTTAAAAAGACTGAACCAATTTTTGAAAGTTACAAAGTTCAGACTAATTTCGGTGCATCGCATTCCGGATTTCCTTCAGCCAAACGATTGGCTTGTAAAAGTAGACCTGACCCAGGCCTATTATCACGTGCCAATAAAACGGTCTCACCGTTGCTTCCTCCGGCTCCATTACAAAGGTCAGCACTTGCAGATGACTTGTTTGCCATTTGGTCTGGCCACGGCTCCCAAAATTTTCGCATCTCTATCGAATTGGACGGCAGAAATTCTTCGGGAGCAGGGAATTCGCATTGTAGTGTTCCTAGACGATTACCTTATTGCTTGCCAAGATCGAGCACAACTAGTGGACCAGACGAAGACTGTCCTGAGAACGTTGCGAGAGTTAGGATGGCAAATAAACATCCACAAATCGATTCTGTGTCCCCAAAAAAGCTTAAGAGTATCTGGGTCTGACGTGGGACACGTGGCGAAACCAAAAGTCTCTCCCGGAAAAGAAAATTCATGGTATTCAGCAAGTAATATCAAGATTGCTAAAGCGACAGAAAGCAACTCTTCGCGAAGTGCAGAGCATTGTGGGGACCCGAAAATTTTGCCAGGTTGGCCGTTCCACTAGGACGTCTCAAATTTCGCTGTTTATTGGCTCACAGCAACAGTCTGCTACAAAACCCAACGGACAGTTTGGTACCTCTTCCAGCTCAAACCATCGAAGAGCTGAATTGGTGGATTCTAAACTGCCACAAATCATCCAGACTTCACCCTCCAAAAAAAAAAAAAAAAAAACAAAGAGATGTTGACGGTTCTCAAGTGTTTGTCCCAACCTCGGTCCCTCTCTGAGTCACTCATCCATCCTTTTGCAGTGCGACAACAAGTCGGTAATAGCCTATCTGAGGAACGAGGGAGGAAGTCGGTCAGTGACGTTAATGAGATTGACATACCAAATATACGAACTTTTGGATCGTTTCGACATACATCTGGTTGCCCATCACATTCCAGGAAGATACAACACCGTAGACGATCGACTTTCTCGTCGGAAATCAATGACCCCCGAATGGCATTTGCTTCCTGTGTTGACAAAGCTCGTGCAAGAGCCCCACCATTCAAGATCCATCGGTTGGAATCCGTTCTGATAGATCTATCGACGGGCTATCCCCCACCGAAAGTACAGGAACTAACTCTCGAAGATTGCAACCAATCCTTCGGGGTCTGAATTGGCTAGATTTCTGGGGGATCTTCACCTTCATGACAAGTTCGCATATAGAACGACATTGGTGCATAAGTCCGTTGTTTCTACCTTATGCCGGACAGACGATAGCTCCCGTCTTAGCTCAAATGTTTTGGTCAAACAGATTTTAAAATCAATGGCCGCAAACTCTAAGCGACGTCCAGAAAGAACTGTCTGGGATACTAGTATTTTAATTGCCTGGTTAGCTAACAATAAAGTAAATTTTGAAAGCTTGTGCGAAGTTTCACGACGCTGTGCTATCCGTTTGTTACTTTGTTCAGGGCGCAGAGTTCATGACTTGACCCTTTTAGTAATTTCTGAGAAATCATTTGTAAGTAATAGTGAGGATAATTCTGTGAGCCTTTGGCCTATTTACGGTTCTAAAACTGATTCCTTATCACACAGGCAATCAGGGTGTAAGCTGTTCCCCAATATTAATAATTCAAACCTCGACCCTGTTTCATGCCTAAAAAGGCTGCTTGCACTGGGCAAAAATAGGCGAGAGGAAGCAAATACTACAAGTTTATTTGTAACTGCCCGAGGTGCTGCTAAACCTGCTTTTAGGACAATAATAAGATAAGATAAGATAAGATATACTTTATTGCAAAAAGAAAACAAGTTACATAACGATACTTAAAGATAAATTATTAAAGCCCGCTATTATTAAGGTTAATAATAGCGGGATGGGTCAAATCCGTCTTGCAGGAGGCTGGATTAGATGCCACTCCGGGCAGTGTTCGGTCAGCTGTCGCTTCTAGAGGCTGGCTTGATAGAGAACCAATAGATAAGATTTTAGCTAGGGCAAATTGGAAGTCTGAAAACACATTTGCATAACAATAATTCAACTGCATTGGGGGCATTATTTGAACCAGTAGAATAGTTTTTATTTTGATTATGTTTCATTATTATTAAATATTATTCATATGATTATGATATGTTCAGAGTCCATATTAGGAACAAAGTTTCCTATTAGATAAGTTTTAAAGATCAAATGCAAGAGAACGTATACATATTTATATGTTAATTCCCTGGGGATTTATGTACAGTTAAGTTAACAATCTTGGAATTTAACCTTGTTTATATCACCTAAAATAATAACAATAATAATCGTATTTTTTGGGAAATAAAGAAATCTGTATCTGATTTATTTCTTTCAGTGTAAATTAGAAGTTTAATGTCATTAAGAATTCATATTAAGTCACATTGGTATCCTGTTCACCAGGCGAGAACAAACAATGTCTCAAAATATGTTTAAGGCTTCGAATAACGGCGGAAGGACATAATAGCAGAGTTTTACCTACCATTAAAACTCTTATTATGTCCGGAGCCTTATTCGAAGCCTTACAGTAAGTTCTGCCTGGTGGTAAATTTAGAACTTAAGTTGGTTTTAAGATATTTTGAGTCCACAATGATTCAAAAAGTCACTCGCTTAAACTGGTGAACAAGACAGACGGAAATGGCGCCATTAGCGCCCCTAGCGGCCGAAAATGGAACTAAAGGAATAAATTAAACTAAATACGGCCGGAAACGGAAGGACTACTATCTCAAAATATGTTTAAGGCTTCGAATAAGGCTCCGGACATAATAAGAGTTTTAATGGTAGGTAAAACTCTGCTATTATTTTTCTTTCTTGAGATCTTGATGTGGAAGCATTTGCTAGCATTTAAAGCCATAAAATTAGAGTCACAGCAGTCTTGAATACTATTAAGGTCCTCTTGAACCAGATTCATGTCAAGTGAAGATTTTACGGCCTTAAAAAGTTTTCCGTTTTTTTACAAAACAAATAGTTTAATAAATAGATAATATTTGAAAAAAAAGTTTCTGCAAAAAAGACAAGATAACGTCAATTTTTCTTCCAAAATATCTAAAGTTAAGAATTTTCACTAACCTTGAGATTCTAATGTCCTATGTTACTGCGAAAAATGGAACTCTAAGTGTAAAAAACTCAAAAAAAATCAGACGTTGGAACGTATCCTTTGGACCATGATGAATGTTGTTACAGTGCGTTTTTTGTGCAGCAAAACTAATAGGTGTATTGTTGTCCTCAGCACCCTGTTCTGGTCTGACTGGGGTTCATCCCCTCACATCGGGCGCGCGGGTCTGGACGGCAGTGACAGGCGTGTGCTGATCTCCACACGCCTCGGCTGGCCCAACGCGCTCAGCGTGTCGCACGTCAGGCCACAGCTGTACTGGGCCGACGCGCGCGAGGACCTCGTCGCCGTCGCCGACCTGAGAGGACGCCACGTGCGCGTGCTCTTCGCTAGACGTGAGTGAGAGAGACACATGACGCGCTCAGCGTGTCGCACGCCGCGCCGCTGCTGTACTGGATCACAAGAAAACAAAAAATAAGAAGATAAGATAAGATATTTCTAAGATCACAGGAAAACTACCCAGTTACTTAGTGACTCGTCAAAAGAACAACTCTCCAACCTGTATTAAAGATACATAATGCTATGGCGTTATCAACTTACTTAGTGGGGCTCGTCCAAAAAACAACATTCCGACGGAATGGAATAGACATAGTGCTGATGGTGGTATGTGTGCATGCATCAAATAGATGTCGTAGTTGGCCAAATGTTTATAGACAAAAATAGGCCATAAGGTGAACCGTCATTTGTACGTTGCGTTGCGAAACGTAGCTGCGTTGTCTTTCTTAAATTTGAAAATCATACTACACCTACACATATGCAATACGTTGGGACTTGCTAGAATGCGCCATAGTACAGTTCAAATTGAAAGTTTTGCATAGCCGTACACGTCGCAAGTTTTTGGCGCGCAGTACAAAATGCCACTGAAACAGGCCTCAACTTATCGCGCACGACTAGTACCTAAGTATGCGTTGCGTCGTTGCATACAATTTTGCATCAAATCAAACAATGTAAAAAAGTTAGCAAAAAAAAAATTTAAGTTATGTATACCTACTGTTTTTTTCACAGAAGTAAAATTACAGAATCTATTTATTTTATTCTGAAAACCGACAGCTTTATCGTAGCTAGATCATTCCCTGTCGATTACGTCGCACTGTGTTAGAAAGCAAGATGTTTATTTGTCCCAATAGTAAGTAATGTTGATGATGTTGTGCAGACCAAATGCCATGGCTGCGGCTGCACCACGTGTTCGCGCTGCAGGTGTGGGAGGGGCGCGTGTACTGGACGGACTGGGAGACGCGCTCCATCGAGTCCTGTCTGCGCCGCCCCATACACGCCGATCATTACAAGGTATGTCTTCTACTTTGCACTGTCTTTCATACTTAGAGGAAAAAATATAGTTAAATAGTTCATGTTATTTTCGCTCGGCCATGTTTTTTTCCCGCAAAGGTGAGATCATTTTTTGGAAAATAATTTAGAGCAGAATTTATCTCAGCGACCCCCAGTAGTAAACAGCAACTATCAATATTATGCAATGATTAATTTTGTGTGTGGCTACATTAAACCGGTTATTCCTTCAAATGAAACATTCCTGTGGTATTGCAAATAGGACTTGTGTTAGATAACGTAGGCCTCGTACCCTGAAGCAATACTCAGCTAAGATCAGAAGAAGTTACCATAGTCATTGCATTATCGTTGCTACCAGTATTTGTGAAGTTGACAGTATTTATGAAGGTGGAGTCGTCTGTCTATTGCTACAAATAAAGCTACTTACCTGCAAGTACTCGCACGAATGTTGAATATTTGTTGCTTGTTTCTTATTTATCATGCAATTTAGGTAACAAACTAACGAAGTGCTTAATGTTCCTGTGAAAATATTGATATGAAATTAAATTAGAATATACAAGGTGTCTAAAAATTCAACGTTGTATATCCAGGCTATGAACGAGACGGAGGAGTTCTCCCGCGGCGGCGCCTACGACTGCCGCACGGTGACGCAGACCGTGCACAAACCCATGGACCTGCGCGTGCTGCATCCGGCGAGGCAGCCGCCACATCCCGGTAACATAACACTCTTTATTATCTATAGATACCCAGTTGATACCACATGGTAACGATTTTATTCCGGACCGTATGAAGTGGCCGTTGGGACAAACCGATTCTAAACCTGTGCATTGTAAAGCTAATATATGTGACCTAAACTTTCTATGAGCCACCGGTGATGTCACCGGGAGGCCAGTGTTGATCTGGGGATTTTTGTTCCACTAAAAAAGTTACAAAATTGAAATTCACGAAGCTAGACTCGAATCGACTGATTGAGACAGTAAATATACCCTTAATATGACTGCGCCATACAGTAGTATCATTTATCGCTCGTGAGGACAAAATGAATGTTAAATGGCAAAATAAAGAAGTGAAAATTCGCCTAGTATTAGTTTCTTGTATAAATTATATTCCAATAAATGAAGTCAGTTAAAACCATATCTTTTTAGTTTTATTTTTACATTCATCAGTTAATGAAGTGTGAAATGTTTGTGGTCCCCGCCAGAGCTGGAAGCCCTGTGCGCCTCTCTGAACTGCTCCGGCCTGTGCCTGCTGACCCCGGCCACCGGCACGGACGAGGGGTCCGGCGAGGGGGCCGGGGACCCGGGGGCCCGCTGCGCCTGCCCCGAGCACTTCGCGCTGGGGCCCGACGGACGCTCCTGCACGCCCAACTGCACCGACGCACACTTCGTCTGCGAGAAGGCGCTCAAGTGTATACCCTTCTGGTGGCGCTGCGATACACAGGTATGAGTTAACTTGTTATTTATTGACAACTGACAGCTTGGTATAAGGCGTTTCGGGTCTAGACAGGAGGTCATGGCACTACCTGCACGTTTGCGCACTTTGTGGACGAGAATACGTGGAAATGTAAATCATTTTGGTAGCGAAATGACAACCTAGTCTAGCTTTAAATTTGTTACTTCAAGTGTTGTTCAAATGTTGTCTCAGTGCTTCAAATTTTAGGGGTTGAGACTTGAGCCTTCCGCTGATCCCATTGCCCGTTAATTCACAGCTTTAACCACAGCCACACTTTAGATCAACAACAAATCAATTCAGAAAGTGCTTCAAGTGACCATAAAGTAAAGGATTATTACTTTAGTCGGTACTGCACGAGGAAAGCATGAATCTGAAGTGTTCTTCAGAATGTATTGTGATAGACACATTTTGTTATTTTCTGTTAGGACGACTGCGGCGACGGATCCGACGAGCCAGCCTCTTGCCCCGAGTTCAAGTGCGCCCCCGGCCAGTTCCAGTGTGGAGCCGCCCACTCGGCCGGGGTGGGGCCCGCAGGGGCGCCCCACTCGACGGAGGGGCCCCTCGTGGGGTCCAACGCGACGGCGCCGCCGTGCCTGCACCCCGCGCACATCTGCGATGGCGTCGTGCACTGCCCCGACGCCAGCGATGAACTCGACTGTGATAAGGTTTGAAGAATAAACTCGGAAACTGGATGAATTAAATTTTTCGTTTGATGGCCTATCTATAACATAAGACTAACAATTCAAGAAATAAAGTTAGTAAACGTATATTAAGGTTAATTTTTTTTTTAAAGATGCGAGACCCAATAGTGTCTGCACTGCCACTGTCTTCAGAATACTGTTGTGGCTATATCTGTCTTCTTATTAACGAAACCGTTTTCAGTACGATCGCGTAAAATCAATACGAGCTTGCGCAAACATCTCTGAGGCGCTGCAGTACAGAGGCAGTCGCAAAAGCTGAAAGCATTGTATTTTTTTTGTGGTGTTTAACCCCTACTCATTCTCTCCTGACAGGACCGGGGATGTTTTTTGCTTTTTTTTAGCTTGTCCTGCGTGGATTAAATTAAACGTATTCAAAAAATATTTATGCTATAGCGTCTGTATTGTTAACATTTCTTACATCTTTATCAGAATCAGAAATATCTTTATTTAAATAGAGCTGTTACAAGTGCTTTCAAATCGTCAAAAAATGTATCAAACAAACAAAAATACACTTAATAATAGACTTAAATACTATAATAGAAATAATAAATAAATACACAGCATACGAACATAATGTGACTCAACCACCGGTGTCGGAAAGTTGTTTCTTTATTGCAGTTTGTTTTGCCCATTGCAATGTTATATTAGACCCGTAGGATACCCGCGACTTTGGTGTTGTTGACCTACAGACTATCCGTCTACAAACTCAGTACGCCTTAAGTAGGGTAATTCAGAAATGTACGGGCCAGCCTATTACTTCGAGGTTCCTTATCCTGTGCAATGTGACTAAACCGAGTCCCCCTTACAGTTCACCTGCCTGACATCTCAATACAAGTGCCCGGGCACTGGGCGCGGTGCTGTGGCGCGCTGCGTGCCCGCGGGCGCGCGCTGCGACTGTCCCGGCGTGCACCCAGCCAGCTGTGGCGCCCGCACCTGCCCGCCACACCATGTGAGTACTGGACCCAGTCCCCCTTGCAGTGCACGTGCCTGACGTCTCAGTACAAGTGCCCGGGCACTGGGCGCGGTGCTGTGGCGCGCTGCGTGCCCGCGGGCGCGCGCTGCGACTGTCCCGGCGTGCACCCAGCCAGCTGTGGCGCCCGCACCTGCCCGCCACACCATGTGAGTACTGGACCCAGTCCCCCTTGCAGTGCACGTGCCTGACGTCTCAGTACAAGTGCCCGGGCACTGGGCGCGGTGCTGTGGCGCGCTGCGTGCCCGCGGCGTGCACCCAGCCAGCTGTGGCGCCCGCACCTGCCCGCCACACCATGTGAGTACTTATTTATTTATTACACTAAAATGCACACTTTCAGCTATCAAGCCAACACGTTTATTCTAAACAATTTATGTCCAAACACTTATATCTAATATTGTTATGCTATATATAGCGTCGCACTTTCGCTACAATCGACATCGTGGATTTTCCGCAAAAAGTCATTAAGCAAATAGATAGCGCAGGCTGTAGGGCAGTAGTTAGCAAGCTAGTGCGCACACCGTCTTGAGCGGAAAAGAGCTAATGCCATCGCCGGCCAACACCACGCGTATAATTATTTGGAACATAAAGCCCAATGCGTTCTGCAGCCGCAGGATTACCGACTTTATGGCCAAGAAGAACTAACGGACAGTATTGAATGGCCAGCAAGAGCTTGCTCCTCAACTTTAAGGTATCAAAAGCCAACCATACCTGCAACAAACAATGCTTAATAAGTTATTTTTATTTTTTAGCATTAGGGATAATGGTTAAGGGTTTTATAATACACCAGAGAAATTCGGCCGGTCTGTTATAATTGGTCAGTGCAGTCGCCCGGTTTGCGAAAGATGCGGGTTCGGGTCCCGCCTGATGCCAGATAGACCGATTGTCTTTTTCTGGTTTTCCTATCTTAAACAATGGTTAACCAGTTAGTAGAGCTATACTAGCGTTACTAGCTAGCTAGTAGCTTTAGTCGCACTTTTTTATTTACTGTTAGATTTGAACGTATTTGCTCTAACTACCTACCATCCAGGCGACAATACACTATTCGAAAGATCTTCGGTTCTTCTGAGCATTGCTAGTTTTCTTGACTTTTCATAATTTTGCTGTTTTATTTCCTAGGTAGTTTCCATTTAGAAAGTGCTTGAATTAACCTTGTTTTTGTTTTTATCTGGTCGTGTCTCTTGTGTTATTGCCGCTTGAAGATAAGTTTCAGGTAGGTACTCTGGGTACCCATTGTTAACGACGCCAGATTAGAATAATGATAGGTCGATATAACCTTGCGTGTAATCACCGAAAGCTTCTATCATAGAGATATCAGAGTTGATAACCTATTAGGACATCATCAATTGTGAGTGCTTCTTATAACGTGACGCTGTTTGTCATGTATTAAATCAGCTTGGATAGCGATTGCGGTCTGTCCCAACTGTTGAGTCATTGTTGTCAAATGAAATCATAGCATGTCGTTGTTACCTATAAGTAAGGCTTCATTTAGCATTATTCTTGTTAAAAGTTGTAATCCTGGATGATTGTATTAGTGTAAGTCTTGTTGGTGACCTAATAAATAATGGAATTCCTTATTTACTGTGGCGACATCTATTTCGCCACAAGCGTACTACAACGGACGTTACCTGAATCGCGCTATCAGCATTATTCAAGCAACTGAGTATATACATATACAGAAACCTGACAACAACCGTTGGGCAGCAGCCCACCAGACATAACATCCGTCTGTCTGGTCGGAGGATCCTCCCTTTTCTATGGTCGATGAGGAAAACAACACTGTTCCTCATATCCTCATATTACTATAATGTGTGCTTTTCCCGTTATAGTTCACGTGTCTGGGCGGAGGCTGCGTGCCTGAAGTGTGGGTGTGCGACGCGGACGCCGACTGCGCGGACGGCTCCGACGAGGGCTCCGTCTGCCGCGACCGGACGTGCCAGCCCGGACACTTCCGGTGCGGATCCGGACGGTGCATCCCCGCCGAGTGGCTGTGCGACGCCGAGGCCGACTGCCGCGACCGGGAGGACGAGGTACGTGTGCGCCGGCCCGTGTGGCCGTCCCAGTGGCCCGGACCTGCCGCCCGGACACTTCCGGTGCGGATCCGGACGGTGCATCCCCGCCGAGTGGCTGTGCGACGCCGAGGCCGACTGCCGCGACCGGGAGGACGAGGTACGTGTGCGCCGGCCCGTGTGGCCGTCCCAGTGGCCCGGACCTGCCGCCCGGACACTTCCGGTGCGGATCCGGACGGTGCATCCCCGCCGAGTGGCTGTGCGACGCCGAGGCCGACTGCCGCGACCGGGAGGACGAGGTACGTGTGCGCCGGCCCGTGTGGCCGTCCCAGTGGCCCGGACCTGCCGCCCGGACACTTCCGGTGCGGATCCGGACGGTGCATCCCCGCCGAGTGGCTGTGCGACGCCGAGGCCGACTGCCGCGACCGGGAGGACGAGGTACGTGTGCGCCGGCCCGTGTGGCCGTCCCAGTGGCCCGGACCTGCCGCCCGGACACTTCCGGTGCGGATCCGGACGGTGCATCCCCGCCGAGTGGCTGTGCGACGCCGAGGCCGACTGCCGCGACCGGGAGGACGAGGTACGTGTGCGCCGGCCCGTGTGAGACTCAGACTATGTAGGTACTTAAAAGAAAATATTTTGACAAGATATCAAAAACAGATTATTATTTATGTTACGTTGCTTCAATTATGTTAATTCATAGCTGTGAATTTTGTGAAATAAATAAAAGAACAGAATATTTACGTAGATCTTGTATTGAAATGCGCATCGTAATGCTTGCGTGATTTAATTATCACCAAACGCCATCTAGTGATAACTGGAGTGCAACTTATTGAAGGTCGCCGTTAAGTGTCGTACAAGCATTATCCAGGAGCGGCGCTCCCGATTAAGTTAATTTTTGCATTCTTTGTGAATTTGCAAAACATATCGGCCCAGTTGGTAAGAGTTATCATTTTATTTTCTTTCAAGCTGTGAAAGTGCAGAATTAACCAAAAAGTGTTTGCTAATTAAGAAAAATATGCCTAACATCATATCAAAAGGGTCATATCAGCCTAAAGATTTTTTCAATGCTACGGCAACACTGCCTGGTTATTCAATAACAGTTTAATTTGAGCAAACGATAAATAAAGACTTCAATTCTGTATTCGAAACCCTAAAAGCAATTTTTAATATGTTTGTTGTTAATGTTCTGTAGGCCAACTGCGACGGTCGCCCGCCCCCGGCATGTGAACCGACGTACTTCCGCTGCCCGGACGCGCGCTGCATCCCGGGCCGCTGGCGCTGCGACGCCGAGGACGACTGCGGCGACGCCGCCGACGAGATGCACTGCGCCCCCAGGAACTGCTCCGAGTCCGAGTTCAGGTACCACACATAGACACACTGCTCCAGCTCAAGCTGCACTGCGCCCCCAGGAACTGCTCCGAGTCCGAGTTCAGGTACCACACATAGACACACTGCTCCAGCTCAAGCTGCACTGCGCCCCCAGGAACTGCTCCGAGTCCGAGTTCAGGTACCACACATAGACACACTGCTCCAGCTCAAGCTGCACTGCGCCCCCAGGAACTGCTCCGAGTCCGAGTTCAGGTACGGGACAATAACACACTGCTCATGGAGAACGCTCGGAACGAGTTGTTCCAATTGATCACATCCTCAGCAGAATGGGGAGAGTTGGCAAAAGGACAAAGGAGATAGATTTGAAGGAACTTGTAGAGAGTCAAGCATTGCACGCGGCTGAGTGCAAACTGCCTAGCAGCCGCATGTTCCGCGCGCATCACTCGTGTTTCGTTCCGTATGACCAGGAAGGTGGGTAGGGCCATGGGTGGTTGGTGGGTTTGATCACATCCTCACCCTACCACTCCCGCACGTGCCGTGCTATCCAGACGTGGAACGCTCTTCCAGCGCAGAGGCGGCGTAAGGCGTGGGCGATGTGGGCCACCGCCTACGGCCTCGCGGTACAAGGGGCCTCGCGCCTCAAAATTCTTTAAACCGAAAAAAAATATATCAACTAGCTGCCCGCCCCAGCTTCGAATGGGTAGGTAGAACCACTCGACCGATTTCGTGCAAACTTCTCATAAACCATCTACTAAATGGTTCGAACAAACCCTGAAAATTTAGCTTGAATAGCAATCAGACACTCTCAGTGATTGCGATTCACTACTAAATGAAATGTTAAGTTTAGAATTTATCGTGTACATGTGTGGTATGAGATATTATCGCGTGTTAAGGGCCCTTAGTAGGTGAAAACGGCAAAATGGACTGTTATCTATGAGCTATAATTGAAAAAATATTGAATGTTTTTCGCTTTGAAATTTCTAATATGTATTACAGAACGTATGTGTGATGGGATGACTGTTTCTAAAACACGATTGGAAAAACTTTGCTCGATAAAAAAAAAAACCTGAAGTTACCTCTAACATAATATATAAATGCTCATTACAACCGTATTTTACGATAGTAATTCGTATTAAATCACAAATACATAGGTATTTACCTTCTCGATTTCGTGACTGTTTTAGATTTAGAAAATACTAAATATTTTCATTCAGTTTTTGATAAAAATGTGAATGGCGCTTACGATTTTTAGTTTCGAGCACGTTGATTCCATACTAAACGCGGACCGCGACCCCTTCTCACCTCAGGCGCAAAGGGCTACGAAATCTGAATTTTCGCTGACCGCTTAACCCCCCATAATTGTTTTGTTTCATTGTATCTACTATCTAAAAATAAGTCGGGTTTTCCTTCCTGACGCTATAACTCCACAACGCACGAACCGATTTCCACGGTTTTACATTCGTTGGAAAGGTCTCGGGCTGCGTGAGGTTTATAGCAAAGAAAATTCAGGAAATTTTTAACAGTAAAGCGGGAAACTCTTTTCACACATACAGCTAAGTCCACGCGGACGAAGTCGCGCGCGGGTGCTAGTCACTTTATAAAATCCGTCTTCAGGTCGCCATAGAACAGGGCCTCGCGAAATCTCTCTTGCCCACATCAAATTAAGGTCTTGCCCCGCCACTGTTCCAGCGTATGTGTTTCTTTATAAAGACGACATTAAAAGGGCATTGATTAATTACAAAAACCTGTAAAACGAGATTGACCAACCCGCTGTACTAGTTAACCACATATCTAGACTATCAGGTGGAGTGAGATCATCTTGCAAAATACATATGTCGTCACGCGCATATTTGGCAACATTGTCAATTCTGTTGTCATTGTTTTTTTTACACTTAAGTCCATAGAGTAGAGTGATAGACTGCTTCAGTCTCTGGATGACACGGCACTCTTTTCTGATTGGTCGATTTTGGTGGTAAAGTGCAGTGAACACAGTGTGGTGGCGCTAGTATCGATTTAGCAGTTTTTGGCGCGCTTTCACGAGGACAGAGTCGAACAATGGATTCCGATACGCTCACTACTTTTGCTTTGTTTATTATCGAACCTGTCATGTTCACCGTACTCTCCTAAGTGTGTGATTCCAAATTAGTTAGAGTGGATTGCTATCTGAGTTTCTCTGAGTTGCTTACCGACAAGGAAGCCCCCATACAAGATGCCGGTGACGAGTTGCCTACCGCTCGGCCTACCTCGCGCCGACACATAAATACAAACGTGATGCACTGCAGCAAACCCACCTAAGGCTTTAATGTTTAATAAACAAGGAGATTTACAAAATTTTATGTATATTATTGTAAGCTAAATTAAAAAAAATATATCTATAGTTCCGATGTAAAATTCAAATCATTTTGATTCTTACGACTTTCTAAATACATTTATTAATACCGAAGGAAGGAAATTAATTGTATATCGGGTCATAGCAGTCAATTTGTAATTTCGTTCAGACCATAACAATTTATAGGCTAGAAGGATTACCCAAAAAAAGGTGACTAAATTTGCAAAGCGTGGTGTAACTCTGCATTTTTAGTATTTTGTATGGATCTATGTTTTATTATTGTTTTAGAATTTTCCATGCAGTATCTTTACTAAAGATCTGAAAACCAGAAAAAGACATTTGCTCATGTTGGCATCAGGCGGGAATCGAACCCGCATCTTTCGCAAACCGGGCGACTGCACTAACCACTGTGCTACCGAAACCATTGGCCGAATCTTTCTGGTATATTTACCCTATGAGCCAGGGTGATTTCATCAATGTTATGGGCATCCACCTCTACACTCGGAAGAAATATTATTTCAAAGATTTAACTTCCTATACTACATGGAAAATGCTAAAACAATAATAAACATAGTAATAGCTTTTTCATCTTCCAATGCCCTACTAAAAGATTTCCGATTTTCTTAGTTGTGTAACATCGATATTAACAGTTTTGTTAGCAGGCTAGCCGGGCTCCATCGTTGATGAAAACTTTCTATACTGTATAGTTCCTTTACTTTGAAGATGATACCATCATCAGTGAATACATAAAGAGTGACGTCAGTTCATAACACATTCATTTTAAGTTACTTTATTCAGTATATTTTTCTCATGAGTTTTGAGATCTCTCTGAGATTATTTTATCGGTATTAGTCGGTAATTGGTTTATTGGTAAGTTTTTGCAGAAATTAGCAGGCAAAGTTGCTTGTTCCTGTATGTTTTGTTATTAGAAGCATCAGGCATGAGCCTGCGATGCAAAAATGATGAAATGTGAACATCTGTAGCATCGTAGCTCCCAAACTATTGTACCGATTTTGACAGTTCAAAGATGACTTGTTCGCGAGTGTTCTTAGCTATAATTCAAGATGATTTTATTGTTTGTTTGTGTGTAGATGCGGCAGCGGCGAGTGCATCCGCGGCTCTTTGCGCTGCTCGGGCGCCGCCGAGTGCGCCGACGGCTCCGACGAGGCGCTGTGTGCGCCGCACTGCCGCCAGCACGCCCGGCTATGCCGCGACCGGGCCCGCTGTGTCCCCGAGTGAGTACACACTGTATAGACGGCTCCGACGAGGCGCTGTGTGCGCCGCACTGCCGCCAGCACGCCCGGCTATGCCGCGACCGGGCCCGCTGTGTCCCCGAGTGAGTACACACTGTATAGACGGCTCCGACGAGGCGCTGTGTGCGCCGCACTGCCGCCAGCACGCCCGGCTATGCCGCGACCGGGCCCGCTGTGTCCCCGAGTGAGTACACACTGTCTGTATAGGTATTATGCGTACTCACGCTGACCCCAAACTGGAATTCCCCTGTTAAAAATGTTTACTGCAAACGTTCTTTCTAATATCGAAGAACGGAATGCACTGAACTATACTCAAGAAGGAATTTTGATTTAACATCACAGAAAATGAAGACACAGGTTGTATTCATTTACTTACCATTTATGGGCTGGGTTAAACTCAGTAGCATATTTATGTAAGTTTAAAAAATTACTTAGATTTTTCAACCTTCTTCAACAGCGATTGAGAACAGTCAGTAAATACAACCGATTCGGGATAAATAATCTAAATCGGCTACTGCCAAGCTCAAATGTTGTTTCCAGACAATCCATTCTCTCTCGAATTTCCTTTAATACTGTCATCATATTCAGGGAGTGGTGGTGCGACGGCGAGGTGGACTGCAGCGACGGTTCTGACGAGGCCTCCTGCGCGGGCCTCGTTAGCGCCAACACTAGCTCGTGTGGCCCCTGGCGCCTGGGGTGCGGCTGCGGCCCCGGCCCCTGGCGCTGCGACGGGCGCGCCGACTGCGGGGACCGCGCCGACGAGGGCCCCCACTGCGCCCGCGCCGACTGCCCCACGCACACATTCAAGTGTGGAGATGATACTTGTGTGCCGCACAACTTGGTCTGTGACGGACATCGCGACTGCGGCGGTAGTGTGGATGATAGCGACGAGCGACCTGACTTGTGCAGGTTAGTGCCGCTCTGAAATTATATCTTAGCCTAAGGTTAGCGGGATTTGAATCTGCATTTTAGCAGCCTGACCATCTGCACATACAATCAAATCTGCGATATAAACAGACTAGCTTTTTTTTTCGTAAATGCAACACTTGAAATGATATTTTGTTCAAATATTTGTTTTTGCTTAAGTAATTCAATGTGTTTTCGTAATCACGCTACTCGAGATTACGGAAACACATCACTGTAAGTCACCATGTCATTAGTAATGTAAAACTCTGAAAAAACTTCAACTACAGTCCGATCATACTGACGACTAAAGGTGCCTTGTTAGCGAAGAAAAGAGATCCAACAGTTAGTGGATACAAACATTTACCCAATACACACACTTTTTATGGTTGTTGCTTCAGTTCAAAGCACCGATATTTTATTCATTTGGCGCAGTTTAGGGCTTGTCGAAGGATTCAAGCTGTTGAGCCAAGTCGCTGAAAGCTAAGCCATACACTATGACGAGTAGCTACAAGTCGTGATTAAACTATTGCCTACAGGACGTGGCACAGCGGCTCAGAGCTAGAAGAGGAGCCAGAGCCGTGCCTGCCGCACGAGACGGCTTGCGGCGACGGGCGATGTCTGCCAGCGCTCGCGGCGGCCTCGTGCGAGCTGGAGGAGGGCGCCTGCAGCTGGAGGACTTGTCCGCAGCTGTGTCTGCCCAAGCGCTCCAACCACACCGTCTGCAAGTGTGTGCCCGGGTATGTATGACGTCTAGGAGATTCTGATCGGATGTTAGAGTGGCAGCAGAGCATTAATATTCGTTCAATTCACACTTGTTGAATACCTATTTTCATAAAAGGCTTCCACCCTACTTTAATACAGTACAAACATTTGTGTGCATGAACGAACATGTCTGTTTGTATTGGTCTGGGTGTTTCCTATGTATATTAAGTATGTATTTACAAAAGAAAAAGTATTTAAGTATGTTCATCCGTTGTCTAGATCCATAATAACGGACTATAATCAGCCCTCTTGGGACTAGATGGCGCTGTGTGGAATAATGTCCAAGAATATTTAATTATTTATTTTTTAATACAATTGCTCAAAAAGTGGTACTTTTCGTAGCTGCTTAGCGTGCGGAAAGTTCGTTTTTCCGCACTAGTGCTTTTTACTTTTCCAATTTTTTTTTTATAAGGTTAATAAAACCCATACAACATCCTACCAAAGAGGTTGTCTGTTCAATCACTTGATTTTGTTTTTTGATACGTTATTTGGCATCAAAACTGGGAATATAATATTTTTAAAAATATTTCAAATTGCATAATTGACCAAATAAAGGGTTATTTAGTAACTATTAACAATTAAATTTCCGAAACAGTTTACTTAAAGTTGGCTGTTTGTGTATTAACAATGGCCGGAAATTTGTAAGTATGAATGAGTTTCACCAAAAAATACTTAAAATAAAAGAATAGGTATTTATTGCATTTCCATGTTTAAATGCAATTAAATTACTTCTTATATTTTTACTAGGCTGAATACACCAATGCCGTGTTAAAAAAAAACTGTCAATCCTAAGTTTTTCATTCCCGCTTTCTTTATTTACGATTAGTCACGACTGTCACAGTATACTGTTGTAATTTAATGTTGTTTATTTTACCTTTTTCGTACACAAGTAAATGTATTTAACATATTTTTTCAAAATAGTTTATTTTGACTAGGCTGAATGCAAACAACCGGTGCCTTGAAAAAAAAAAGTTTTTTCATTCCCGCCCTTTTTACTCTTGAGTCTTGATTTAATTGTGTTAATGATTCGCATTGGTTTGTTATATTTTTTTCGCAAATGTATTAAAAAACATTGTTCGATACACGAGCGGAAGTGTCATTTTCACTCGTCCCGAGTCTTGACCCTCGCCTGCCGGCTCGGGCCAAGATGCCTCGAGACTCGTGCAAAATGACATATTTTCCGCACTTGTATCGAAAACTACTATTTTTCTCAAAAATTAGATCTTTCCTTAATTATATAGCTATAATACATAGCTATTGTTTCTCACAATAGCTATGACTTTTTCATGAGACTATAAGAGCCCTATATTGTTAACCTAGGCTTCAGACTTTTGAACATAACAGTTTTAATTTACGTTTCATACAGAAATGTATGGAGCTCTCCTTCTAAGTTCTTGCTATTTTCAAGTAATGTTCCTATAAGTTTATCTTACATTTCGGAAGGATTGAAAAAAGTCTAGATGCACAATTTCGTAATCGCTACGAATGCACGTTTAAATATTTATTGATAGATATTTATTTTACGTCGCTGCAAAAAGTATTGTGCTTCAATCTTCCTATTCTAATTATTTTCCATATTGTTCACGCATCACAGATACAAACAACGCCAACTCCCGGACGGCTCTCTCGCGTGCGAGTACTTAGGTTCGATGCCGCGTCTGATCCTGGCGGAGGGCTCTGTGCTGCGCGTGTCGGAGCTGCACAAGCTGGAGCGCAGCGCGGACCCCCCGCGGCCGACGGGGGCCCCGACGGAGACCCCCACGGAGCGGGATAAGGTGGCGGGGGTCGCGGCCGCCTGGGGGGCCGGGGGGCCGCGCGTGTGGGCCGGGGACGCGGACGGACGGCTGCGCACGGTGGCGCTCTCAAGCGACCAGCCGCCGCGCTTGCAGAACGAACAGATACTGGTATGCACTTCGTCTTATCACTCAATTCAATACCTGATTTAATAAACAATCTATAATATAAAAATGAATCGCAAAATGTGTTGGTAAGCGCATAACTCAACAACGCCTGGACCAATTTGGCCAAATCTTTTTTTAAAATGTTCGTTGAAGTTCAAGGATGGTTTTTACGGCGAGAAAAATTAGAATTATTGCTGAAAAAACCCTAAAAATAGCCCTTTTCTTTTTCCCATACAAATGATTTCTAACTAAAACGTAGACAATTTGAGCTTTATTGCTATGGGATAACGTTCATATTGAATTACAAGCACTCACTGTTGTATAAGCAATGTAGGTGTGTTCCTAACGTCAAAGATCATATCCATAGAGCTTCCAGAGCGTGTTTTCAACACTTATAGAGTGATCAAGTGAGGAAAAGAGAAACTATTGCATATATGGACATCACACAAGAGGAAAAGAGACAGAGATATGCCCAAGATTTGTTGCCAAAACCAAACCGAAAACTACACCACCACACCACTGTCAAAAGCGGGAAATTTGAGTTTGCAAAATTTATGTAAAGTAGGCGATAAAAGTGGATGAAGCTTTAAAAAAATAAAATAGTGGTTTGTTGCGTGCCCAAATATAAAACGAATCATAGAAATGATCCAGAAATGCAAAAGTTTCACAGGTAAATACAGAAAATAATTGTTTTTTTCAAACTGTGTTTTGAGCAATTATTTTCACTACCCAGTTCAATTATTTTATTTCAGCTATCATTATATTAGTTCCTCATGCTGCATAAGTTATTATTTCAGAAATTAAATAAGAATTGAAAAAGATTTTGTGTAAAAACTGAATTGATTCACGTACGATAGGGATGTACAAAATGAAGAATGACACATATCGATATGCGTAGTCGATATTTTTTCAACAGCTGAATCATGGCTTCAGCTGGCTAGCTCAGACTAGAAGCTTAACAAAACTACTAAACAAAAACAATCAATACCTACTTGGCGCCATTTTTGAGCAATTTACCGATCATATGACCATTACCGTACTTATTTGAAAAAGCAGATAATTAAAATTTCTTTATTTTTGTAGGATACCAAGACCACCGTGTTCTTATGTTAACAAAGACTATATGCCTAGGCCGAAACAAGAAAATCAATTCAAATCCACAGAGTACGGGCCAACAAAATACTATTTAACCCAGTCCTAAAAAAAGGATAATAATTGATGGTGTTTATATTATTTCATCTCGTAGTTGATGTTTAGATATCATAAACAATGTAACGAGTAAACCTAATAAATAATAAAGAACCTCAGCCTTTTATTTTCAAGAATACGAGTATACCGTTATTCATTTGTTGTTCGTGATTTCGATAATCTGTTAGATTGTTAAGGAAAGTACCAACACTGTTGTGCTAAATGACAGCAGTTGTCAACGCATACATAGACAATCACTCACACATGCGCAATTCAGTTTTTGGAACGTTTTTAAAGGCGCTTTATCAATCTATTACTTTACATCATTGATCATATCTATCAAAACAATGTGCGTGTGTGCGTTGGAGCACAGATAGTTGGAGGAGTTTAATGTCGCGTTCCGAAACTCGCGTTTCGTTTAGTAATTTAATAAAACAATTCGTACGGCTTAAAAGGATTTGACTTCAAGTCATATCAAATTTTAAAAAAAAAGTTGTCTGTTACCTAATCTACTGAGGGTGCGTTCCGAATTGAGTCAAAATCGATTACAGCGCGCTCACCGAGCGTCCCGAATTGTGATATCGCGCTAACGGGCACAAAAAGCACAAAGCACTACAATGATAATAATAATAATTATGATTCACATGATTAACAAAAAGCACAAAGCACTACAATGATAATAATAATAATTATGATTCACATGATTAACAAAATGCACAAATCACTACAATGATAATAATAATAATTATGATTCACATGATTAACAATCATTACAAAAACGTTCAAAACCAAAATATGCAACCATATCCTTTCAGACCATAGTTTACTACGGGGCTGAGAGTGCGGAGAGTTTCAGCGAATGCTACTCTTGAAATTTTTATTGTACCTTTAACCTATTTATAGTTTCATTAATGTTAACACACGACGTGTGACTGTACTATGTTTTAGAATGTATTTCTCAAATAAGTGACATGCATGTCTTTTATGAGAATAAAGCTCTTTAAACTGAACAATAAAGAAAGAAAAAATATTTATTCAGGAACCACAACAATAAGTAAAAATACACTTCTTAAAAACTAACTTATTATCTCTAAGATTATTGTGGAACAGAAAGGGTCCCCACTCAGCATATTGACGGCAATAAAGCGATTACTTACTTTTAAATCCTTATATATGATTTATTTAATTATTTTTTATTCACAACGCCCTATCACCAGGGTGACGGTTCTGTTCAGGAGATTTTTTTAAAATACGACGGCACAAAAACTGCCACATTACATAACTTTTTGACAGGACGAAGTCTGTCGGGTCAGCTAGTTAATAATAAATATTTGCTATGGGCATTGTGGTGAAAGGGATAACGATGAGGTGTTTATTTAGTAGTTTACAAAAGATCCACATAAATATCATTTCCTACTACCTAATAAAGTCAACGGCACGTCAAGCTTTCCGTTTCCGATCAGTCGTCATTTGGCAAGAGCAGGATAAAAAACGGAAATGGATGCTCTGATATGCCGTTGACTCGAAAAGAAACGTTTGTTCCCTTCTTCTTTATCTTGCACTTCCCCAATGAAATTTCTTTGCAGAAGAGCATTAAGAGCCAACCGGAAATGTTGAGCTTATCATGCTGTTGTCGTCTGTCTTTAGGAATTTTTAATTCTACAAGAACCGAAGTTATTTCGTTAGTTCTAAATAGAACATCCTTCCAGATCCCGAGTGGCCCTTCGATCCGCGGCGTGGCTGTAGACTCGGTATCCCACCGCCTGTACTGGACGGCGGTGGAGACGCGAGGGGAGGTGGGGCCCCGCGGGGGGGTGTACTGCGGGACCCTCAACGCCACCCAACGGTTCACAATCCACGCCGCCGACGATGCCGAGCCGGACGACATCGTGGTACACAACGAGACCGGACGGCTGTTCTGGTCGGACCGCGGCGCCCGGCCCGGGATCCGGACGGCGGATCTGTCCGGTGCCGGCGTGAGATGGTTCCTGAGGGAGAGGGTGCGGCGTGTTGCCGGAATGACTATAGACAATGCTGGTGGGTAGATCGCTCCTTATCATAACAGCTTTGTAGTTTTCCATAGTCCAGCTGCTATAAGAAAAACGGTATTGGCCGCTTCTAGTCTCATAGGAAAATGATAGGCATTGGAAAAGGGTTTGAGTGTTCTGTCAGGGTCATTATTAAAGTACAATACCAGTGATACTGGCAGCTGTCAAAATGTATTTCTCAGATCAGTGGTACTGTGATTAGTGTAATTCGTTCTGTTGTAGACAGAGAAAAATACGGAAATGTATAGCTAAATCACGTTTGTTACGATTTTTAATGAACATTGTTAACCCAGCACATCTGAATTGAAGGATTGGTATCGTAATACACCGATCACATTACAAAAATGTTTTTTTTAAATCCTAAGTATTGTTCGACTCTGGATAATATCCATCAAACCCAGTCTTCATTTTGCTTTTTATGAATTTTGATTTCTTCTATGGCTGACATTGTCGTTATAACTTTGCTTCGAAATTAGTCCCATGTTTGCATGAATTGTAACAATTTCTTCAAATTCAAAGTTCTCCGATGGTAAAAAAGTTCGTAATCTCGACAGTTTCTTTTTAAAATTATCTCTTTTAAAATATTTTAATTTAAAAAATATTAAAACTGTCAACAGGTGGACGACTTTACTTCATAGACAGCTACTACGAGACGCTCGAGAGTGTGCGATTAGACAACGGACTCGGACGAGCTCTAGTAGCGACATTCGCGGTCCGAGCGGACCTGCCGCATCCGCCGCATTACAAGGAGGAGGACCTGGCTTCAGTTCGCGTCTGGTCTCGTGTGTGCGCGCGTCTGGCCGTCTGGGAGGAGTGGGTCTGGTGCGGGACCGCGAGGGGCCTCACTCGGTTAGCCAGGAGGACCAGGATCGACGCCCGGCTGCATCTCGCGCGGCAACCTAAGTTACAGAAGCGAGTGAACGCCCTCGCGTTGCTCTTCGCAGATCCACCGAAAGAAACTCCGATAGATCCTTGCGTGTTCGCGAACGGGACTGGGAAGTGTGATGAGAGCGCTCTGTGCTTGCGAAGTGGGGGCGCGCCGTTTTACAAGTGCTTGTGTCCGGAAGGTTCAACGAATAGTGATACTGAAGGTGTAGATGTGAAGTGTGTGCGTTTGCTACTGGATCACTTGTTGCCGGACGAGTCGTTACCAGGCACGGCGGTGGACCCTGGGGCGTGTGGGCTGTCGTGTGGCCCCGGCACGTGCGTGGCGGGCCCCGGGGGCCCCCGCTGCGCGTGCCCGGCGCTGTGGACGGGCCCCGGCTGCCGGCGCTACCGCTGTGCCCACTACTGCCTCCACCGCGCCAAGTGCGAGCTCGACACCAACGCTACTGTCACCAACTCCACTGAGCTGCCGCCGCTGAGGGTATGTACTGAAGTACTTGCTTGGAAAATAAAACAGCTCTATACTTTTACGCAATTTTTATTCCAATAAATAAGTGCTTAAAAGGAAGATAAGCAACACTACAAACATAGATCGCCTATAAACATAGGTGAAAATAAATAAATAAATTCACTGGCACGGTCATTGTTCCAACTAATTTATTCTACGCTTTAAATCATCAAAACTAAAATTTGAATTGTGAATGCGTTCATCACTTTCATAACATACATACATAACATAATCGGCCTAAATACGTCCCACTGCTGGGCACAGGCCTCACCTCAACTATGAGGTGGAACAAGCCATACTCCAACACGCGGGCTCAGTGCGGATTGTTGGAGGGGTGTAAGGTTAGTGAGCAACCTTATTGTCAGATGTTATCAAGCCGCCCTAAGGCCTCTGACCAGGCTTAGCGACTGACATCGACGACAACCGGGACCAACTGCTTAACGTGCCTTCCGAAGCACGGAGATGCCCGAAATACACATCACTAAATTTCGGTCGGGTGGTCACCCATCCCTTTTCCGACGCGGCGTGTGTTGCTTTACAACAGCGATCGCCGCCGAGCACTGTCACAACTACGCCACGGGCACCTCTTTCATAAAACGTATTATTACAGATCACAATTACAACAAACAGAGGGGTCTTAGAAAGAAAAATGAGATGGCGCAGCTTGTCATCTAATCTTAATCAAGCAAGATTGGTAGTGAAGTAAAACTGCTGTAAAATCAATTTAATTAATTATAAATAAGTACAAAACAATGAATAATACATGAGATGGATGGTTACGATTTTTGTTAATTTTTCGGAAATGTTTTTTCAAATCTTTATGTTTCGTGGTTACACTATGTAGAATGTTGTTTTTGGCCTTAAAAATCGTTGTTATTTCTCATACTTCAATTACACCTGTGTGTCTCTTATTAGACAGGGTTTGTTTTATTTAGTAATTTGTGTCCCCAGTGTGTATGTTTCGGCGGGTACTCGGGTCCGCGCTGCGAGACGCCGCCGCCGGGCCACGAGTGCGCCGCCGTGCGCTGCTACAACGGGGGCGCCTGCCGCGCGCTCAGGGGCGAAGCCCTGTGCCTCTGCGCCAAGGGATTCATGGGTAAACGAAGCCATCAGTGTCTAAACTAGTCATTTGCAAACAAACGTACACTTTTTAAATGATTTATTCATGTAAAAGGTGTTATTTTGTAAGTACGCCTTTTGCGGATAATCCAACTTAACTGCAGCATGAATATTTGATTGATGAATTAGTGATGATACGTCTTACTGCTGCGTCCAAGAACGAGCTTAACTATTAAGGAGTACGACCTGTGATGGTTTGTCTTATTTCCTGTAGGTTGCCTGGAAGGATCCCCTAAGTTACGGTTTAATAATAAAATGAATTTTGTGTCAGTATTTTTTTTGTTCGGTGTGCAATAAAATGAATCGTATCTTATCTCAATATGAACATCGTTTGATTTGAATGCAGATAATTTTGTATGCCTAATCCCTTCCCCCCAGGTCCTCGCTGCGAGCAGTGCTCGGAGGGGCCGGCATGTCCGGCGGGGAGCGTGTGCGTGCAGCGCGACGGCACGTCTGGCGAGCGCTGCCAGCACGCGCTCTGTGTCGACTACTGTCTCAACCAGGTACGGCACTCAACTATGTACTTCATACTAACTGTTAACGGGACACACGCTACCACAAAACGCCGCATATTTCCTATAGTTCTTATACATTTTATATGTGCTCGTAGCAGGCGATGAAGCCAGCAGCCGCCACGCGTGACGCACTAGAAACTATAGGAATGTGAAGGTGGCAGCGTTTTGTGGCCACTACAAACCAGCAATAGCCTCTAAACGTCCTATATACCATTGCTGGGTATAGGCCTCATCTCAACTACGAGGAGGCGCAAGCTCCAACAATGGGCACGTGTGTTGTTGGATAGCATACATCAAGTTTCCTTGGACCTCCGACTAGGCTCAATGACTGACATTTAGAAACACAAAGACTAAGGCTAAAGATAAATGTTACTCCTAAGCGAAGACATGTGTTCTAAAATGGAGTGGAGTTTAGTCTGAAGTTTATTTAATACAGGGTCATGCACACTATCCTACTACATTTTTGTGCGATTTATAAAGACATTATGAATATAAAGATTTGTAATTTTTCACCAGAGCAGTTTCGTATGGAACCACATACGATCGAGGCAGACAAATTGTGAGGTGTAGCAATGGTGTCATTTTTCTGTAGGGCACATGCCACGTGTCGGGGTCGGGTTCGGGCACGGTGTCGTGCGCGTGCGCGGCGGGCTGGAGCGGCGAGCGCTGCCAGCGCAGCGCCTGCGTCGACGCCGCGTGTCGGCAGCAGCACGCGCTCGAGCACGCCGCGGTACCGCCGCATATCGGCAACGACATCGCCACCGACGCGCCCAAGAACCGCTCCGCGACGTTAGACAACAGGAGCACCAGTCTGGGAGGAGATGACCACGACTACCAGCCGCATCACCGTGAGTACAATTTGTTTAACTTCACTCGACCCAGAACACACCCTTGAAGCACGGCCAATTTGTCTATAATAAGACCCTGGACCCCTTGAATCACGTCTTTGTTGCTGAGGGCGCGTACACATGGAACATCCGTTTTACATATCCGTTTAAACGTATGTCATTAGAATTTTGTAGTTGTATGAGCGATTTCACACAAAATACGGTATTTCGGATCCAGTGGAGAGTACTGATACAACGAGAGCAGCAATCCGTTTTACAGGTTCATGTTACAGGTACAGGTACAGATTACGTTTAAACGAACCGTTACCGTTACTATACGTTTAAATTTGAAGGTCTGAATTTGGGAATCTGAAGGTTGTCTGGAAGAGATCGCTCTCTAGCGATAAGACCGCCTAGATTGTACATTGTTCTCTGTAATTGGCTTCAAATGTAATATTTTTGTACAATAAAGAATATCTATCTAATTAGCTTATGTAGTGGTACGACCCAGTTCAAACACAATATGACAGTAGCCAATACTCTGAAGACCGAAAGTCCAGTAGAGATAAAAAAAAAATTACTCGATTAGGTATCATTTTATTTGCTGCAATAGTTCCCTGTAAGTGGTGAATCGGAAACTTACATTTTCTTTATAATATGTTACTACTATTCTCGCATATTTGTGTCATTCTTAAAATTGATTATTGATTCAATTCAATTCAATTCTTTGTTGCATACCAAGTGTTACATTAAGATGTATAATAACAGGGTAGTACTTAAAACTTAGTTACCGCTAAGGTATTGCAAATATGCGAGGACAGCAATTTACATACTAAAGCTAAAACAATTTAAAAATAATAATACTGAATGGCTCAAATAAAGATAAATTTCTACTTAAAAAAAAATATAAGATTAAAATTAAATATTAAATAATTAATTTTTATTATTAGATTTAAATTATAAGTTGTTTTATTGCTTCCGATGAACACGTTTGTCTTATACATAAATTGATCCATATATTACCAATGTCAGTGATTAATATGTCAAGTATCATGTGGCAGTGCTGAACCGGAACCGGTGTGGGCCTGGCGCAGCAATTAACGGAAACTACTACTATGAGGAAAACTACATAACTATTCGAATGGTTGAAATGTCTCGGACTTCGTAGATTCTAAATTTTCCCTCCAACATTCTTACCTTGCTTGTACAGCGTGCTATACGTCTTATAACATAGCAGAGCAGTGGGTGAATGACCTTTGACATGAGACTACCAATTTCCAGTTATTGCAGAGAATTTTAATTTGACAATTGCGAGAAAAACGAAAATGGCTAGCCCGATACTATTTATAAATATGCCGAAATACTTATTGTTGCCAAAATAAAGTTTAAGGGGCCTAGAAACCATGACTTACTATAACATCTACTTCAAATATCTGTTTCATCAACAAAATGAGTGCTGGTGCGGGATCAAATCACTTGTGTCCTAAGGACCTTCTCAATCACAGTGCTTATACATAAATAAACGGCCTTAATACGTCCTACTGCTGGACACAGGCCTCACCTCAACTATGAGGTGGATTGAGCCATACTCTAACACGCGGGTTCAGTGCGGATTGTTGGAGGGGTGTAAGGTTAGTGAGAAACCGATGATATCAAGATGTTATCAAGCCGCCAACCGGGACAACTGCTTTACGTGCCTTCCGAAGCACGGAGATGCCTGAAAATGACATCACTAAATTTCGGCCGAGGTGGTCACCCATCCCATTTCTGACCCGGCGTGTGTTGCTTTACAACAGCGATCGTCGCCGATCACTGCCACAGACTGCTTATACAGGTCAGAAAAAAATGTGGATGTTTTCCGAAAATGTCTTTCGGTTAGCGCTCTCATGCCGACAGCTTTGACGAGCGGTGAAGGTTGAACACGAGTCATTTACAGGTTTTTATATTAGGAACATTAGCATTCATTCGTAACTCTGCCGCAAAAACCCCACGATCAAACAAACGCTGATTCCGGTTATAGCACCTATTGCTTGTTTAATATGTGTAACAAGAAATAACATCAATTAAACAACTTGTCCAACAAAGAGAGGACACAACTCGTTTTTTAAGCTTATGTCCAATCGTTTTTAGTAAACTGTTATTAGTAGTCATAAAAAACTATCACACTCAGGGTCCCTGAAGTCTGAGCTCCTGAAAATTTCCCGGGTTTGCCGTCCTTGTTTATGCCACTTATATTCCAAAATAGTATTTATATTCACTGCAAATCAATCTTTCAATCGAATTTGAGAGACGGGACAACACATTGGCATCTTCGTAAGTTCCCAATACAAATTATACTCAACCCGTGCCAACCAACACTGTTGAAAATTGTATGTTAATCAAAATAGCAGAAAACTAAAAAAATTACATTACAGTTGACTCATAAAACGAATTCAAAGGGCTTGTAACACTAAATAGAAAAATGGAATAAAGTATGTAAATAAGCAAAAGCACCTGTCATGTAACAACGGTCGGCCCGCGAGCAGCGCATGACCTTCACCTCCGCTGCGGCCCTGGCCGGTGCGGTGCGCTGACCTGACACTGGACGTGACACAAAAACTACATTACCTGCTGAGCTCTGCCGTTGACATGGCGATACTGATACAATCATACCTTTACCATATTCATTGATGCCCCGCTCCCTAACGCCAACCTATGTCAAATAATTCTTTTTTCGGTCAATACAGCCTAATGTCGGAATTGACCTTTAGAGTAATTATATTAATACGTAGATTTATTGATTTATTGTGAAACAATGCAATATTTGAACCATTGAACAGAATTGAACAAAAATGTAATCACTTTTCAAATTTCTTTTAAAAAGTTGATTCATAATATTTATGCATATCTATGATCCGCGGAGCTATCAAGTCCGTTGAATCACAGGCGTGCGGGAAACATTTTGTCTTTTAAGACAATATAACTGACCGCTTTTTTGTTGTGATAGGGAAAATGCGAGCTATAAGGAAGGCAATTTTAATTATTCTTATTTTAACACAATATGATACCCAAGCCTTGCAGGAAAGATAATAATATGCTTGTGTTGCATCCACTAGATATACATTCGTATACATGTAGGCATTGCGAAATAATTAAAAAAGAACCAGGCACACCTAACAGACATATTAAATATTCGAATTGCTTGAAAGTTATTTCCTTATTTTTTTATCGAAATTATATGAAGTATCAAAGCAAAGCGGATATACCTACCTACTTATTTAATCACAAAGCTACAAAAAAATCAGTAGGTCTACTTGTAGATACTAAATGTTGGACTTAGTACGGATTTTATTTTATTTAACTAAAACAGGGTTAGCTATACATTAAGTACCTATTACTTTAGTCGGATATAATAAGGAGGATTGATAAGAGCAAGATGATACATAATTTATGACGAGGTAAGTTCGAAGGTGTAAGTAAATGTGCAGTCCAAAAATGGGCATGAAGTGAAGTCCTAAAGTCGCAGTATGCTTGTATTTTACCTCACAGTTTACAGTTATTTCGTGCGTACTTTTCTTAACCTGTTGTTTTTCCTGTTAAAGGAAGGATGTTTAAAATCTGATTTCTTGTCGATGGCGTGTCATCACAAACAGACTAGGTGTGTCGTCTCGTTTCGGTGGCTGCGTCTGCGGGGTTTACCTGCGCCTGCGCAAGGCGGGGAAACACGCTCGCCTTGCGAAATTAGCTTCTCGGTAATTTTACATTTTAAAACGTCACTTTTCCTGCTAGCTGGTCTTATTGCTATAGTGATGCAGGTTGTCCCAAATATCTGGGTCTCTAGTCTAAATAAACTTTTAAAAAAAATTGAGGCAACTAAAAAACATTCATTTAAAGAAATTGAGTTTATTTAGTTACTATTTTTAATTCGAAAATCCCAAAAGGAAATATTCCAAACAAACTGACTTTGCTATTTTTCAATCACGTTTGTGACTGTGAGGTATTGTTCAGCGATGATGAAAAACCTACAATAAATCGCGAAACGTTGGTAATATGAGAGGAATTCTGGAAGCTCTCTGAGATTGCTCTTTCTCTGAACTTCCGATTGACACTATTCTTTGGCTCAACCTATGTTTTCCTATACAGGTATACACTTATCTCTGTTTAATTGACATATGTTTTGTTATTCCTTGTGCATTAGTAGGTATATTGTAATTGTTTGGTTTAAGTTTAACGTGAATTCACACTTGCGGGGAAACCCCGACGCACTTCGCGGTATCGAGGCTCTAGGTTGCGGTAGTCAATTTGGATCGATATATTGATCGAATACCAAAATATAGATTTTGATAGGATTCCTAGCAATCGCAACAAAATATCTATACTATGAATAATATGAAGGTTAATAACATAAAGTTTATTTTTTTGTTCAAACGCGCCAATCTCAACTTATTCCAATTGAAAAAATCTCCTCGTGTTAAATAGCCCATTTATTTAGGTAGGGTAGGTATATTGTAACATCACACAATCAACTAAAGTCTACGCCGAGAATCTCGCCTGCGGCCGCTAGATTTAGCGAAATCAATTAATGATCAGTTAGCTACCGAATCGTACGGTTCTGAATTGCTCATCTTGGCTTTTTACTTTGTAATATTTGGGAAAGATTGACAAGTTGCAAATCTATCAGATTCATTGTTCTCTGTCTTTCAATATTATGAAGACTATAGCTTATGACTAGGTAAATAAATATAGCACAAGTAGGCAACAACACCATAAGAAAGAGCACAGGTCGCATACGGCGCGCCCGGCAACTGGCGACCTCTGCGGGCGCTCTGCAGAAGTAACGCGATTACACGCTGAAGCCTACGAGAGGTTACGGGATTAAGGACGACGTGTTGCTTAATAGTATCATTGAGTAATCTTATGGTCATCTGCTTAAACTCGAAGATAATCTTACATGTTCGGCGGTAGGCTACGTAACATGCCCATAGAGTAATCCTGTGAATTTATTTCAAACCTGCCAGAAAACTCACTTCACTATCTTGATGTCATAATCTCATTCAACTATAGTTGCCTGGAAGAGATCGCTCCCTATCGATAACACTGCCTTCGTTGTACATTGGTCTCTGTAATTGAATACTACTGTTAGAGGGAAACTCGAATTAAACACGATTAAAACTATAGGACTATAATCTCTAAACAAGTTACAACTGAATCCCCGGTAAAATCTCTGAGTAGTCAAAGACTAAATGACAGCTAATGTCATAGACTAAGAATAGTGCGAGTAGGCATATCGATTTAAAATATCGATTCACAGATCGGCCATCCTGATACGTTCTTCGTCCCGAAGAACCAAGTCAATCACCACTGTAGCCGTCGCTCGGCTACCCGGCGCGTTCTGTGGCAGCAACCAACGATGCTCAGCCACAGTAGGTCTTCCTTGCAGCCATCTTGACCGACGCTTACCCATTGCATGCATGCAAGATGACATATCCACTGCAACCAGAGAACAACACACAGAACCTAATCCACAGAGCACAATTAAGCTAAATGGTTTAAAGTTAACTTCTTCAAGTTAGAATCCTGATTCACACTTTGTTATTGTTACTTCAGACTTACGAACTTAAATGCTCAAATTGAGATGAGCATATTCGGGCAAGGGACAGTTAATAGCATGATGAGCTTATTTAGAATTTTCTTTTGTAACAGAATTTTAGTTTAGTCAACTGGAGTAATTCAATCTTTGAAACAAAGTGCATTTCCAATTTCAGTAATTTACACATAAGTCAATTGGGATTTGCAAGTTCTTGAAAATAATCATTACCAGCGGCGTGAGAGTTTATTTGTAGAATACTGTACCAACTAATGCCTCTTTGTTGCAAGCAATTAAATACTTTTGGATTAACTGGAATACAGACCTCTAATGTTCATGGTATCGAACTTATACATTACCAACTGAAATGAAGAATTCAGATTTCTCGATGTTCGTTCATTTCCGATTCAAGCCTCTCCCATGTTGCTCTCGAATTTGAGAGTCACTTGATCGGCACATCTCGGCAATGTATCATCTTCAGATTTCTTTGGTTCGTTGTTGGGGCGGCTACCGCCACGCTTTCCCGAAGGTAGAGATGGTCGCCGCTGCGATGAAGCTCAGGCTCAGCGGCTCAGCAAGCTTCATCACTTGCCGTGAAAGAAGTATTCTTTCGCAAAAGTGCTGTAAGAGCCGCTTAAGGCAAGCACTGTAGTGTAGACGCTGCAAGGTCTCCAAAAGACAAGCGCAGCATATTCTGTTTTATTAGTGCTGTGTGGTCTCCGTAAGACAAGCACGAAGTGAAAGCTGTAGGTCTCCGTAAGACAAGCTTCAGGTATGATGTTTTATTAGTGCTGTGTGGTCTCCGTAAGACAAGCACGAAGTGAAAGCTATAGGTCTCCGTAAGACAAGCTTCAGGTATTTTGTTTTATTAGTGCTGTGTGGTCTCCGTAAGACAAGCACGAAGTGAAAGCTATAGGTCTCCGTAAGACAAGCTTCAAGTATTTTGTTTTATTAGTGCTGTGTGGTCTCCGTAAGACAAGCACAAAGTGAAAGCTGTAGGTCTCCGTAAGACAAGCTTCAAGTATTTTGTTTTATTAGTGCTGTGTGGTCTCCGTAAGACAAGCACGAAGTGAAAGCTATAGGTCTCCGTAAGACAAGCTTCAGGTATTTTGTTTTATTAGTGCTGTGTGGTCTCCGTAAGACAAGCACGAAGTGAAAGCTATAGGTCTCCGTAAGACAAGCTTCAAGTATTTTGTTTTATTAGTGCTGTGTGGTCTCCGTAAGACAAGCTTCATGGTCCCCGTAGGACAAACTGTATGGTCCCCGAAGGACAAGCTGTATGGTCCCCGAAGGACAAGCTGTATGGTCCCCGAAGGACAAGCTGTATGGTCCCCGAAGGACAAACTGTATGGTCCCCGAAGGACAAGCTGTATGGTCCCCGAAGGACAAGCTGTATGGTCCCCGAAGGACAAGCTGTATGGTCCCCGAAGGACAAGCTGTATGGTCCCCGAAGGATAAGCTGTATGGTCCCCGAAGGACAAGATATATGATCCCCGAAGGAAAAGCTGTATGGTCCCCGAAGGACAAGCTTTGTGGTCCCCGTAGGACAAGATGTATGATCCCCGAAGGACAAGCTGTATGGTCCCCGAAGGACAAGCTTTGTGGTCCCCGTAGGACAAGATGTATGGTCCCCGAAGGACAAGTTGTAGGGTCCCCGAAGGACGAGCTGTAATGATCTCTGTAGGACAAGCTTTGTCTTTTCCAGACAACCAACCGACAGTTCGTCAACCATTTCATTCACAATTAACCAGTGTTTGTGTGTGTGTAGTGTGTTTGTGTGTGTGAAGTGTGTTTGTGTGTGTGTGTTCAAAGGTTAGTGTTGTTGCCACCATAACGTACACTTTATTGGTGTCACATGTCACACCAAATTTTATCTTCTTTTTCATTCATTTTCCTCTAAAATGTCAACAGTGTAGCTCAAACCTCATTTATTTATAATCAACTTACTGCATCTTAACTGCTATTTGTCATTAAATAGCCCAAAATTACCAAATCTATGTTGTTTATTTCTCACTTTACCATAATAAATCTACTCTCAAGTCACAATGTTTGATTCTTCCCATTCAAGATGCATCGTTTGCTTTAGCAAAACTGCAAGACCTGAAAGTTGTGTCTTCCTGCAAAAGGGTTTAAGCACTTACCAAGAAATATATTTAGACCAGCCTCAATACTCAACTGGGTTTATGTATACCAGTTCAATTATCACCAATTATTCCAATTGCAATAATAATAATATCCAATGCGATTTACAGCTTAAATCCAACTGTGTAATATACTCGTATTTTATTGGTTTCAAGTACAAGTCACGACTTTCAGTCCTGGCACTGACTAAGTCTATGCTCTATTTCATTCACCAGCTGTAAATAAATGTTTCACATTCGAAACATCACCTGTAACCTGGAGTTGTAAAACATTACTGTTAGGAATCCGTGTCCCCCAAGAACTCAGTTTGTTTGTTTTTCATTCAATGCTTGGACCACATTTCTTCAGTTTGATGAACAACTTATATTTCCATCCAAGTCCACAAGTAGTTAAAAGGGGCAAAGTAACCCCTTAAACAAACTGAGTTATTTTCCCTTTTGTGAAACATCATGTTATCTGAATCTATAATTAAAACAACACATTTAATTATTATTTCACAAATCACAAAGAATAACTACTTCTCCTGACTTTAAATGTAGATTAACAATTGCCATGCACAAGGATTAGCATTTACTCTCCAAGATTGACATGAAGACAGGATGAACATAACCCAAACACCACCAGGTGTACCACCTTATGTCAATGCACTAAAGGTCATTTTCCAACTTTGTTATCATTTCACTTGATGTGTGGCTCCCTGTACCAGATTAAAGAATAGCTCAACCTTTTAGAACTGTTTAGGTTCCCCTTTAGTGTTATTTGTTCACTATCACACGTCACTATCATCATAGTAGTTCACCCAAAAATACAATTGTAATATGAGATAAGATAACATTACATATTTTGCACTGGTCCCAAAGTGGTATGAAAACCATAAACATTGGAAGTACTACAAACCCCCAGACCTAGTACTGAATATCTGTTTCATGAATAAACATGTGCTAGAGCGGGAATCGAACCCGAGTTTCGAGTCTCAACTGGCGCTCATACGCGCCCAGTCGCATCATTTTAAATGCAGTTTACTGTTGTAGGTAAAATGATTATGACCATGATTAATCATCAACTTTACCTTGCCCTCCAAGTCAAAACATATAGTTTGACCCATCTGTCATGTTTTGTATTTCAACCTAACACTTCATTTAGTGGAAGTGAATTATGCATGATTGTAAAATCCAATAACCATTATGTAACCATTACTGATACATAACATTTTCTCCTGAATAGATCTCAAAATGTAATACTTACAATTTTCCAGGTTTTTGTTTTCTTACCAAACCTCATCTTGTGTATTAAGATATCATATCATCATGGTCACATTTTCCACATATGGAAATTAACCAATTGGCATTTACTTTCCATTATTTTTGAATAAGCAACATCTTGAATGCCTTATTGCTGTGCCTGGACTTGTTATTTCCTTTAGTGCCAATAAACATGTTTTTACCATACTTATTAATTTCCAGACATGTTTTTGTTCATTGTGACACCCTGTAAGTTCTATGTTTTTCCTGCAATCTCAAAAACATTTGAATAACAACTCTTGAACAATTTCAAGGAGACTCATACATTGGTGAAATACTTATAGCTTTTCATTTGTTAACAATACTCACCACAACATAACAATAAAGTTTCACAGGCTGCTCATTGACATTAGAATCTAGCAATTGTTACTTTCTTGCCAATCCAATTAGGTTAGTCAGATTCCATAACATTGAATGTTTACAAAATTACCTTGTGATAATGCTATAAAATAAGTACTTTCACTAAGTATTGTGAAAACATGAGTTCATTTCTTGTTCAAGAACCTCAGCATTATGTTCAACTAAGATAAATCTGAGAACACCCAGTCTTGGACCAATAAATAATCTTAAGAGTAAAATCCAAGATGTAACAATAAGCAGACTTGAAATTATCATACCAAAAGGCACAATAACCCCCTAAATAAACTTTTGCATTTTGTTTCTTAATGGTTTCATCCAGTTTTATTTTATGTTTTAATTCAACATCATTCAAATTTTGTCAATGCAAACATTTGAAAAACATCCTGTAGTTGTGGTAGTTAGGGTATCAACATCAGAGAGTTGATCTCTCTCCAGGTAATTATACCATCAGAATACTTATTTGGTTTGAGAACTTGATTTCTCATGAAGATCATACAATGGTTATTTTGATGGATCTTATTCATTTAAGTAGATATTATTGTAAAATACTGATATCAATAATATCACACAGTAACCACTAATGCCATAGTTGACTGGTAACATTTTACTTTACCAAATTTTAACCAATACAAACAACTTTATTTCATCCCGGATAATGTTACAGAACACAAATTATTATATTATCATAAGCTCAATGTGGCATTTTTAATTTATGGTCTTTATAAGACTAGTGCAGTCCAGTCTAACTCAGTACAACTTTATAACCAGATTGTGAAATATGTATACAGTTTCAGATAACCATGATACAGCGGGACGATCTGACAACTTTTCAATTTTCATCACATTGTTACATGTTAAAAGTATGAATAAGTATACTTAACTGTGTTTAGGTGACTAACCTCTTCTTGTTTACTATTTTGAGTTGGTAGGCTTCACTTGTTATCCTGTGTTAATTATGACAGCGGTCAACTATTGAATACAGCCTTGAAGATTTATTCATTGTTAGTCACAGGCCCATTTTATTCATGTGTAAGATACACAACCCAATTGCACAGGTTTTATTTTGTATCAATTTGATTGATTAGGTTTCCTTGAACTAGGTAACAGGTTAAAAGTATACAACATCAACTTAGATCTTTCAATTGCAAAGTTGCATTTTGCCAAGAAACAAACTTTAAATGTCATTAAATCTAATTGAAACTCTACAATGTCATTGTAGCCAACTTATTGTGTTCAGATGATTACCAATTTGCAAGTACATTACTTTTAGTAACAATTCATGATTTTGATTTTTCTGTAAGTGATACTGATGATGAGTCATTATTTCCCGATCATTATCAATCAATCATCAGTTGATAAATAGTCAATATGAAACAATCTCACCCGGTGTTCTTATATTAACTTTCGATGGACATTTGCACCAACTGTGCATTTGGTTAGAAACGCACATCAACACTACAAGCTGTTCAACATCTTATTTGTAGTTGCCCATGGTTGTTCTTAGCTCTTCTTTTCGTTGCACAAGTCACTGATTCTACCTAAACATCGTGATTCGAGCTTCCAACCCAAAACCAAAGTGTCTTTCTTGTAATGGCGTCTAAAGTAGGCAATATTTTGAAATAATACTTTAATCGCGTCTATAACGTTGTGGGGAAGTTGATTTCAGATCTCACTTCTGATTCTGTTAGAGGGAAACTCGAATTAAACACGATTAAAACTATAGGACTATAATCTCTAAACAAGTTACAACTGAATCCCCGGTAAAATCTCTGAGTAGTCAAAGACTAAATGACAGCTAATGTCATAGACTAAGAATAGTGCGAGTAGGCATATCGATTTAAAATATCGATTCACACTACTTACTTACTGTAATGTTTTAGATGATATTATATCGCGGTAGTCAGAAATGAAATGAATATTTTTAGTGCAGCGTGATTTTATTCCATATTTTGCAATGCCAAAGATTGTTAGCAACAAATTTCTGGGCATCACTAAAAAATGCTAGTTTTTGAAAGTCACATTGAGCCGGCCCGCCAAACGTGATATGATTTGTGGGCTGATCTATATTTAGTTAGCTATTATTAAATTTAAAAAGAGACAAACAGACCGACAACCGTGTGGAGCGAAATTAAAAATTTAATTTTTAAATCCATTTTATTTTTAAAAACCATTTTGAAAATAACAGTACAGAGGCACACACATCGATCTTGACAAAACCATTGCAAAATTGGTCTTATGCCAGCCGCATAAGTTGCCCCTATGTAAAGGTTGATCTGTGCGCCTCTGTACACTGTCTACTGGCTATTGAATATTGATTAAAAGTTTAAAAAATGGCTGAATTTTCAACCAACTGTTGTATTATTGGTGGAAAGATGACCATCTTTCAGTTCATTCATCATTATTTGACTTTAAATCGATCAGCTGGTCCAAGCTTGCTGCCCGTCAGCCAGATCCCCAGTGCAGGCTGCGCGCGCGCCGCGGCGGACGTTCGCGCGCTCTTGTAACCTAGCCGGAGACAAACCTGTCGATCGCTAACATTCGATTAATTAATCGGAACTAAAAAATCGTTAGTTTTTAAAACATATATTATTATTTGAAGCACATTTTGATTGTTATAAAGTACCATGATTGAAAAAGTCTCAATAAATGTTACATAGAAGACAAATTAATCAACACAATCAAAAAAATATGCGTATAATTGTGCTCCCATAAAAACGAATTGTTATAAAATGTTTAGTGGATGGTAAAGTGTGTACCTACCATATTAACGTGTGCTGTCAAGTGTTTAAGTGAGGGATTATTACAACATTGTGATGGGTGGCCGAAGACGGAGACGAGATGCAAGTAAGTGACCTGAAGTCTTGACACTTATTAAAGGTTCAAGATTTAGTGTTACAAGTTTAAATCTGTTCACACTTGGATCATGTAATTTTAAACTTAGCAAAACTTGTTCTAGGAGACTGAAATTTCTTATTAAGTACATCCACTTACAAAACGAAACCAGTGTTGTTTTTGTCCCGTTCGGAAAACGATTCCACGACCTTTCGCCAATATTCGGAACATCTATCAAACTTGACTGAATGCAGTTAGATGAGATAGATCTAGGCGGGTTGAGGTTCTGTATGCTACGTGGGATCGTTTACGGTGCACTTGAATGCACTAGGTCAGTAATTTCTACTTTGAACCTCCTCTGTTGACGAAGGTTCCATGACGTCACATTGTTTACAGTAGCACGTTACCAAGTACTTTAGAGTCCTTAGACAATGTCGGAGCTCAAGTTACCGCCTACGACTTGTCTCTCAATAACTCTCTGCATTCGTGTAAATATACTGGCTCTGTATTTGTGTTTATTCTGTGTAGGTGTTAATATCTATTTGAGTTACTAGTGTTTTAAAATATCCTCGCAAATCTGAGGTGTGGTTATCATAATTAACGTACACACATACGCTCACGACTAGGTATGGGTATCACAAATAAGTAAGTCAGAGGCACACTAATTGTTGCCGTCATGGAGAAAGGAACATTCAGAAGCCCACGTTTCACCGTGAGTATTTAGAACCCAACTTGGTAAACCTACAGTACAGCACACGTCGTTTTCCCATTGTGTGCCAAAAGCCCGCTATCACAAATTGAGCAATTAAGGAAGTTATGAAAGATAACAGTTAATCAACATTAACTCGGAACATCGCTACAACCTAACACACCTAACAACTTAATCTGAACTGTCAGTGAACTCGTAATGATCATTTAATTAACTTTTAATGTAAATGCGAACAAAAACTTGAATAAAAAACGTACCTTGCAACTTTTTGATGATATCAGAGGTCGTGACTCCGTTGTGTGAATTCCTTTTGTTTTTGTAAATTGAGTAGCTGTTAGCCCAAGCTTTGGCTTTCACAGCCTTTCCGCATCGAGTGGTGAGCGGAAAGCTCCTCACAAACATAAACGGCCTATATGTACACGTCCCACTGCTAGGCACAGGCCTCACCTCAACTATGAGGTGGAACGAGCCATATTCCAACACGCGGGCTCAGTGCGGATTGTTGGAACCCCTCCAACAATCCGTAAGGCTAGTGAGCAACCTTAATGTCCGATGTTATCAAGCCGCCCTAAGGCCTCTGACTAGGCTTAACGACTGACATAAGTAGCTTTGGGGGGCCGACCTCGGCTTAGGGCGTTACTTGGAGGGAGACGGCGATAGGACGTTGTCAAAGTCAAAATATCTTTATTTAGATAGCCCTATAATAGAGAATCGTCTTGATCATAAAGACAATTCACACTACTACGGACCCCCACACTAAGTAGAGCTTGTACCTAATATAAGTAGTACTTACCTACTTCACTCATAATCACTCAGACGACACAAAGTACATTTTATACTTACACTCAATTTATTTCGTCATCTAGTGTTCTTAACGACTACACGAGTACCACTCGACAAGAGTGGCCAAGTGCCTACTTACAAAAGTACGATATTTCCAAAATTAAGTCAAGCAAAAGAGCTTATTGAATTAGTCTCAAGTAGCTTCGTCGTCAAGTCAAGTAGCCCTTTTTGGTTTCCTAACCATATCATGGTATTGGTACCTTCATTAAATCAGCCAAAGTCAAAGTATGTATTGTTTCATGTGGTTCTCAAGATGTGGTGAGGGATACACTTCAGAATCACACGACGTCCCATAGTTTAATGAACTGCCATTAGATTTTGGAAAAAAACATTAATTTACACCGGAATTGGTACTTTTAGTAGGCACTTAGTACTTGCGCAGGTAATTTGAATGTTTTTCCTTGTTTTGGGCTGGCGAATAATCTAAAGATAAAGTAAAAAGGGTGATTATGTAGGTATACATATAGGTGCTACCGATTAGCTAACACTTAAATGTCAATCGTCATCAAGTCGTCATTTATGAATACATTAAATGAAACCAACCAGCTTTGCACCTAAATCCTATTTGAATTCGTCATAAAATACTTTTTATTCAAATATTATGCGAGACTTTGAGACAATTGCGTAAACTTTTGACTCGTCATGTGTCTGCCAACACGCTTGCCACTTCCTGTAATATTATTGTATCGTTACTTGAATTTTGTTGTGTTTTTGGTTTGGTTTAATGGTTAAATAATCTCAGTTGAATACCTGCATAATGACGTGTTTACACGTTCTCTAGGCTGCGCTAACCTCTCATTTATATTTTCTGAAAAACCGTTGTTGTGGTGCCGCGATCTCGCAGCGATAGTTCCGCGTTAAAATAAACGCCGCGAAGCCCGCTTTGAATTTGACTGATGAATGTGGCTTTCACCCGCCGCGCTACCGCCCTCGCGACGTTCTCTTGGCGTTTAATTTATCGCGGAACTACCGCTGCGAGATCGCGTTGCCGTGAAATCGCCCAACAAACGCTAGTGAGAACAGGCTCGTAGTGTAGTTAATTAAAGACTGGTCTGGATATTAGATAAGCCTTTCACCTTTTGTCCAATTTTGTATTTTATTATTTAATGTTTTATAGATTTCATAAGAACCTGTATCGGACAATAAATTTATTTTCTTTCTTTATAAGTTGGACTAAATGTAGTAAAAAAATACTTTTCGTTAAACACAACAGTCATTAAGACTTACTAACTATTGTTTATCATATTCACATACTCGTTTCGTATTATTTATTTCTGTATTCCTCTTATATGAGATCCAAACATGACATTGTATTGTTTCGTCGCAACCTTGACGCACGGGCGTTGAAATAAATGTAATTACCTGACTCGGACGATGCGATGATTAATTTTAATATCTTTTATTAAAATTATAATCTGCATTTTTAAGGACTGCTTCGAAGTTTTATAAAGTGATTACTCATAATACGTTTAAACAATATGATTACTTCCAACATACACACCTACAATAAATCTCAGCGGCTGCACTAAGTTAAAGAAAAAATAATTTATTTGTATAATACCTATAACATGCAGTCACGGCTCATCAGGCTACATATTGCTTTGCAAGAGCTTACTATATGGATAAGACTTATTTTCTTATTCGTCCTTACAATTAAGATGAAAGTGACTTTTATTCATTAAGTAGAGTGTCATTCCTCCTTGAAAGGGACGTAACGGCGACACTGGTGCACCTGGGTGTGGTATTTGTCCATTGGCGGTTGAGCGGAGAAATCACTTTCATAAGATGATAGAGCACTTCCATGACATAGATAACATAGTTGCATTTATTGCAGCATACGACAACGGCGAGTGTACCCCGGGCTCGTGCGAGTACGGCGGACGCTGCGTGCGCACGCAACAGGTGGGCGACGTCGCGTCGCGCGCCGTGTGCCTGTGTGCGGCGCCGTACGGCGGGCCGCGCTGTCTGCACTACGTGGGGCAGGACCACGCCTGCCAGGCGCTGCAGTGCGTGCCACCCGCCGTCTGCGCCTGGCGCCCTTCCAGTGAGTACCTACTCTAGCTTTAGGGGACGGGAAGATTTGGCTGAGAGCCTGGCCGAGACAATCTTAGTGTCTCCTCTTGTTTTCTTGGTTTCTTAGTGTATCTGTGAAGCTGGAAGAACTCAATAGTTGCGTAGGTCAGGACCACGCGCAGAGCGAGAGAACGATATTAATCCTAGCGAACTGGAACAGAGAGCATGCAATGGGTAGTTCTGATGCGCGTAGCAAATCGACTGATGATAACACATGTAGTTAAGTAGTGGACAGTGTCCGACCAAAACTCATTTCATTGATATTTAAAAGGAACCCTTCTAAGGCATCACTTAGACCTTTTGCCCGTCCTTCGTTTGATTGATCTGAATAAAAGAAAATACCTGCAAACTTTTATTTGTCCGTATCCTTGTGTGCGAGCATTACCAGTTGCATTTCCTCTTCCAAGGTATAAAATGGTGTCTTTTCTCCCCAGTGAACCCTCTCTCAGAAGGCATTCCCTACTGCACGTGCCTAGAAGGCGCTCGCTGCACGCCTCCCAGCTCTGCGGACGGGCGCGTGCGTGACGTCACCGCCCCCCAGGGGGCCGAGGCCGGGGGCGCGGGGGGCGCGTGGGGCGGCGCGCTGGCGGCGCTGGTGCTGCTGGCGGGCGCGGTGCTCGCTGCGCTCTACATCATACACAGGAAGAGACAGTTAGTACACTTATATTGAATATAGCGTCCTATCACACACAGTGTACACTATCCTTTCTTCTAAGCAGTTTTTTTGCGGTGCTTTCTTATTTTTTCGACACCCGCAATATTTATTTTTTTGCACTTAGTCTTCGTATAAAAAATGTTAAGTTATGGCAGAGTGCTTCCTTCGGTAACAAGTACATAAATATGGACTTAAAAGTAGGAGTCAACCACTGTTCTGAGTTTAACATTATGTGTGACATAACAAACATGGAACAATAAAACCCGGTTTCTTCCACAGCTGAGATGTGTGTTGTAAGTATATCAACTGATATACAACTGATCGGATATGGCTTTCCTAAATTGTCCACTAGGCGCTTAGCTCTAGCGGGCGCTATTATCGGTGAAATAGAGCTTTATATACTCTATAATGACCCAAAAACATATGTCTAATGAAGAATCTGTTATTTCCAGCGGCGCGTTCGTGCACGCGCGTCTCGCGGACAACGTGGAGATCAGCAACCCCATGTACCTGGCCGGCGAGGACGAGCCCGAGCCGCCGCCCGCGCGACATCCGCACACGGTAAGCACCCTTCATACAGAACTATAATACCATTAGAAATTTATCTAGGAACTCTCTTAAATCCTGAACACACCAGATCAGTTTCCAAATAACGAAATCTTTTTTTTAATTACATAAATATCATAACATACGTACACACCTTCTTTTTTGATAACTAGCTTTTAGTATGATTTCGTTATTTATATTGACTGGCCTTATTGATGCATGAATAGATTGGATGAGATCCTGCCTACAGTGCTCAAGGTGCAAAGTCATTCTCACAACACATTTATCAAACATTTGTGTGGTCTCTGTTACTGGGAATATATCAAAGCGTGCATTTAAGTATATTTTTATGTGAGAATTGCTAGTCTCTGACATACATTTATAAGTTCTGCTTAGTCTGGTGTCTTCAATACCCTGAACAATAATTAATTTTATGAATGAATTTCCCGTTGTTTCAGAATGGCGGCAACCACTTCGCGAACCCCGTATACGAGAGCATGTACGCGCCGCAGCAGAACAACCCCACTGAGGTGAGTTCATGCTCAACATGGCTGATGTCTGATGTTGCAGGCAAAAGTCAACTGACGAATTAAAGAAATTATGATCTAACCAGTGTGCCTTAAATAAAAAACCTTAAAAGCCTATTTTAAAACTTATTAATTTTAAAAAGATGATAATCTGTTATTTTTATTTTAGCTTTAAGGATAATGCATTACCATCTTGCTAAAGATAGGAAACCCAGAAAAAGACGTTCGGTCTTAGGATCAGGCGGGACTCGACCCAGCGACTTCCGCAAGAATACCGAATGTTTTTTTCTAGGTTTCCTATCTTTAGTAAGATGATAATCGTTCAAAAATAAGTTTTTTTTAACCAGAAACCATTGTTAGTTTGTCCGTTCTTCTTCCATGTGCAACATTCGTCATTATAAGACATAAAATGTCCATTTCCATACGAATAAATGCTATGAACGACCAATTAATGTTAATTGCATATACAAATTAAGTTTCGCGTTAGGAAAGGTCAGGGTTATTGAAACCTGTTTGACGCGCTGAACGCATGGCCGGCGCATCTATTAGTCGCCGATACTGATAGATTTGCTGTTATGTCGTCTGGTCCCAAACAGCTCTTATTAAGTACTTAACCTAGGAGACAATAAGGTTGATTGTAGATAGCAAACGACCGCCTAGCATAGAAAGTAAATAAGCACTACAATACTTTGTCCGATTGTCGGTCCCTTTGTCGTACTAGCCAATTTGACAGCTTCTTCATAATTTCTATGGTGACTTTAACTAAGTTAATGTGCGATGGTACAGATCTTGTAAGTTAGTATTCATTGTTTGTTGGGTATTGACTTATGCACTAACCAATAACCATACAATATATAAACCATATATTATATCTTATCAATTGTGGTGTAGTGAGCCAAAGTCATCACTCCAGCCGTACTAAGGGCGTCTGAACGGGCGATGTCTTTTTGGTTAGATGTATTTAATGCTCTTTCAACTGCAGCTTCCATCTTCTTTTCTGGTCGATCCCAGAATTTTAAAATGTATTTTTTCTACAGGAACAAGCGAATTTGCTAGCAGAAGCGGGTAACGAGGGTTCGCCGCCGCCGCCGGAGCGCGCCGCGTTGCTGTGAGCCATGAGCCTGCGCAACGACTGCATCACTATCGTTACTTAGCTAATTCTTATCGTCTTTAATCGATTTAGAAACCTTTATTTAGCTCCACTACAATCAATCTCAGGAGAACGTCTCGATATAATTATTTACTTACTTCATTATACCTATTACTTACATATCCAAAGCGGCCATACTTGCCTTCTTAATATAGATATTTATTATTTTTACACATTATTTTTGTAATGTAAATTGTCTTTTAAATATTTACAGATTGACTTTTTAAAATATTTGAATCTATCATATCTCAAAGACCAAATATGAGGGTAGCTTGATATTATTATATGATACGACGTATGTAAGGGAGGAGCTATGTGCTCAGTATGCAGCTTATTGTAAGATATAGGTAGACAGTGTGGATAGAGACACGATTTAATGAATCCACAGCTCTAATATACTTATTTATTTACCTTCATTCTGACCACTGATGTAAAACTTAATTAAATGGCATTTCCAATTGAATAATGCAATCACTATTTATTCGGGTTAGTGATGTATTGAATTCAGATATTATTTTTATTATAAGTGTAATGAATTTATGTGTAAATAACCGTGATATACTCCTCTCTATTTTGTAAGCGGCAATGTAATTTTACTTATAATTGATTCGTTTATTTTGACCTGATTTTGTACAGTCAGGTAGTCAGGTCTTCTTTATTGTTGCTACTTGCTTCAAGCTCAAGAATACGAAAAAGTTAATTTTCTCAAAATTATTTACTATGTTCACTAAATGCTCAATGAAATGTGTCAAATATTGTGCCATATTCACACGTTAGTGAAATTGCTTGTAGTTCGTTTTTGTGCAATGCATGAGTGACCTGCCATGACACAGCGTCGGCATAATCTTTTTTTAGTACAATAAGTTTCGAGTTAGCGGCCTAGTATTGAGGATATCACAAATTCCTAAAAGTATGTTAAGTTAGAACAAATATTTCATTATTTTAGGCAGCGCCGAGTACATTGACTAGTTAATTTAAAAAGCACTTAAGTAAGTAGCGTATAAGAGACAGATAAAAGAATAAATAAATAGTACATAGTCACGACGCTGTGATAAATCTTGCATTCGAAATAAGCGTCTTCGAAAACAGTCCAAGAATCTCGACAAATAACTTCTAAAGAACCCTTCGTTTCCACTACATGATTAAGAATGTGTAAGCTACTTACTCATTTGCGCTACAATCACTTGGCAGTTAATGTGGGTTGTGTTATATTCGTCCCAATTATAACTAATTTATGTATTTTTCTACAATTTCAAATTATCGTTACAATCAATTTATAATTTAGCATTTTATCAAATTTAGTTGAGGAACAATAATTTAAACATATTGTGGGCGATAAATGCATGGATCCTGAGACATATTTTCTTAAGCTTTAATTTTGATATAATTTAAGGTTAGCAATATCTCGCTTTTTCACAAAGAGAGCTTACTAAGTAGGTATACAGAATAGATTTTTAGTCTTTGTACTTCGTTCAGAAAACTGTGAGACTAGATACTTTACCGATCGTACGTCAATGTAAACTATAACCTAATGTTGCAGTTACAATATTAATAACTAGATCAAATTGTTAGTACTCATACTTAACAGTAGACAAAGTGAAATAATTGGTGTTAGTAATTTTTCCCACAAATAAATTCACAAATACCTAAACTACGATGTATATTACAAATAATATAAGATATCAAATAAAACAAGATGAATTGCATGAGATATTTTATTTTTAAAAACAGTTTTACTTATTATTTGCATTTCCTAGTAACTAAAGATCTTTTCAGTGTACGGTCAGCACGTACTGGCACTCATAATTATTGCAGTAAGATGACAGGTTACTTGAACCTGTCATTTTCTGCACCTCATTACAAGAAGTACTCGTATAGCTGAATACTCTTGTCATAGTAGCTTACAGATAATTACTATAACAACTTCAACAAATTGAAAATCAAGGTGCCAAAGTTTTGCTACTTGTTAGCATACAGCGCAAGAGTTGGCGCGAGACGCGAGCTATCCAAACAAGAGATCGTAATAAGGCTGCGGGGCCATTTTTGTGATGTCTCACATTTTGTTCACAATTCACATGCTTATGTTGTAATACATACTTATTTATTTATATTTACAATAATTACATATTTCATTGAAATATTGACTCTATAATATAAGTAACGCAAACAAGTCGGTTAACTTCAATAAATAAAACAAATTCACGCCAGTTTAAGACAATTTCACCAAAAAAAAATAAAGATACTGAGAGAATTGTGAGCATTTAATCAGTAGGCCTAGCACGAACCGCTATTGTTTTGGTAATCGAAAAGTAAACGATACTTTTTTTTCTTTTTAGTATGTCTTTAAGAGAAAAAACTATCGTTTACTTTTCGATTACAAAACGTTATCGGTTCGTGCTAGGCCTACAGATACCCGATTGTTCACTATTCTGTCTGCTCTGATGGAACCTAGGTGTCGATCCCAATGCAGAATAATACGGGCCTTGAAGTGAGATCGAGAGACCCAGATGTTAGAATCAGTGGTTCAGTAGAAGTCGTCGAAGCTGGTCTGCTTGGCGGCGCTGCGCACCTGGTCCTGCGCCAGGTACATGTCGGCGATCTGTCGCGCCGACGTCGCTTGCTCCGGCGTCTTGTCGGTGCGCACACGCACGAACCTGCGGGAGACGAACACTCAGATAACTCCCAAGCGCAAAGCCAAGGGCTTAATTCACAAACGCAAATCAACGTTGAGCATTCCTCAGAAGTATAGCTGTCCTTTTCAGTTCTATCGACATTTTACGGGACAGCATGAGCGCAAGCGCGTGCTTAGCGTTGATTGACGTTAGTGAATTCGGGGGTAAGTGCGAGTTTTTTCACTACTATTCGATCACGACTCCGTGATCGCGGAAATACATAAAAAGGTTACGTACACCTGCCACCAGAGGCGCAACCACAAATACCACACAAATTCTCGTGTTTATGGAATAGTGATCTCATAGTGCGAAAAACTCACACTAAGCACTTGCTTTATTCGCCCCTGCTATTTATATCTCAACAAACCCTCACAGTGCCTCACACACGGCGAATTCACTGTTGGTTTTTAAGAGGCCTAATTCCATCAAAGGCTTATATTTCAATTATCAGCTGATATTTTATAAAAATTATCCCATTAAAAATATGTCACTGTTAGAGTGTAGATATAGAGATGTAGTAATAGAGATTTATGGTGAGGGAGAAAGTACCTGGGGAAGCGCAGCGAGATGCCCTTGTCCCTGTCGACGAGGCCGATGGCGGCGCGGTGCGAGGGAGACAGCGAGAGGTCGGCGCATCGGACCTCCCACACGCACTCCGCGCTGAACCACGCGTCTGGAGCGTGGCTGCGGTCGTAGCTGGAGACAGGAATTACATTATACATTATTATTATTTACTCAGCTTATTTGTGAAACATGAAATAATAATCTTGGAGCACTTAAAATAGCATCATTTTATTTAAAAAAATATATAAATTATCTCTTCCATACAGTTCCTTTTTCAGGTAGTATTATTTTTTTGAATAATTTTCAATTTGCTGAAATAATTTGCCACCGAGCTGGTCAAACTCATCTTAAAGACTCACTCATGACTCTAACCAAAATCGGTCTTGGTGGGGCTGGTTCTAGGCTGTATTTGTTTAAAATTAAGTCCGCCTTTTATCTATCGATTGCATTAAATAATACCCGTCCTTTCATATTTCCTCTGCCTGTAGGTTGTCTGGAAGAGATTGCTTCCAGCAATAAGACCGCCTAAATTGTACATTCATGTGAACATTCCTTACCAATTGGTATTTTTCTATAAAAATATTATAAAGAGGAAAGGTTTGATTTTTTGTTTGTTTGTTTGTTTGTATGAATTGAATAGGCTCCGAAACTACTTGGCAGATTTGAAAAATTCTTTCACTGTTGGAAAGCTACATCATTCCTGAGTGACATAGGCTATATTTCATTTTCAAAAAAAATAGGCATCCTTACTGAAATTACGAAAAAGCGGGAATTTTTTTTTTCACATACAGCTAAGTCCACGCGGACGAAGTCGCGGGCGGCTGCTAGTGTGCAATAAAGTGTTTATTTATCTATCTATCTAATAATCACAACCACAGTATAAACAGTAGGTTATCTGAGGTCGCCCGCCGAGTTATCAGCCTAGCGTGCTCACAGACACGCGGCACAGCCCGTCCGTACTGCCGCCACCCTATACCTCCCTATTTTATGCTCGCGTGTGCGTGAAATCGCGTGCAGACACGGTGCGCGACGCGCACGCACACATTCAAACCGAGAGCGGCACGTTTGTATGTAGATATTTTACTGTTCTCTGTGTACTGTGACATGACCTACCAGTAATAATTCCTCGGCCCCTCAATAACATGCGTCTCCAGCTCCTTAGTGAGTGTCTGCAGGTCCTCGTCGGAGAAGCCGGTGCCGATCTTGCAGAGCGCCTGGTAGGAGTCTGCATCAGGCTCGCGGCAGGCCAGGAGGAAGCCGCCGAACACTCCGGCGCGCTTGCCCTGGCCAAGGTAGCCGCCGATCACGACCAGGTCTAGGGTGTCGCCCACGCCTTCTAGGTAGTCTTTCTTTAGCTGGGGGACAAGTGGGATAACAGTTAACATTCATTCACAAAAATACAGAGTAAATTGCACAAAAAATGAAAATCGACAACAATTAAAAAACAACATACAATTTTTACCGCGATGTAACGTGTAATGATAATGAGTAATGACTTACAGCAAGTTGGGTAACTTTGAATTTCAGTGTAACATTGAATCCACTGTTTAAGAACAGTAATGTATACTGTTGTTTATGGTTTGTTTCTGATCCAAACCCCTCATAGACTCAACATCTTTTAGTTGGAGTAATTGTCAACAGTAACGGATTAAATCTAAAAGAGTGGATTCAATGTTTTACTGGAATCTGTTAACAACATACCTAGTTGTAGCTATCTATGTCACCTCAAATCAACATAAAAGTAAGATGAATTACTTTGAAGTGCCATTGGCTCAGTTGTGACAGTGGATCGGCAACGATTGCCGTTCGACGCTATACACTGAAATTTTGTTGATATATTCTTCGTGCTTCAGAAAGTTGGTCTAGGCAGAGGTCTTTGGGCGGCTTGATAATTTCTGACAAAAAAGTTTATTACTAACATTAAAATTAAAACCCTTCCAAAAATAATCACTTAGGCCGCATGTTGAAGTACGGCTCGCGTTACCGTTAAGGTGAGGACTATTACTGTGTTGTTTATGTTAATTCCGATGTTGTTTAGGTTTTACAGCATTTTCACGAGTTTGTGACTAAAACGGAAACCCATAAATTTACTCTAAATTGCCCTCCTGATGTCGTACCTTGAGCCAGTTCTTGGACCTCCTGGCGATGTCGTACCGCGCCTGGTCCCCGCGCAGCGCCTTCACCATGAGCCCCTCGCAGCAGCCGCGGACCGACTCTTCCAGGAACTGCTGCACCTCTTCCATTGTGTTGCAGTCTTTGGACGTCGCGAACTGCCACGAACCTGGGACGGAATGCCTTCATTATACATTTATTCATTAATTCTTCAATGCACAACAATGAATTGGTATTGGAATTGGTGGAATAAAAATATAGTAGGCGGTGCAGTGTTACAAATAAAAAAAAACAAGTAATTAGAAACTAAATACTGATTGAAATAAACACTAAAAACTATAGAAATTATGTCATTATGTCTACAGTCCAGACACACAGTGAGATTGACACCGCACTTGTAAACCATATCTGGACCTCACGGCTGATTCCCATCAGGTGGAATCACGTCATATTAAAATTTAAGAATCTTAGTTGTAAAAAAAAAGATAACAAATATACCACAAAAGAAAAAAAGAAACAGTTTAAGAGGAAACAATATTTTGTCGTCTGTGTAGGTAAGGTCAGTCATACCACTGTCTAATATTAACCTAAGCCTTGCAAAAAGGCCTTGGAAAAGGTCATACTTGAACATCGTTTTTTGAGAAATATAGACTCAGAGGTATTTCAAATAAGCAAATTGTATTATTAGGAATTTTCTACAAAACTTCAAACATAACATAACAAGATTTCAAAACTTTTGCTACGTGAAGTAAGAGTAAAATTTTCGTCGTCTGAAGTTAAAATGAAAGTTTCATTCAATATTCATTTTGTCACAAAAAAATGTAAGAAATCTGAAGTACGTGAATATTAAGAACTTAAGTTAGCCTGTTTTAGTGAATATACCAAAAGCAAGCACGATTATCGAAATAAATAAATAGTTTAGATTTGCCGTCGGCCATAAGGCAAAGATCAAAAACGTGACGTTGTACGTACCTTCCACCTCGAGCAGATGTTCCCTGAGCAGCCGGCGCCGCTCGGCCAGCGGTTCCCTTACGAGCGCGCGCCCGTTCAGATACAGCAGGTCGAACACGAACACGCACACTTGCACCTTGATCTCGGCCTCGTTCGCGTCCTTGCGCTTGCGGGTCGATAGAATCTGTAGAAAGTCATTTTTATAATTGTGGTTGATGAAATTGTATACAAATAAAAATATTCAGAAAATTTTATAATGTTAGTACTAGCAACACATACCAGATAAGCACGAGTTATTTCTATATTTTCTGTAAGCTACCAATGCATAATATAAAATGTGAAGTATATACTTTAAATTTTAAGCATTTACTTTTTCTTATTATGGTACCTGTAACCATCCAGAAGAATTTATTTGAAACATAGTAGAGTAGTTGCGGAGTATAGACCAGTGAAGGGCAAGGGGAGAGACAGACGAAGGACAACATTGTTCTATAATAATTATGTGAAAATTGTAACATTACCTGGAAAGGCAGTATCTTTTTGGTGACGGTGTCGTAGGCGACAGCCTCGCAGTCTAACACACAGCTAGTGACGGTGTCCTTGAGCAGCTGCGGTAACCGCCGCAGGATGTCGGGGTATTTGCTGTTGATGGATCATTGAATCAGTTTATAATTACACATGTCGTACATGAATATAGTGAAAAGCAGTTGTCCAAGAATGGAGCCTCGTGGCACTCTTGGAGTAACCACGCGGCTGTTTTACATTAATAACTATAGTCCGTTCGCGTTAAGAATGCAGTGATTTCATACTTACCAATCAAATCGTTCCTAATTAGAAAGTTAAAATTACGTTCGAACGCAAATGTATCTGAGTGTTTTGTGTGCAACAGAATTTATTTTCAAAACGGACTATAGTTTTTGTGATTTATTAAGTGTATGTCGACCAGGAAGACAAATATTTTTTTTTGCCATTTAAAGGCAATCTTCTCGAATAGTAGTTGCTTTAGAAAATGAAAGAAAATATAAGACCGCGAGTAGAATCCGTAAAGTTGTTTTATTTCGATCTTTTGAATCCTTCATGAACACTACACTATAAGAATAGGCTAGATGACTGTAATTTTTTTTTGTTTAATATCGAAAGACCTTTCATTTATGTAGACAATCCTAAAAGAATCCCTTCATTAGGATCAATACAACCCGAGATATCACAATTTGAAATGCACATTTTTGGACTTGCCCAAAAACGCTTCACACAAACGTGACAGAGAGCGTGACGTCACGTACCCGTTTTTGTAAGGAGCGCGTAAGAAATTTGTTCTACAGCTACAGCAAAATGGTCCCCTAACATAATGGCTTCATCATAATATGGATTACAAAATAGTAATATTATTGTTTTACAAAAATGTAACACTTTTGAAATGGACTTGCCCAGGCAAGTTTGCATGCCTGTTGTGACTTCATTTCGAAACAAATTTCGATTGTGGTTTCACAATAACATCATCATCAGCCTGTTGCAGTCCACTGCTGGACATAGGCCTCTCCCATTACACGCCACTGAGCTCGATCTTCGGCTGCTCGCATCCAGCTCCTGCCAGCCATCCTGCGCAAATCATCACTCCACCTTGCCTGAGGACGTCCTACACTACGCTTGCCGAGACGCGGTCTCCACTCAAGAACACGTTTACTCCAACGGTTGTCGGTTCTACGGCTTACATGGCCAGCCCACTGCCACTTCAACTTGCTAATCCGGTGGGCTATGTCGATAACCTTGGTTCTCTGCCTTATCACCTCATTTCTAATTTGGTCCCGCAGAGAAACGCCGAGCATAGCCCTCTCCATAGCCCGCTGGGTGACTTTAAATTTGTGGACCAGCCGTGCCGTTAGTGTCCACGTTTCGGCTCCGTATGTCATGACGGGTAGGACGCACTGATTGAAGACTTTTGTCTTTAGGCACTGTGGGATAGACGATGTGAAGACCCGACGTAGCTTCCCAAACGCTGCCCAACCCAGCTGAATTCTTCTATTCACCTCGTTCTCGAAGTTGTTCCTACCTAACTGCAATGTCTGCCCGAGGTATACATATTTTTGAACAACTTCGAGAACGGCGCCGTGTACCGCAATCGGTTCCGGTAGTACATGTTCATTGAACATGACCTTGGTTTTGTCCAAGTTCATCCGTAGACCGATGCGCACAGAAGAGTCAGCCAGGTCATTCAGCATCTGTTGTAGGTCCTGCAGCGTTTCCGCCACGATGACAATGTCGTCAGCAAATCGAAAGTGAGAGATGTACTCGCCATTGATGTTGATGCCACGTCCTTTCCAGTTCAGCGTCTTGAACATATCCTCCATTGCATTTGAGAACAATTTCGGGGAGATAACATCCCCTTGTCTCACACCCCGATGCAACGGTATGGGACTTGTTTGCTGATTCTGTACTTGGACGGACATAGTGGCAGCTTTGTAAAGACATCTCATCACTTGGATATATCGCCAATCTACTTGGCATCGCTGCAGAGACTCCAGAACAGACCAGATTTCAATTGAGTCAAAGGCCTTCTCATAGTCCACAAATGCTAGACACAGGGGCTGATTATACTCTCCAGTTTTCTGTATAAGCTGCCGCACTGTGTGTATGTGGTCTATGGTGCCGTATCCGCTCCGAAACCCAGCCTGTTCCGGTGGTTGGAATTCGTCGAGTCTTCGCGCAAGACGGTTCGTGATCACCCTTGAGAACAGCTTATAGACGTGGCTTAGAAGGGAAATGGGTCGATAGTTCTTCAGTAGGGTTTTGTCTCCCTTTTTGAAGAACAGGACGACCACACTCCTACTCCACGCCTCTGGAGTTCTCCCTTCGAAGAGGACAGCGTTAAAAAGCTTTTGAAGCTCCCTGAGTAAGGGTCTGCCTCCTGCCTTTAACAACTCTGTTGTAACACCGTCCTCTCCGGGGGCTTTTCCATTTTTAAGCCGCCCAAGAGCGATCTCGATTTCGTCAATGCTGACTTCTGGCAGGTCTTCGGTGTAGTGGCGTGTTAGAGTGGCTCTATAGTCCTCATTTCCGGGGTCAGGTCGAGATGCATGCGAAGCGTATAGCCGGCCATAGAAGGTTTCTACTTCCGAAAGGACTGCTGGCTTCGAGACAACGACTTCTCCACTTTCTATGGTCAACTTCGTCAGGTGGCTTCTTCCAAGAGATCGTACGAACACTTTTGATCCCCGGTTTTGCTCGATCGCTCTCTCAATCGAGAGGGTATTAGAGCAACGGAGATCGCGTCACACGTGCTTACTAATCTCTTGGTTTAGAGTCCGTTTCCCTGACGAAGTGACGGGTGGGTCTTCTCGTCGTCTCTTCATTAGCCCTAAAGTCTCTTCGGAAAGCTTCGACTTCTTGCCCTTGCGCTGCATTTTACAAAATCTCGTACCTTCTTCCCTGAGGACTCGAACCACATCTTCAAGGTTCTGGTTAACGTCAGTTGTGGTTTCCACGGCAGCAAATCGGTTCTCCAGATTTGACTGGAACGCTTCAGATCCCATCATAGTTAGAAGCAGAGTTGGTCGGAGCCTGGCCTTCATCAAGCGGACTCGTTCAGCTCTGAAGTCGATATTCAGAGAGCCTCGGACGAGTCGGTGATCGCTACCGGTATTAAACCTATTGATCACGGAGACGTCTCTGAATATGTGCTTTTTGTCCGCCATGATGAAGTCGATCTCATTTTTTGTCATAGTGTCGGGGCTTTGCCACGTCCACTTCCTTTGGGGTTGCTTCTTGAAGAATGAGTTCATCAAGAAGAGCCCCTCCCGTTCGAGGAAATTGACGAGCATTTGGCCCCTATGATTTCTGCTTCCATATCCATGGGATCCTACTACCGATTCACTGCAATTCTGTACTCCCACTTTAGCGTTAAAGTCCCCCATAACAACGGTGAAATGGGTCTTGGTAGTGGAGTGGAGGGCCCTCGATATGTCATCGAACATATCCTCCACCTCATCGTCCGAGTGTGACGAGGTCGGTGCGTACACTTGCACCACCTTGAGGCTATACCTCTCGGTGAGCTTGATGATGAGGTACGCCACCCTGTTCGACACACTGGACATTTCCACAACGTTGTTAGCTAGGGACTTATTAACCAGAAACCCAACGCCACCTTGGGATTTTTGGTCTCCCTCTCGGAAGTACATCAGGTGGCCTGAATTGAGAGTTATGGTGTCCTCTCCCTCTCTTCGGACTTCACATAACCCTAGTATGTGCCACCTGATGTTCCCAAGTTCCACCTCAAGTTGCGCCAGATGCGAGTCGAGCCGCAGCGTGCGTCCGTTATACGTCGCCAGGGTCAGTCGGTTGTGGTGGCCTCCCGTAGCCCGGAGATTCTTTGCACCCCCCGCCCCACCGTTACCATGGTCGCCACCATAACCAGGAATAGTGGGGCTACCGGGAACTGGGGGCCGTGGCCTTCGCTGTGTCTTCATAGGAGGTTATGCCCATAATCGCCACGCTGGGCAGGCGGGTTGGCGATCGCAGGGCGAAGCTTCTCGCACCGGTGACGCTGCTGCCCGTCACCGGCCTGTGGTATTTAGCTCGCCTATTCAGGACGGATATACCGCCGTCGGTCGGTCGCCAGAGCCTCGTTCGTTACTCAGCAGGATGCACCGCGTGCAGGTGAGGTTGACTTGGGGCGATAGATGGAGGTTCGCCCCCTCCCGGTTTCACAATAACATTTGAAATGAATTATTATTTATGGTTAATATAAAAAAACGTGCAAAATGACTCATAGTCATCTAGCCTTTTATAACGGTCATCAACTTAATTCACAAAAAATCTGAAGATATAAATTTCAAAGTCGTAAATCAAATCAAATCAAACCAATTTTCCAAAATCGTAGACAACAAAAAATCAAACTGAATCAAAAATAATATTTTGATATATATTTTATTCTAACAGTTATTAATCTGGCAATTTATTCATTTTTTGTGCAAACTAATTGCTTCGTAAGCAACATATTATGCCAAACAATTGAAAGCCAATACTAGTCTAGGCTTCGCACATACCTGGTGTTATTTTCCTGGTTTCTGCTGAAGATGGAGGCCTTGGCCAAGTCCACGGCTTTCTCGTCTTCTGTAGCGGGCACGTGTATCTGCGCGCGTTCGCCGTCGTATTTCCATTCACATGTGAACTCTTCGTTCTCGAATCTGAATAGTTTACGAATATTAGCATTATAGTGATGCTATATACTTCGATTTTACAGCCAATAGACTCCTTATAACGGCCAAGACTGTCAACGGATCAGACTTTTACGTCTGATAACGGAATTTACCACCAAATAAGAGCGCAATAAATTCAAGACATTTGAAAACGTTTGAAATTTTTTCATTTCTAGTAAATTATCCATTTTTCTTTTAATGAAATCTAAACTTTGAAAATTGATCAAAATTATTATTTTCAACTTGTTTCATGCACCGGTTTTCAATGTCAAATTTTATTATCATTTGATATACTGTCATTTTTATATGCAATTAAAACTTTTAATGTTATTAATCATATTTTTATAACATTTTCTATGTCAATATGATGATCACAGCACAGCACGCACATTTTATTGCATCTACAAAATCATAATTAACGTGTCTATCGAATAAACGATCGGATCGATTGATTGCTCAGTTTTGATCATAACGGTGCCCCCACCTCAGATAGTTGTCAGACTTACCCTCAATTTTAGAAATGACAATCATAGTTAATCATGCTGTCCGGTAAAAATGACTTCGGAACTGAAAGTGGCAGCTGTACTAGTGAAGGCCTGCTCAACTTTGATTTGCTTTTGAGAATTTTGGAGAAATTGTAATGAATAATACCGCCAAGCTATTACTCATTACAATTAATTTTTACTGTACATATCAAACATACGGTAAACAAAGACGCATAATGGCGTCGTCGGCGTCTGGATCAAAATAATTTTGGACGCTTTAAAACGTCTATGGCGGTCAATGGGTACTAGACTGACCTGTTGAAGACCTCGTGAACCCCCTTGGTGGGGTGCGCCAACATGGGCTTGAGCGGCACCCCGGGCGCCAGGCGGCAGTGCGCAGGCAGAGCGCTCACTCCGTGCTTCAGGAGTACCGGGATCAAGGCGTCGTAGTTGGGGCACTCGCAGTATGTCGTCTTTATTGTTAGAGCTGTTGCGTCTACTCGCGTCTAGGGGAAACGAAAGATAAATTAATATATACAACATATTTCTGAAATTATTACACAAACGATTGCATTATAGACGGGGAAGTTGTGTAGCGTAGGAAGTTCTCCATTTTATATCCATACCCTTCATTGCATTGAGTTAGCACGAAACCTTAGCGAACTATTCGACAGCAACTTCCTTGCAAACTTTTTCAATAGATAGAATAAGGAATAAGCAAATAGAATAACTTCAGAATAAGGTATCAAGCGGGATTTGAACCTGCTCCTCTCATAAGCCTGCTCTTTCAGATACCACTATCATCAGATTTCCAGAGCAGCCTTTTTTAGGCGGCCAGCAACCGAAATCCGACCTTAATCACTTGATTGAGTTCTGTAACGCTCCTTCATTCCTTCCTTAATTGTAGCAAATACCTTAAAGTCTTCAGGCGAGAGTCCCTTGGAGGCGTCCAGCACCTTGACTCCGTCAGGGTCCGGCGGCGTCATGGTGGCGGCCAGCGCCAGCGCTTGCAGCACCGACTGCTCCGCCAGGCCGATGCGGAGCTTACCTTCCAACGACCTGCACAGATATATTTGGTGAACTACATTTCTTTATTTAAACCCTCATGGTCACTATCATTAGGAACTGGGAGATCCCATGGTAGAAATCCCGGTTTGTATGATTCTATAGTGAACAATTTTTTTGCTTGTGGGATTCATTCATTCTTTATTGCCCAATAATTGACGGATTGAATGTCTAAATGCATTCTCTACGAGTCAGCAATCGGGAGGGCAGAAAACTCTCAAATGCTAGGAAGAAATAATTATATTAAAAAACTAGCGGCCGTCCGCAACTTCGTCCAAACGAACTTTAGTTAAAAAAAAGATAATTTAGAGAAATAAATAGATATAGATAATAGGCTCCCATAATGAGCTTCTTTAGAAAAATGGAGTTTCCATAAATAATACAATTTCAAAATATAATTATGGTTATCTATTGTGACTTACCTAATTAAAAATTTAGCTTCGCAATGACGGCACGCCGTGAATAGGGACTGTATTTTCGCAATTTTCTTGTTGACTGATGCCTGACCTGAAATTCAATAATAGCATAAGTATTTTCCATGGTATTTCCAAAATGCCTTATAATCGAATGGCATCGTAAAGCTACAATATCTGTTCTTAGGTTTCTAATGAACTCTGAACGTAACTAACAGAACCACTCAAAACTAAACTACTACTATCAGCCTTGTAAGTCCCATTGCTGGGAACATGCCACACCTCGGTTGGGGGTGGTCCCCCTACCTGAGTCAAATGGCACTGATAAAAGGGTTCAAGTGTTCTGTCAGGCTCAAAAGTCAAGCCCATGAATCGTAATCCTAAGGTATTGAAGTACAATTGCCAAGGCGCCAAGGACACTAGCAGCTGTCAACACGTATTTCTATGATACTTTCTTAGGTCAGATAGATAGATAAATCAAAATCAAAAAAATAGCTTTATTTAAATAGACCTGTTACAGAGTACTTTTAAATCGTCAAATCTAATTAACAAACAAAACATACTTAATAATAGACATGAATACCATAATATTAAATGTAAACAATAAATATACTGTACTTAAATAAATGTGATGCTACCACCGGATCGGAAAGTTGTTTCTGTACTGAGAAGAACCGGCAAGAAACTCAGCAGTTACTCTTTTCAACTGTTTCTCTTTTTTACAATAATTGTTAGTATATAACAACAGAACTTAGAACAAGATAGCACAATAAAATTCATAATTTATGAAAAGAATAACACTCTTAGGTACATCGACGAGAAGCTATATAAAACAAATCAAACATTGTTAGTGTCTTAACCTAAGTATGATTGTTGATATAACAATAGTTAATTAGACTCCGTCGGGAGCAGAGAGCTTATTCCCAAGCATTTCTATCCATGATATAATCTCTAGTGGTGTAATATCCCTTTTTCAGCAACGTAGCTTTAATGTGACTTTTAAATCTATGTAATGGCAGCTTACAAATCGCTTCCGGAACTTTGTTATAATAATGTACCCCTTGCCCCATAAATGACCCTAAAACTTTCTGCAATCTGAAAAATGGTAGCGCAATTTTATCTTTATTCCTAGTATTTTTAGCATGAATATCGCTGTGTTTGGTGAAAAGATTGATATTTTTTCTTACCAAGACAATACAATTGTAAATATATTGCGAAGCTACAGTTAGAATACCAATTTCCTTAAAAAGTTCCCTAAGAGTGGCCCGTGCTCGCAGCTTATAAATGGATCTAATAGCTCGTTTCTGAAGAACGAAAATTGCTTGTATGTCTGCTGCCTGACCCCAAAGTACTATTCCGTAGGACATAATACTGTGGAAGTAGCTAAAATAAACTAAGCGAGCGGTTTCAACGTTTGTCAATAGCCTTATTTTCCTAATAGCAAAAGCAGCTGAGCTAAGCCTACCTGAAAGACTTGTCAAATGAGGGTTCCATTGCAATTTTGAATCTAGGGTTATTCCAAGAAAAACTGTGGAGTCCACAAGCTCCATTTTATTATCATTGATTTTTAAATTTATGTCATTATTATTTACGTTAGGCAATTTAAAATTAACACATTTCGTTTTCTTCGCATTTAGCTGCAGATTGTTAACTGTAAACCAATGCAAAACTTTCGAAAGCGCTTCATTAACATCGTCGAAGACGTTTTTATTTCTATCAATGTTAAAAAGTAAAGATGTGTCGTCTGCAAATAATACTATATCACATAGGTCTTTAACATAAAAAGGTAAGTCATTAATGTATACTAGGAACAGAAATGGACCAAGAATAGATCCCTGTGGAACCCCTAATTTGACTGGTGATCCAGAAGATAGTACCCCATTAATCTCTACTTTTTGGGTTCTGAAACTAAGATATGAAAGAATCAAATCTAACGCAGTGTCCTTTACTCCGTAAAAATCAAGTTTCCGTATGAGAGTCTCATGATCGACGCAATCAAACGCCTTGGATAAGTCACAGAAGACGCCAAGAGCGTTCTGTGAATTCTCCCAAGCCCTAAAGATATGTTTTAGGAGCGCAATACCAGCATCAGTGGTGGAACGACCTCTGGTGAATCCATATTGTTCACTGTGGAAAAGTTTGTTTTCACTAAAGTGACATAGAAGTTGTTCCTGGACAATTTTCTCAAATATCTTACTCAGAGCTGGTAAGATAGATATAGGTCTAAAGTTACCTGGGTCCAGTTTACTGCCTGATTTAAAAAGTGGTATAATTTTACTATACTTCATTAACTCTGGAAAAACTCCCTCATCAACACACTCATTGAAGATTACTGCTAAGTAGGGAGCAATTACATCTATAATGTGACTAATAACTTTCACTGAAATATCCCAAAGATCGGCAGTATTCTTTAAATTAATTAACTTGAAGGATTTTAATATATCAGACGAGTCTACATGTTTAAATTTAAAAACAATATTGCAGCATGACACATTATCTTTAACTAGCTGTTCTGCTTCAAAAGGTGATGAATTGAGTGATGCTGTAGTAACTATAGGTATATTACCAAAATAACTTTCAAAAGCTTCAGCGATGTTAGCTTCGGACTTGACAATTTCATTGTTAATCTTTAGAGTGAAAGTGGTGTCGCGTGGTTTAGCTTTACCAGTTTCATGATTGATTACGTCCCAAGTGGTTTTAATTTTGCTGTTGGACTTAGTTATTTTATCACGAATGTGTAAAGCCTTGGCACACACGCAGACTTTTCTAAATGTTTTAGAGTAGTTCTTGACATATTCTATGAAATTCGGATCAAAGTTGTATTTTTTCATGCCGTACAAATCATACATTTTAGTCCTACTTATGTAAATTCCGGGAGTGGCCCATTCGGAAAATGAAGACTGAACCTTACAAGTAACTTTTTTAGTTGGGAAACTATGATCAAATTCATTTTTAACACACAAAAAGAGATTTCTGTAAAGTGCATCTGGATCTCCCTGTGTATATGGAATGAAGGGCATTTTAGTCTTCAAACTAGTCTTAAAACGTTCAATACGATGGCGTGTCTTAGGTCTACATGTAATTGTCCTAGGAATGTCCTTATTACGGTGGGAATCTATAAACGTTATTATCTGCCCGCAATGATCTGACGTTAGCAAAGAAATAACAGACTTATTAACTGGCAAACAGTTACAAAAAACATTATCCAAACACGAAGCTGTGGTGGCTGTAATTCTAGTTGGTTCATCAAATTGATGACCTAGTCCGAATGACTGAAACAAAGATATTAATCTAGTTCGCTCCTTAGTGTTTTCTAACAAATCTATATTGAAGTCACCACAGACAATAATAGGCTTGGATTTAGAAACTAATTTCCCTAGAACTTCTTCTAAAACTAACTCAAACCTATCCAAGTCAGATTTAGGGGGTCGGTACACACTAACTATAACATAGCTCTCTGACTCAACACAATAAATTCACATAAACACGATAAATTCTTTATGGCACACCAAAAACAACAGAAAGAAACACAGATTTACGTAAATGTACAATTTGGGCGGCTTTATCGCTAAAAAGCGATCTCTTCCAAACAACCCACCAGGTCAGTGGTTGGTCATTGGTCAGTGGGACTGTAAGTCCACTCACCAGTCATATTGGCGATCTCCTTCAGCGCAGCAAACACTTTCCTCGCCTTGAGCGGCGGCGGCGCGAACATCGTCCTCTGAGTGGCCCGCGCCTGCTCCGCCACCGCGCCGAGGTCGCCGCTCTTCTGCGCCGCGGCCTTCACTTGCGCTAACGTCCGCCCCGTGCATTGCCCTATTGCTTTCATTAGGTAGGTTTCTGCTATTCCTGTAAAAGCATTGAGATAATATGAAGAAAGCAAGAAAGAAAAGTTTTTATTGGCCGTACATACAGTAGACTCCTTCCAAATAATGGTAAACATCAAAAACCACACAATAAAAAAAATAAGTATGTTTATCCCAAGCATTTAGTTGCTTAGTTTGGGACTAGATGGGGCTGTGTGGAATAATTTCCAGTGATATTATAAACATCATTGTTTTTCAAGATAGGAAAACCAGAAAAAGACATTCGGTCTTGGCTTCAGGCAGGAATCGAACCCGCGTCTTTCGCAAACCGGGCGAAAGACGCGGTATTTAGGGTATATGCCTAAACATTAGTGAAACAAACCTGGCTGCCAGATAAAAATATACCAGAAAAATTCGGCCAGTCTGTTAATGGTCTCGGTAGCACAATGGTTAGTGCAGTCGCGAGGTTTGCGAAAGACGCGGGTTCGATTCCTGCCTGAAGCCAAGACCGAATGTCTTTTTCTGGTTTTCCTATCTATAGAAAGATGATAACGCATTAATGCTTAAATATAAAAAAACATATCATTGTTTTTTTCTTTCAAAACTGCTTTTTCCAGTTTCATCATCTCATTTATAGGCAAAGAAAGGCTTTACTTACCCAGTTCTAAGCTATGGTAAGCAGGCGCGAGCTGATTCAAGCACATGTAGACACTGGGCAGCAGGTCTTCAGGCGTCAGCACGATCACCGAGCGGAAGTAGTTGCTCAGTATCTCGATGATCTTCAGCCGAGCTGACGTGCCCTCTATGGTCTCCAGGGTCTTGGCCAGCGCGAGGTACGGGATCTCCTCGCCCTGGGACCAGCACGCATCCTTTATGGGGTGGTACTTCGCCTTTGCTGGGTTGTAATCTGTCTCTGTTGGTATTATTAACATAGGTTAAGGTAGGTAGAGATTGTTTAAGCTGAAATGACGCGCCCCTCCACTGCATCTACGCTTAGAAGGAAACACTCTTGTCTGCGTAGACGCGGTAGAGATGCGCGTCATTCCAGCGTAGTCGATCTCCTTTAGGGGCCCTCCAAGTAGATCACACGTATTTCATGATTTATAAACCCCCTTTAGACCCCTCCCCCACCTGTCACAGATGGCAACATTTGTGAGACCCCCCTCTCTAGTGTGACGTCACTAATTTGCGATTTTAAATTACAAAAATGTGAAATATCTACTCGTAATCAAAACAATTCAAACCATTTAAATGTGATCTCACCAAACTTAGGACCGCCCCCTGCCCTGGTCACATAATCTCACATTTCATCGACCTCCTTCCCCCTCCTCTTTATATGTGACGTACTTTATGGATGGACAACAAAACATGCAACACATTACATACATTTCTAATTCATAATGAAGCCTTTTTACCTGCAACTTTAGTGTTTTCTTCATTTTCCTTTCCATCTCTTTTCTCAACATCTTTGTCTTCTTTCTTTCTGACTGGACTTTCACTTTTCTCTACTTTGACTTCACTCTGAGTCTTCTTAGCAGGCGGAGAAGCCATTTCTTCTTTCACTTTTGATTTAGGAGGACTTTTTAGCTTATTTTCTTCTACATTCTTCTTTTTCAATGGTGATGTTTGTTCTTTGGCTTTAGTTTTTTTACCTTTGGGCATTTTGGTGGCTTTGGGAGATTCTTTTGTTTTGGGAGGAGATTTAGATTCCAATGAAACATCTGTTTTTTCCTTTTTGATGTCTGGGCTGGCTGGAGCTGCAGCATCATCCTCACTACCAGAGCTTTCTATCCTTTGCCTTTTAGTCTTCTTTTTCTGATGGAAAGAATACCATACTAATTCATTTACAGCGTGAAGAATCATTATCAACTTTAAGACATCTTTACCATTACCATTATAATAAGATAACCAATTAACATAAAACAGTGCAGACTACTATGAGACTATGGCTGTCAACAAGTGATGAATATGTAATAGTATGTGTTTAAGTTTGAATACTATTGAAACATGTGATGTTGATTTACAATGCTTACATCACCTACGGATCAAGTAATTCAGGCAATGAGGCAACCTTTGAGAAATTAATTATTAATCTTGGTCATATATGAGTATCAGAGCATACCCCACTATGGTGGTGGTTATTATGGTGTTTTATAACATGGTTACTAGTTTTTTGTTTCCTGATCAAAACTACTAGACTGATTTTAGTACAATCCTAATTTTAAACCTCATTTCTCTGGAATATAAAACAAAAATAAGAACTTTTCATACCAAAGGATAATGTTCAATACAAACTACAGTCCTAATCTAAGAAATACATTTTGACAGCTACCATGTCATTGGAAATTGTACTTCAATCTAATAGAAATACAATTCATAAGCTGTGGTGACTGGGGCTTGACTTTTAAGCCTGACAGAACACTTGAACCTTTGTAGCACTGCACAAAGTTTAATTTCTAATGACACTGGCAGCTGTCAAATGTATCTCTTAGATTTGTTGGACAACAAAGTTAAGTTAAATGTTTAACACACCCTCTAACTTTATTGATAGCAAGATTGCCTACCTTATCAGAGTTAAGAGGTTTTTCCACAGTGACCGCAGACTCACTTCCACTGCTGGCAAGTCTCTGTCTTTTTGAGGTTCTCTGTAGGCGAATGAATAAAGAAATATATTTACTGTGTGCAAGTCATTTGTTCTTATAGCTATTGAAACAGGGAATCCATCCAGACGTCATTTTAGTTGAGTATTCCAAAATGTGTTTAACTCTAGTTAGCATATGTTTATTTCAAATAGTCCTGTAATATTAACAACTGACAAAGTAGAAACCAGTATTATATGACATCTTCAGTAGTGAAGAAAAAACAATGTCATAGCCATTAACATAAACATCCTGGGTGAAATAAGCATAGCCAATTTATAAATACACTTATAATTTAACTATTCAAAACATATGCATACACTTAAAATACTATCACTTAGAACTCATACATTTTTATTGAACTTAGAGTGAGTAGCTCATTCTAATTTAATAATGTTCAATATTCTTGTTTATTCTAAACTATAACACTTTTGTTAAGATTGCTATTATTCAGTTGGGTAAAAATTTAGTTGGTGGACGCACGAATTTGGGGGAAGGGGGCTAGGAGGGGGTAGGGGGGGAGGAGGGGAAGCCCCCCCTGTGAAGGAAAAGTTTAGGAGATCAACAGTTTTTGGGAAAAACGAAAATGAAGTTTTGAGGTTAGGTCCTACAAAATGATTCAATTTTGAAAGACTGAGGCTGGTCTCAAGGTACTTTTCAGTAATGACATCAGTTTTTATAACGAAAACAAGAACTGGAGCTTCGCCACTTTTTTTGGCATTTTTTTGGTGCGCTCGCTCGCTCGGCTCGCTTAGCGTTTTTGGTCACAGTACTAACCTGACCTATTCATACCTATTATAGTACTTTCCAAGTGGCGGGGGGCTTTACCCCCTGAGCCCCCCTTGAGCGGGGCGATTCCCCCTTGAACAGGGGGATGTCCCCCCGGACCCCCGCTATTGTGGCTGCCTACCTGCCGTTATTTCCTGCCATTGTGTTCTGTTAACTGCCACATTTTGAAAGACTAAGACTATTTCCAAGGTACTTCTCAATTTTACATCAGTTTTAATGAAAAAACCATTGACTCTGGCGCTTCGCCGGCCGCTGCCGCGGCACGCTCGCTTTGCTCGCTCGGCTCGCGCGTTTTTGGTCACTGTTCTAACCTAACCTATTGATACCTGTTGAAGTACTTTCTTAGTGGCGGGGGGCTTCGCCCCCCGAACCCCCTTGGAGGGGGGCTGCGCCCCCCCCCCGCTACTGTAGCTGCATACCTACCGTTATTAATTACCTGCCATCAGCGTTGCCAGACCGTACCAAAAAGTACGGTTTTCCGTACTATTTATCACACAACCGTACCACGACCGTACCTCAGTGTGGACCCTACCTTTTCCGTACTTTTTCTAAATGAGTGATTAAATGAGTTTCAACGCAAACGCAACACAATTAAAATTTGTATCAAAATGAGGCCGCAATAGGCCTGCAAAATTGGGTGAGCAAGTCCATTTCAAAAGTGTTAAATTTTTGTAATACAAAATCACTATTTTGGAACCCATACTATTAAGAAGCAAATATGTTATGGGACCTTTTCATAAACGCAATATTTAATATAGCTGCCGAACAAATTTCTTACGCGCTCCTTACAAAAACAGTGGACGTGACCTCACGTTCACGTTTGTATGAAGCGTTTTTGGGCGAGTCCAAAAATGTGCTTTTTAAATTGTGATATCTCTGGTAGTATTGATCCTTATCAAGTGATTCTTTCAGGATTGTTTACATAATGGAAGGTCTTTCGATAATGAAAAAAATTACAGTCATCTAGCCTATAATTTTTATTATTTTTTCCCTAGTTTTCACCTAACATTGGTTTTTATTTTTTTCTCATTCTGGCGAGTACTTAGCGGTCCAATTATCGTTGATAATTATTGACAATACTCATAAATAGCACCCTAAAAATTATGATCTGTAAAGGTATTGCGTAACTTCCTCAAAATTTAGTCGCAAGTTCAAAATTCTTGGTGAATGCACATCTTTAAAGAATTAAAATAAAATATTTATCATCATCATCATCAGCCACATGATGTCCACTGCTGAACATAGGCCTCCCTCACAGATTTCCAGAGCTGCCGGTTGTAGGCGGCCTGCATCCACCGAAACTCTGCGACCTTTATAAGGTCATCCGTCCACCTTGCGGGCGGGCGTCTCACGCTGCGCTTGGCCTCGAATGGTCTCCACTCGAGGACTTTTCGGCCCCTACGGCCATCAGTCCTTCGAGCTATGTGCCCCGCCCACTGCCACTTCAACCTGCTAACACGTTGGGCTACGTCGGCGACCTTCGTTCTCCTACGGATCTCCTCATTTCTGATTCGATCTCGTAGGGAAACCCCAAGCATAGCCCCCTCCATAGCCCGTTGGGTGACCTTGAGCCTTCTTATGAGGCCCACAGTGAGTGACCATGTCTCAGATCCGGGTCCATATTGACTCACCTAAAGTTGTTTCTCCGAAATTGTTCTTCCTAACGATTTGTGATCCGAATGATCACTCTTCCTAAAATTTTTAGTCCTAAAGTTTTCTTTCATACTTTTTGTAGTTCTAATGACGATGTTCATAACGCTCATGTTTCCTAAAACTTCAATTCATAATATTTCATCTCTTAATGTTGTTTCTCATAACCACATAATGAATACACACATTGATAAATGCACATTGCTAAATATCATAAAAAGTGCTGGGGTTAACGCAAGCAGCAAGCTAATCAGGCAAGTTGTCTTTAGGGCTTAAAAAAAATAACCACGAAGGTTTAAGGCGGGAGCTTCGCTTCGCTTCGCTCCCGCCTTAAACCTTCTAACCTAATCTATCCGTGTCGGTTTCGCCCCGACTCTAGTATAGGGCAGACAATTATACCAATTAGTTGTTATAACAAATAATTCATAGTTTTTCATAGACAACAGATTCATTTTCCCAGTGTAGAATTAGGGTCAAAGACGGTTAGGTTGACAAAAATTAGGATATAAGTGTTTATGGCTATCGAAATTATGAAGTTGAATGATTCGGAACTAAAACATTAGGAAAAGAGAAGTTAGGAATTGGGATTGTTAGTATGAAAAATTTTAGGAAGAAAATTTTCGGAGTTCCGATTTTAGGAGTTACAATTTTAGGTGAACTTTGGCGCACCCCTCAGATCCATATGTCATCACTGGCAACACACACGGTTGTAGACCTTTGTCTTGAAGAAATCAAAATATTTATACATGTGGTGATGACATCAGCGGGCTCGAGTATAATGTGCCTGGGACGACGTCTTTTCGGTTTTTTTGCCCTTTAGAGGCCAAGGGAGATAATCAGAGGCTTGGACCTTGGAGTTGGAGTTTGGGAGGGCCTTGGTAGAGTCGAAGAATTTGGAGGACAACTGTTTTAAATACTGCTGGATGGTCGTCAGATCTAAGTTTAAATTGAGATTGTCATTGCGTAAAAACCACGGGGCCCCCGTGGCCTTGTGCATGTACCTATTCTTGATGGCCTATGGACATGGTTGGAAGCAGCGTGTCAGAATACTTCTGTTTGCAACTACTTCCGTTTTTTTCTTCGAGTAAGCTGTCTGAGACCATAGCTGCATAGATCGAAATTAAAAAAAAAAAAGAATTTTTTAAATTTAAACCTTACTACTCAGAAAACGCCCTAAAAAGTACGAAACAAGAAAAGAAAGTGGTATCCACTAGCTGGCTAGGATAGCCGTGATCGTATGCCAGATTTTTTTATTTCATTTTGTTATTTTAATGAATCTGTATTGCTACAGTAGGTGGTTAGAATTGCTAGCGGAGATTACTTTCTTGTTTCGTACTTTTTAGGGCGTGTTTTATTAGGCGGGTTTAAGCCTGTAAAATCTTTTTTTTTTTAACTTATTCTGGATTTGTGTAATTTTTTTAGGCATAATTATTATGCAGAGCAGACTTAATAATAGTAACATACTTAACAGTTGAGGAATTATTATTCAGTATAAAAGTTTTCTTTTAATTCTTCATTTTAAAGCCCCTACGAGGCGCTGTAGTTATTTAACGTGACGTCATGTAGACTATCTGTGCGGTCCGTAATGCGATTACAGTTATGTGAGCGCTCACGGTGATATCAGGCGTCCCGAATTGAAATATCGCGTCAACAGCGCTCACAGCGATATCAGCGTCAAAACCAATTCGGACCGCTAGATAGTGATACATAACCTAACAATTTTTTACTTTTAATTTCTATCATTCCCAGGTTAAACTAGCGGTTCATGTAGTAAAACTTTCTGTTACGTTATCACAGAAAAAGATTCGTCCCAGCAAAGATTTATTCTGAGAAATATTGACAAAAATATTTTTACGCTAAAATGTCTGTTTGACGTTTCATCTATGAATCTGACATAAGGCCCACGGTGATATCGCTCTGGAGCATTATCGTTGTGAGCGCAATATGGCGCCGTTAGTGACGTCACCCGTGACGTCAGGCTGTCTGACGTTAGATGAATGTCAGCGCGATATTTCAATTCGGGACGCTCTGTGAGCGCGCTGTAATCGATTTCGACTCAATTCGGAACGCACCCTATAACTAGTGGGCAAGCAAGAGGCTTCCAACGGCACCTCATTTGTGTAATTATTATGAATACTACACACATCAAAACTGTCTAGGGATATCATTTTTCAAATATTATTTCATAAAGTTAAGTTTGTTTACAAGTTGAGCATTATCTTAGAATAACGCGAGGACAGAGGCATAAGATAAAGGTTAAAAATATTACAAAAAAAAAAGATTGATTTTGCTAAAATTTTGACACCTTTTAAAAGAAAAATCGGTCTTTTTTTAACGTCCTTACGATTGTACAATAATGCTACTACAATTAATTTCTTTATACAATCTGAAAGGCCAGATATAGCAGTTTCTGTGTTCTAAAAATTTCTACGTTGGTATCAATATTTTAATTTTTACAGCCTCTTAAATAGCTATACTTAGTATGAAAATGCTTGAGATATCCCTAGACACTTTTGAGCAGTGTAGTTTAAAAGTTACGACCGAACAGAAGAAATTCCACATACATAGGTACATACAGACATGCATACAGCCATACGTAAATACAGGTCGCAATCATAACCACCCTTTTTACTTTGCCGTAGTCGGGTAAAAAAGCGATAGACCACCCGTACCTTGAAGCCAAAAACCGTACCTTTTCTGAGAGCCAACCATCCTTTTTTGGGAAATCAAACTGGCAACACTGCCTGCCATTGGGCTCTCTAGCAAAGTGCAAACCAGCCTTTACTAACCATAAAATAGGGTGTTTAATTTTTAATTTTTATTTCAACACTATTTTCTCCTATTGACAGCCGTTATTTTCTGTGAATGACAGAAAAAAAAAGGCTAGAAATCAGTACTTTTCATAGGAAAAATCGAAACTTTAAGATTTTTTGTCTCAAAAAGTATTAATGTCCTAAACTTGAAACTTTGCAAAAATGCTTCTAATAATAAGAGCTTCCTACCATAAATTTGTCGCCATCCAATTCGTGCGTCCACCAACTAAATTTAAGCCTTCAGTTGTGTTGATATCTTGTTTTTACTTCATATGTTATTAGAAATAAGTTTTCGAAAATGTACCAGAGAACATAGTGAAACACTTATTTTACTTGATATTTTGCATTTGTAGTTGAGTGGCATTATCATAAGTGCCAAACAAAAGCATTAATAATAAATAAAATTAATTACCTTTATATAACATTATGGTTTTGCAATAAATTATTGAATTGAATTGATATTCAGCACATACCTTCATTGTTTCTTGTTCTTCTGTAGAATCTTCAGCAGTGTTTGATTCTATGGAAACCTGAGTTAGGCCAAAGTAATACATTATTTATTAGAATCTTCAGAACTTAGGCTTAAGGTTAGGTTACTTTAAGTTACATTCTTAGCAAGCTACTTACATCTTTAGTTTCCTCTTTTATGGCTAAAGGCTTCCTTGGAGTCACAGTAAAGAACGACGTTATCTTCTGAGCCATTTTCCTTGAGCTAAGTACCGCAAAATGAGGGAACGAAACCAATGGAACTGTGTGCTTTTTCACAATCAAGTTTCTACACTGTACTAAAAATCTAAATTTCACAACAGCTTTGTAGTTAATATGATACATGCGTAAATAAATAATATTAATACTGTATCAGTAAGAAAATAAATATTGATAATGAAACTCGAAAGAAATACCAATAAACCATTCCTGTTTTGAGTCAGTAAGTACAATCCAACTGTCAAAACATGAATTTTGGCGGGGGGTGGCTGGCACTGTTTTTTTTTAATCATCTGGGTTTTACGGAACTGAGTACTGGTTACGTTGAGCCGCCTTAGTTGTAGAGTTGTAGTCACTACTACTATTTTTCAGTTTTTTGGACTTTTACTATTTTACCGTTACAGTCGTGCCACAATAATCACTGTATATCACTCATCACCAGCAATCAATCACCACCTAGATTGCACTTCCGACTGCCACCGTCCAAAGTACCCTACAAAGTGCAATCATTCCCACTGGCCAAGGGCCGGCAGCCCACAACAAGCACCCTCGCCACACCGAGGGATCTCCTGTCTCCTCACCATGCCATGGGAAACCAAGTCCAAAACGCCCCCTCCCGGCCCCGAAACAAAATCTTCAAGATCCCAACTTCCTATGAGCGCCCCAGTCCAGCCCAGATGCGCCACCGCGCTTATCGCCCAACCATTTCAGCATCCCACCTGACTAGTAGTTGGTGTCGGATTTCTTCATCTTTGTTGACTTTGAACAAGCCACCAGAGTCCATTATCTGATACGATTATCAAAGGGCTCTCAATCATGCTTGATGCTTCGAAGCGGACAAACTCAAAGTAGTTAAAGTCTCCATTAGAAACACTAATAGTCTTGCAAGGAACGTTACTTTCTCTCTGCTACAGAGACGATGGTTGGCAACTATTTAATTGATGTCTAAGGATCCTTTGACCTGTATCATGGTCCATGGTGTAGAAGCCGCTTAAACCTTTGAGCGAACTCGAACTCGACTACGTTTTTTATGACAAGGTTTGCGTAACCGTTTCCGGTCTTGTCAAATTGTGTTGGAATTCATTAAGTGCATCATGAAATCGTTATTTGATTTTCATAATCTTTTGGTGATCTCTAAAATAAATCAAAGTATTAATAATGTGTGCAATTAAATTCGATTCAAAACTTTATTGAAGTTTCATTCTTTGGCAGTGACGCGTTTGATTTTGATCTCGAACTTATTTTGCAAACATGGCGCCCTCTAGTAGTTGAACTGTCAAAGATACGCGTGTCGTCCATGTTACGATTGTGGTGTGACTTATTTTTGTTTTGTGTTAATTTTCGTTACAATAATTTTAATGTGAAATGTAACAGCATGTGTTATCCCATATAGTGGAACCTTGCTCCGGCTGAATGGATCCCGCCGTCGCGTGGTATCAGCCCGAGCAGGAAGGACCCGCGAAGCGCCTGTGGCTTCGTATCTGGGAAACTCAAAGTGAAATAGACAAAATGAACCTCAAAAACTTAGAAAACGCGAACCCTAATGTGAATAAAGCTCAAGACTTTATACCAATAAACGATGTGAACGGTGAAAGTAGGAATAATAATTATTTCAACCCCGCGCGGAGGAAAATGAACGATAACCGCGCATCTACTTTTAACCTGAATAAAAACCACGATGCTCTCATAGGTGAATACGGAGGTTGTCCGTGGAGGATACCTAATTATCAATACAAGCCTGGAATCCTTGGGTATGTACAGTTTTGTTAAATTGTTGGTTGCTTGGTTATCTTGAAATGTCAACGTGTTGGTTAGGGCCGCGGTGGCGGTGTGGCGAGTGAGTGATCCGAGTTTTGGCTGGCGGAGGTGTGTTGCCGTAGCGCTCTGCGCCGGCCAGTGTTGGCTCGACCGCAGTCTCGGAGTGGCCGATGTCCCGCTCACGTGCCCAACGTTCCCTCCCCATACCCTCACTACCCCAGCTCTCATCATAAACTCCATTATTTCCGCCTTACTCCACTCGTCTCGACAATAGTACTTGTTGGTGTCTCATTCGCTAAGTGAATGAATATGATGATATTACCAAACATGTGCTCTTTGTGACCCAGATTCCTTGAAAAGGATGACCTTTTCAAGGAATCTGGGTAATTATGAAATTATCAGTGTGTATTATTGTTATGATGAGTCAAACTTCTACCCTTCAAAAACATCATGTTTACTTAGGGCATCAAAGAGCCAAAATTGTTATTCAACTCCAGTGTACACTTCTATGCAATTGTTGGCAATTTATTATCATTTTACATTATTTATTACTAATTAAAACATTGTTTGCACTTGTTAATAAGAATGTTGTATTGTAATTACTTGTTTGGTATCTTTTTACTCTCGTATTATCTGTGAATTTCATTTAAAAATTATGATAAATACTCGCCAGATCATTCAAAATGCTTGTTGTTAGGTTGATTTGACATTCAAGGTATTAGACTGAATTGTTTTAAAAATGTAAAATGACCTTATTTATTGATTAAATTTGACAGATTTACTTTTAAATTATACAAGAACATTCTAGCTCAATTTCATCTGCTGTTAACTGATGATGAAGTCTTGAGATGGTACAGAGGCCAGCTGCCACAACCGTTCTGACATGAGACTAAAAACCTGGCCCTTGTACCAAAAACTTATTTACATCTACCTATTTATTTATTGACTCCTAAGTTGTAACATTCTGTTACTATCAACTCCAGGCATATTTTTCTGGCATTAGTGCAGGTAATATTGTTATACCTTTGGTGGCCAGATTATATCACTCACTGGACATTATTCCACACAGCACCATCTAGCCTATACTCGGATTTTTAATTGTAGTCAGTGAAATGACATTTTCAGTGTGGCAGGTTTTAAGTCCCAAATAAATAGTGATGTGGTAAATCAAGTTTTTACAATTAAAAGTTAGTCGACATTACAGCCTGGCAAAAAAGTCGTAGTGAATGACCACGTCCCACTTCCATATGTCATTACTGGCAACACACACTGGTCAGACTTTCGTTTTGAGACATAGAGGTATTTCGGTAAACTGTATTTAGTAAATAGATTTTCAGTTTCAAAATGTTTTGTTTCTGTATTATATTATTTACAGGTAAGAATTTCGTTTATTAACAGGTCATACAACTGGAAAAGTTTGGGAGGATACAACAGTAGAATCTTCCATACAAGTGTTTTCTAAAGGTTTGACTACAGGCCTAAAGGGCCCAACCGGCAAAGGACGACGCCTTATAATTTCACATATAGGCAGTGATGAAGGTTTTGTAGATTCCGGTTTACTTATTTTTGAATCAAATAATAATAGTATGGACTATCATGAAGAGATGAATTCAGAATCGGAGTCGGAATCAATAGCAACCGTAACGAATAAAAACGTATATAATTACTTGTATTTTGCTGACTTTCAAGTGTTAATTCCCCTGAACCTCTTTGAACATTTTTTTTCCAGCTATGGTTATAATTTTTTAGTGAGAAGTTTTAATATGGAGGTAGGGCCCATATTTCTTAAATCGTAATTATTTAATTCGTTTTGTACACTATTAAATATTTACAATTTTTAAAAAAAGGCTTTGATACCTCATAAAATAAATCATGACTAAATGTCTTAGTCTAGTGATTGCCGAACGTCACTATTGTAGCGGGTCACCCTTTTTTGTATCAGTCACTGTTGAAGTTGTCATTTCGCTGACTACAATTATTAATCGTACTATACACTAAACAACTGATTGCTTGTGTTATGGGATACTAGACAAAGGATAAACATACTCAAATACTTTTTTTTTGTGAATACTTACTTAACCGGTTCACAGTCCACAGCCCACATGTAGGCTGCTAATAATTAGCTTTTAATTGTTTTATATTTGTGGACAGTGAACCTGTTAATATACATAAAAAACACACCCGTTCTTGCACACAAATGTTTGTACTGTGCGGAAATTGAAGCAGCAACCATTGGAGTAATAGCTCACTTCTGAACCACTACACCAAATCCGTTGTAAAAATTATAATTAAGGTAATTAAGATTGAGGGTTGTTGTTATAATTGATTGTGCGGCATTATTGCTAGACAATTTGTCTTAAAGAGGTTTTCATTAAGTTGAGACTAATGTCTTCAGTGTCAGTTAGCAAACAGACAAAAAGCCATGTAGTGACGTAACAGAATGCACTAACTCACCAACTGGCATGTTCAGTTTGTCCGCTGTTGTCGATACCATTCACACGTTGATCTGGATGGCAGCCAGGTCCGCCCACTTGCTTCTAAATATCTGATAGTTCAATGTTTTGTTTGGATAATCTAGCTATGAATGTGTGTAGATCTAAGATTACCATTGCAAAACTTTATGTTCATTTGAAAATACATAAACAAACATTGTTTTATCTAAATCAAAGAGTATTTCTTACCTGTTTTTTTCAAAATCAAATGCTTGCCCAGGAACCCAATTCTAAGTTTCTACAACAGATGCAAAATGCAAGATTAGGTATACTGACAGTTGCACTATTGGGCCAGTGGATTGAATCATATCATATTTGAATGAACAAGCTTTTCCAAAATAACATATTTTCTGATTTTAAATGCACATTTTACTGTACCTAATTAAAAACCCAGGTATAGGTGCTTTATTAAGCTAAAAATATATACAAATGAAGCAGGACAGCTAGTAAACATAGTATGCATACCCACTAACCCACATAGTCAGAATAACATGTATGAGTCACACATGCCATGTCATAAAGTTTGGTTGCTGTACTATCAGTATGTCAGTAATACATCAGAGAAGTGACGACATAATTTTGTTGCTTACTGGATTATGAGGAGCACATTTAATAACTGCCGACACCGCAGATGTACGACGATAGCAAGGAAACTGTACAGTATTCTCCTTGCATTTTAGTTGCTTATTTATTGAACATATTACCTACTTTAGTATTTTAGTTGGTTAATGTTATTGCGTTGCCTTTAGCGTTGCAAAGGTTGCCTAGGTCGCAGAAATCATGCTAACGCGAAAATTTGCCGTTTTCTCTCCCTCTTCTGAGCAAACAACGAAAGAAACAGCATCAGAAGACGTCATTGTGATGTCGGTCGCCCAGAAATGACCTCTGGCTTCTGATCATCATGCAGTCTGCATGCTTATTTGACACTGACGAGTGGAAAAGAAAAATAGGAAGTTAACTTGTTCTAAAAGACTGCTCAATGAAGTGGCCACGACTACAGCTACTTTCGACCATCGTACCGCTCGCCATCGTCATAGTTAGAGATGTTTCTTTCCCAGGACACCTGAATGTTGGCATGAACTCTTTGCCCAGATCTTCTCGATGGTAATTAGTATACATGGAATACTTCAGGAAGTTTGGAAAAGGTTATTTCAGCATGGGAAATTCGCGAGTGAACTCCCTGGTGTTACACCGCTTAAATACCATCAGGCAACCAGCACTTTATGAAAAAAAACTTGACTGTAAATTCAATGCAAGCATTATTTTTGTTGTGTTTTATCAAAGTAATTAATTCAGTCTCAAGGAATTATAACCGACAGCTGATTCGCTTATCGGCTGTATAATATGAATTTGTTACGACGCAAAAATATGTAATACATTTGGATGACATCATGGATATAATTTCAATCGTTGCTTGTGAAACTATTGTTTTCACTTTGTTGGGCATCTTTCGCCACGTATGCCATAATCCTAGATCATTTTTTCGCTAAGTGACCATTCTGTGACAAATTTCTTTATTTCTGTTTCTAAGAGGTCAGATTGAGCGCCGTTTCCTCTATGTAGGGTCATTGCGCCGGTTTGCGGCCTTTTAGTCGCCTTCCCAACTTCGCCCCACGAAATCGGTCTGATAAGTCCATAATTCAACTTCCAATTGATTCTGTAGGCGTTGCAGATATAGTCAACTTTTTTGTTGACATGATCATTAAAGGGATATTTTGCTGGATTTTTTTAAAAAAAATAAATAACTAAAAGTTACCCAAAATGCCGGTTGGCGGCCATTTTTTTCAGTTGGCGGCCACGTTGAGATCAGTTCGCGGCCGTCTGTTTTACATACAATATTGACTTGCGACTGGTTCAGACTTTTATAATGTTTTCGTAGCCTCTTTACAGTATTTGGTCTAATCCTGAATTTCAACATCATTGGGTATTGGATCACGATTATGACTAGATGACTTAAATCCTAAAAATCATGTTTCCCCTCAATTTTCATCTCTTTTTTGTCATCTTAACCTTTGCAAGTGTGCACCTAGTGTAAAGTTTACATCTATTCCAACATTTCACGTTTTCACAGGTACGATACTTATAATATGTGGTCAAGCAATTCAACATCGTATCTCTAATCTCCACAGCACATTTGCCTTCCTAACATACCCTGGTCTTTAATTACTGCAGTAAATTTTCCCTTTGTTCTCTTTACTTCATGTCTTACCTGAAATCCCGAGGGAGATTGAGAGTTTCTATGGACAGCTGTATTCTACGCAAACACCTGTTGAAAGCAAGGCTAAAGACCATAGAGCCAAGCTTACTTAACACTATACCGAAGATATCTCGGACGTCAGCCTGTACGAGATTAGGATGGCTCTCGAGCAGCTTCAAAACAACAAGGCCCCGGGTGATGGCGGAATAACAACTGAGCTCCTGAGAGCGGGCGGTCGGCCAATACTCAGGTCCTCAAGATGCTCTTCAGTTTTGTCATCCTCGTGGGCAGAAGCGATGTGATGCTGTTTTTCAAGAAGGGTGACAAAACTCTTTTGAAGAACTACAGACCCATCTCGCTTCTGAGCCATATCTATAAGTTGTTTCCGAGAGTCATTACGAATCGTCTCGCCCGCAGGTTTGACGACTTTCAACCTTCCGAACAAGCCGGATTCCGAAAAGGCTATAGTACCATAGACCACATTCATACACTTCGGCAAGTTATACAGAAGACCGAAGAGAATAACTTGCCACTGTGCCTAGCGTTTGTGGACTATGTGAAAGCCTTCGATTCGATTGAGACCTGGGCAGTATTGCAGTCCCTCCAAAGGTGCCAAATAGACTACAGGTACATCGAGGTTCTTAGGTACCTATACCAAAACGCCACCATGTCGGTCCGATTATAGAACCAGAGCTCTAATCCGATCCAACTGCAGCAGGGCGTGAGACAAGGAGACGTTATTTCCCTGAAATTGTTCACAGCTGCGTTGGATGATATTTTCAAGCTGGACTGGAAAGGACGCGACATCAACATCAATGGCTAGTACCTAAAACACCTACGATTCGCCGATGATGTAGTTCTTATGGCTGAGACGTTGGAAGACCTGAACATAATGCTCGAAGATCTCGGTAATGCTTCAAAAAGAGTGAGTCTTAGGATGAACATGGTCAAGTCGAAAATCATGTTCAATGCCCATGTTGCACCCTCTGGGACAGGCAGTCCAGTCAAGTTGGGGGTAAGTCCAACTTCGAGAAAGAGATCTCTCGTCGAATCTAGCTCGGATGGGCAGCGTTCGGGAAGCTCCAAAATACCTATGTCTCAAGACGAAAATCTTAGACCAGTGTGTGTTGCCAGTAATGACATATGGGAGTGAGACGTGGTCGTTCAATATGGTTCTCATAAGAAGGCTCAAGGTTACCCAGCGAGCAATGGAGAGAGCGATGCTTGGTATTTCCCTGCTTGATCGAATCAGAAATGATGGGATTCGCAGAAGAACTAAGGTAACCGACATCGCTCGAAAGAATGTATCGTTGAAGTGGCAGGGGGCGGGACACATAGCGCGTAGAACCGATGGCCTGGGAAAGGTTCTGGAATGGCGACCGCGTACCGGACGACGTTCCGTGGGCAGGCCAGCCACAAGGTGGACCGACGATTTCGACAATGTCGTGGGAAGCCGCTGGATGCGGACAGCGCAGGACCGATCGTTGTCGAGATCCTTGCGTGAGGTCTATGCCCAGCAGTGTGCGTCGTTAGGCTGACATGATGATGATTTTTCTCCTTGAACCAGTGCTAGGCCTTGTTTTTTTTTCAGTTCCTCAGCCCTTCTGCCACTTAATCGATCTTGAATTGTGCATCTCTAAGCCCAATTTTACGAGATGCTTCTCTGATCGGAATTTCGTCTTCGCGAATTTCCTTTAGTGCTTGCTGTAGAGATTCAGGCGTATTAGTCACAGTCTTTTTTTTCTGTTTTTTGGTAGACATCTGTAATCAAAAATTTTAGCTAAACACCAACCAAATTCTGAGAGTGATAGAAGTGGCCGTAAACTGACCATACAGTCAGTTAACGGCCGTCTATTTTTCATATGAATTTAAGGACGGCCGCGAACCAGATTGGCTGCACCGGCTGTCTCAGTTGGCGGCCATATAATAGCTAAAGATACATTTAAAATTATATTTTGGCGGCCGTGAACTAACCATAGCATTCAAATCAATCCCAACAATGAAAAAACTGTTGCACAAAACGAGACTTTAAATACATTAATAATAAGAAAGAGGAAAATTTATTTCACTCAATGAGTTAGTGCCGCGGCCACCCGGCCGTATACCAACTTTAGTAAAAAAATTAAGTGTTGGTTGGCGGCCACCAAATAAAACCGTTATTATAGTAATTTACTCTCAAAATAAATGCAAAATGACGTAAATAAAATAACTATGATCACCCATAAACAAACAAAATAGTAATAAGTAATAGTAAATTTGAAATACTTACTTTCGAAGCGAAACCTATTCACTATTTTTTGGGCAGCTTTGCCTACGTGTATGCGCTGAGAGCGCGGCAGGCAAAATTGATGATTTATTTCCAGCACGTGGTTAAGGTTGACCGACCAACTTGAAAAGGCATTACGTTTCGCAACTATCCTACTTTTTAAAGTCCTACAACACATTCGGAATGGTGAGATAGAATTCTTGTTATTCTAATTTTTATGCGGTTGGTACTTAGAAAGGCCGCGAAACAACGCAGGGCCGCGAACCAGCGAAATGACCCTATATCACGTTGGGTGACTCAAGAGTCCCAAAGCAAAAGACTTCCATTCAGGTCCATAAATTTTATTATCACTTCTACACACATTTGTCACTGACTTACTTATTCATAAGCACTTTTAGCGGAGATTACCTCATAATCACTAGAACTCAATCGGTACTTTACCCTACTTGAGCAAAAAACAGTTTGTCTCTTGATAGGTTATTTTATTTTTTACCATTAGGGATAATGCATTATCATCTTACTAAAGATAGGAAAACCAGAAAAAGGGATTCGGTCTTGGCATCAGGCAGGATTCGAACCTGCGTCTTTCGCAAACCGGGCGACTGCACTAACGAATTATGCTACCGAGACCATTAACAGACCGGACGAATTTCTCTGGTATATTATACCTGGCAGCCAGGTTGGTTTCACCAATGTTTAGGCATATACCTTTAACACCTTAATGGTCTCGGTAGCATAATTCGTTAGTGCAGTCGCCCGGTTTGCGAAAGACGCGGGTTCGAATCCCGCCTGATGCCAAGACCGAATCCCTTTTTCTGGTTTTCCTATCTTTAGTTTGTCTTTTATTGCTGAATCTTGACATCATTGACATCTCTAATACAAAACTGCTTACTTAAAACGGTATCATACTAATACAAATACGATTAAATCATAAACTAGCATTTTTGAAAATACGCGCGGGTCCTTTCTTAACACTTGCAAAATTTCGGCAAAACTCACAGCTTGACCTTGAGAAGAGTGAATGCCCCCGCGAGCCGGGTACATTCGTTATGTCATCGTATGCGCACGAGTTTATTTATCAGACACCATCGCGGTGTTTGAGCTGTATTTCATTACACCAAGTGAATTAATTAATGTTTTTTTCCCACTTGCCTCTCATTCTAACCCTGTGGTCGACCGAATCTATAGATTTCTTTCAATTTAAATGTGCTGCATTGAGTTACTTAATATTAAGTAAGAGGGGTTCTGCTTCACCACATATCATTGTAGTTTACGATACAAAATTGAATTCAATTCAGTTAAAACTGATTATTGGAAAAAATGCCTTTTTTTACCAATCAACTAACCCAGCTCCATATTAATAGCAGGTTATTATGTTAGCTTTTCAATTCCTGCTATTCCTGTACGAATAAAATCAAATTGAATTGTGTCATTCTCATTTCCGCATAATCTTGATTTCCTCTCCGAACAAGGTGTATAAGCCGCTTTGGCACAAACACCCGTTTCGGCACTTCTATCCCGTACTATTCTAATCGTTAAGAAGTAAAACTCATTAGTCCAGAATCATTAAAATCAACTCATCGCTACATAAAAAAATAAGGAGTGTAAACATTTCAAAAATATTCTTTTCTGTGCCTTGACTGAGATACGGCTGGTTCGTATGCGCCCACGTCGCTTTCCAATCGAGGTCGCCTAGCGTCGAGATCTAGCTTTTGTTGAAAGTCTGGTAAGCACGCTGCGCTTTTCAGGCTGTCTAGTTCCGAGAATCATCAAACAAACAAGTTTTTTGTGTCTAAGTCGGGATTTTGACAACAAGCTCACATACCGCCTACTAAGTAAGGCCTCATTCGTTGTCGAAGTTCAAATACCTAACTATAGGGGAGATTTTTGTCGTTTTTGACTACCAAATAAGACAAACATATCAGCCAAATAAATATAATTCCCATGTTGGAAATGAAAGAATATGTTGATACTTCGAACTTAGTTTTTGCGATCCACAATTTTGGCCAAAGAGAGCGTGAACGTCACCGACTATTCATGCTTAAAATGACTATTTCTTAAGAAGACATTTTACGAGACCTTGCGAGACTTATTGCTTTTATTGGAACACGTGTCTGGTGAAAGGTACTGAGGAGGCCGGTGACCTGGCGTACTGCACGTGGATTGTCCCAACATTTGAGGAATGCGAAGGTGACCAGTGGAATGCATTGTCGAAACCATTTTTGTGACAGACTTACCTTGTTACAAGAGCTTGGGGTCGGTTTAGGCGATCATTCGCCCTGTGGCATGAGGCGTTAGAATCCTGCCACGGTTCCCTCCCCGCCGCTGTCGTAAGAGACAACTAAAGGGGGGCCGGCCTTCGGGGTCACTGGGAGTGCACACGGCGGGGTCTGTGTGCCTCCATAAGAAGTGGCCCCGAGGAAGGGCGGCGGTGAAAGAGTGACCACACACCGGCGGGTGTAGATGGGAGGTATAACTCGCGCCAGGGGTCCACCGGCACCGAGTTCTTGACCAAAGATCTCTGGATACGCGCTGGAGCAGGTCACCGGGGGGTTTAGTGAGTAGTAGTAGCGAGTCTCACACATCCCGCCCTTCCCCAGGAGGGCGGGAAGTCCATAAAAGGTTTCTCCCTATAAAAAAAGTTTTATGCATTCATTGATCAAAATTCTTGAATCTATATATACCGGGTGCGGCAATTGAACTGTCCATATTAAAAAATTTAATATTTTTATTTACTTTGAATATTTATTGATATATTTATTACATATGAAAATAAAACGTCTAAAATTATATTCTTATTTATTCTAATGGAATAATGGCCTTTAGCCTGCACTACAAGCTTGAGTCTCTTTCTGAATGAAGCGCAGGCTGCTCGAATAACGTCGTCATTTAAACGGTTCCATTCTCGTGTAAGAGTAGTTTTGAGCGCCTCCACTGATGTGTGTTTTTTAGCACAGGCCTTCGCTTGTAAAACACCCCAAATACAAAAGTCTAGAGGGTTTAAGTCGGGCGAAGACGACGGCCACATATCTCGGTCGATCAGCACAGGAACGTTCGCTTTTAACCAATTTTGCGTCCCAGTTGCTCTGTGCGATGGCGCCGAGTCTTGCTGGAACGTCCAACGCTCCGAACCAAAGGTCTTGTGTGCCCACGGTATCAATCCTGTTTTTAAGACTTCATTTTGATAGATTTGTTGATTTATTTTGGCTTGGTTGCGACCCATTGGGAGAAAAACAAGCGGAGAACGTCCTTTTTCGGACACCGCCGCCCATACCATGATTTGGTCGGCTCCTTGTCGTCGAGTGACTCTCAGTTCATCTGAATGATCGCTGACACGTCCTTTCAACCACACACGGTCATTTTGTTTGTTAAGAAACTGCTCAACACAGAAAGTTTTCTCATCTGAAAATACCAACTTGGGAAGCGCGCCAGTGTCGAGCAAGCGAATCAGCTCCTTTGATCGAGCCAGCCGTTTGCTCTTTTGCAAAGCAGTGAGTTCTTGCGAAAGGTTTTTTTTTAATGGTTTAACCTTAAGCTTTTCCTTTAATATACGACGAACGCTGCGGTCGCTCACCTTAAGATCCTGGGCGAGCTGATTTGCTGAACGCTCTGGATTTCTGCGTAAACGATGTCGCACCTTTTCGACAACTGCTGGCGCCGTTGCAGTACGGCGTCGACCGCCCCCGTAGCGTTTCTTAACACTGCCAGTCTCGTTAAATCTTTGGATAGTACGACGCACAAATTTTTCGTTCAATTGAAGATTTGGTAGCGCTCGACGAATGTCGATGTTCGATTTTCCCTCCAAATAAAGAGCAATCACTGAATTGCGTTTTAAATCCATTATTTTAAAATTGGAACGTTTCTTCTCACGACCGAATAGTTTTGAAGTAACATAAATAATGTGTCACAGATTATTATTTCAAATTTTTGCCGCGTTCGATTCAGTAGTTTGAATTTTAAAATAGTTACAAGGAGGCGGACAGTTCAATTGCCGCACCCGGTATAAAAGAAAGTCGTGTTAGTTACTCCACTTATAACTCAAGAACGGCTGAACCGATTTAGCTGAAAATTGGCATGGAGGTAGTTTAGAGCCAGGAGAAGGACATAGGATACTTTTATTTTTTTACTTTTTTTTCCGTTTTTTCTACTTTTTTTTATTTATTGCCCTTAAGGCGGAACAAAGTTCGCCGGGTGAGCTAGTATTGTATATTAAAGGAATGCGAGGGTAAAAGATGGAATGCATTGACAACACTATGCATTTTTTGTCAGACTTACCTTTTATTAAGCAATTGCTTGAATGAACAGTTAAAAATTAGTTAATTTAGGCTGTCTATGTTGATCGCGATAAGAACGAAAGAGAAAGCCCCCTTTTTTCTTTATCTGATTTAACAAAAGATTATTTTAATCTATAGGTAGGTCAAAGTTTTAAACATTGCATAAAAATGATACAGTGTTCGATTGATAAATTAGGTAGTTTAGTAAGATAATAATAATGATGATAAGAAATAGATACCTCATATCTCTAAAGTTTCCTAAAAAGTATTTGTTGTTTTTATATTGCCAACCGTTTTGGTGTTCTGGCTTAGAAATTAGCCAGGGGTCGCGGGTCCGATCCCCTAACAGTACAAACATTCTTGTGCATGAACATGTTTGTATTGGCCTGGATGTTTCCCATGTATACCTACTTTTTAATAAGTTAAATTTTAGTAGACCAGGAGTCAACATTTTTAATACATAATTGTATTAGAAAATGTTGACCCATGGTCTAATTCTCATAGTACGAACTTACCTAGGTACTTAGTTTGGCACTGTATAGAATAATGTCCAAAGATATTTATTTATTTATTATCTAACCTCAGCTGTCTAAACATGAATGGTTTGCCTACAAATGGCACTATTGACCTAAAAATCAAAAAATCAGTTCTGTATTGTACTGTACTTGTGAATCTCATAGCTGCTTGCTGTCAAGTGGACTGCAGACAACATACAAAGCACCATAGAAAAAGAAACTCTGCAAATAGTAGTTTCGAGACATTGCAGGAACTTATTCATGTATACAAATTCTAGTTCCTCTGCCAAGGCTGTAAAACCGGCAGAAGTTGAACTTTACAATACAAATTCGGGGTTCCGACTAAGTCGTGCGAATTCCTCGCTATTGCATAATGCGTGCGCACCTCGCGTAAACAATCGTAGCATGACGCATCGGCGCCGGCGCACGGCCTTACTACGGACATGTTCGGGTGGCAACCGAAATAACATTACATTCTTATCTCCATTCAAATGCCGAAGTATGAAAATGTTCATGGCTACTTTTTCTATTGTTTTTTGAAGTTTTACCACTGCTTGCAAAGCGACAATTATTGAGCGAGGCAAAACATGATTTTCCAAAACGTCCCTGGCAGCTCTTACGACTATTATAAATACCCCTCACTTTCTGTTAAAACTGGAGTTATAACTGAAACCATTGAATAATAAACGTCCCGAGTGCAAGTTTTTTTATCAACGGTAGCCCAGCCTATACTGACAGTGTGATAAAGCGGCTATAGACTAACTAGTCTTACAAATAAACTGACCTGAACTTAAAGTTCCTTTTACCAAAACCTCTAAATATTTTGGACCTACTTTGAAGATTGGTAGAACCGGTGCTAGAAAACTTGTCTTGTTCTAGGAACAGTGGCCTTTTAAAGTAGTACCTAGTTGAAATGCATATGGTTCAAACATATTCCATCAATGTTCTGCGTATTTTTAGTTTATTGCGCTTAAAAAAGAAGTTATTACGAGTCTGTGTACACTCACAGACTCGTTATAATTTCTTTTTCATTACGAGTCTGTGAGTCCGCCAGTCTGGCCTTCAGTATGTGTATACGAGAACTACTGGGTTCTGGACATCCATTATGGATGTGGTGTGTTGTGGTGTTGATTCCAAAACCAGCCCAATTTAAGGACGTCAAAAATCAGACAGGCAACATAAAAGCGATGCCGGGTCTGGGTACGCCAGAGGACCGGCAGGAATGTAGGATACAGCACTAATAATCCCACCCTCCACTTTCTACCACCGGACCACTAGACGCCGTGAGGGATTTCACCCCCATGTGGTCGACTTTCCAGCGGTCCGAACTAAGCGGTTTGGGGCTTCCTTTCTGGTCCGCACCGCTAGGGAGTGGAACGCCCTCCCTGCGTCTGTGTTTCCGGATACATACAACCTTGGTGTCTTCAAGGCAAGAGTGAATAGGCATTTTCTGGGTAAGCGTGTTACACCTTCGACCTCGTCATCGCTTACCATCAGGCGAGACTGAGGTCAAACGCAAACCCATTTTAAATAAAAAATAAAAAATAAGGCCCCGGTTGCATCCCCTCCGCTTTCATAGGACGACAGGGCATGGGCCATGATTTAAGCCCCACTGCATTGTCCCATAAGCCCAGGCTTATGCCGAGCCTCCGCACTTAATGGAGATTCACCTGAAAATTGTTAGAAAAATACAAAGCAGGTGTTGTTTTTCCAACCAGAGTTTAATTCGAGACCACACGGGTTTTAAAAGAGAGGATTGACGGCTTTAAAATATATTTGTCTGAACTAAATGTTTCTTGTTCCAGGCTACACGAGGAGATAGAGCATTTCTACATGTACATGTCTCCAACGGAGACGGAGCACCTGGTCCGCTCGACGGTGGTGAACCGCATCCGCGGCGCCATCCTCGCCCTGTGGCCGCAGGCGAGGGTCGAGGTGTTCGGCTCGTTCCGCACCGGCCTGTATCTCCCTACGAGCGATATCGACCTCGTCGTCATTGGTGAGTGCTGTCTAGTCCTGGCTACATGAGGAGATCGCCCTGTGGTCTGGGGCAAAAGAATACAGCCAAGGTCCACCCCCGCCTGTCGTAAGAGGCGACTAAAGAGGGCCCTTGGGGTCGCTAGGAAAGCACACGACGGGGGCTGTGTGAGGTGGACGGCAGTGTAGGGTGGCCTCGCATCTCCCTACGAGCGATATCGACCTCGTCGTCATTGGTGAGTGCTGTCTAGTCCTGTCCCAGGCTATATGAGGAGATAGAACACATGTACATGTCTCCAACGGAGACGGAGCACCTGGTCCCCTGTGGCCGCGGGCGAGGGTCACCGGCCTGTATCTCCCTACGAGCGATATCGACCTCGTCGTCATTGGTGAGTGCTGTCTAGTCCTGTCCCAGGCTATATGAGGAGATAGAACACATGTACATGTCTCCAACGGAGACGGAGCACCTGGTCCGCTCGACGGTGGTGAACCGCATCCGCGGCGCCATCCTCGCCCTGTGGCCGCAGGCGTGGGTCGAGGTGTTCGGCTCGTTCCGCACCGGCCTGTATCTCCCTACGAGCGATATCGACCTCGTCGTTATTGGTGAGTGCTGTCTAGTCCTGTCCCAAGCTACATGAGGAGATAGAACACTTGTACATGTCTCCAACGGAGAAGGAGCACCTGGTCCCCTGTGGCCGCAGGCGAGGGTCGAGGTGTTCGGCTCGTTCCGCACCGGCCTGTATCTCCCTACGAGCGATATTGACCTCGTCGTCATTGGTGAGTGCTGTTTAGTGCCCTAAGGCAGTTGTCCTACCGCCGTTGAATGAGAAACGAGTGGAGCTAGAAGTATGAAACGAGTTGGCCAGCAGCGAAAAGGGAGTGTGTAGTGCCGATAGTTTTGTCGCTGGGCTAAGCGAGTATTATCTTTGAAAACCCTTGTCGCTCAAGTGAACTACTGAAGCGAGTCCTCGCGGCCAAAGTGAATAGCCAGCGATTAACTTTTTATAATTGCGTCTCTTTTGTTTACATGGAATTGTAAGTTTCTTGAGCGAAAAAATAGCGGCTAGTTAGTTGTTTCCTCGCCGTTGGTGGGACAAATGGTTAACTATAACAGACATTAACTTATACGTCTCTCAGCTGGGCCTAACATCTATCTATGATGAATGAGGTTTGATGAAAAGTCCGTACAGGCTATGCTTGGTATGTCATAAAATGTCCACCAACATTTATTTATCTTAATTGGAAATTTCACGATTAATTACGAACGTGTGTTTCTATAATTGTGTCAACCAACGCCAATTATTCCACTTTCCATTTATTTGAAATTCAACCGACCATTCTACATTTAATTGCTGTAGTTACATTAATTTCAAATTAACATCATTAATTTCACTTTATTGCCCTGCCTTACTGTGGTGAATGGCTACCATTAACGCTTTCAGGATTTACGATATTGTCATTTCAATGGAAGAAAAATGGATTAGTATCCTTGAATTGTATCAACTAATAAAAATAAATCAGCATTCAAAGGTATTGCCATTGCTAGGGTTATACATAACGTCGTTTAGGTTCTAACACCACGTATGTACTTAATTTTTTGGCGGTTTTGACATTTTAGATGCCATTCGCTAAAGCATCTAAAGACGGGTCGTTTAGTCCAATCAGAATCAAGGTGCGACCAATAGAATCCCTTAAAATAACGAAAAAGTAACAGCATGATAGCCACTATCCTATGGAAACAGTACGTAAGTCAATTCCGTATTTTGGATCTCCTGAAAAGTTGCTAAAAATGACATACATGGTGTTAGAACTTGAACGACGATAAGTATTTCAAGGTATTTTTCGATTAAGTCAATTTTGGCTAGTGTTTTTCTTAAAACTCATCGCACACACGCGTGGCAAGTAGCGGGTATCAGCTAATTTTTAATAAAATATAATTCAATCGCATTTACAATGCCTTTATATCGCGTGACGAATTAATGCACAATACGCCAACCATTCAAATAGTTATCGAACAGAACACACTTAATTTTTCACGGTGGAAGTTATGTTAGCTCCTGAGGCATTCCTGAGCGTTTTGACTGCCAGTACGGTCAACGGCACATCAGGCTAACACATAGTCATGTTGCTATTTCATAGCGTACCCAAGGACGTAAAAGAAAGACGAACGTCACCTCGTCTAATCATGAGTGAAGCATATTGACAGCTGTCAGTTTAGGTGTGTGCGTGACTAGCACGTGTCATTGGCGCTGTCACACGAAGTAATTTGACGTAGTGTGTAGCACCTAGTGTGTTTGTGTGAGTGTAGCAGGCCGTGTACAACAAACGAAATTGTAGCACCATGCATGCTTCACATTTTTTTAGTGTGATGTTCCGTCCGTCTTTCTTTTAATAGCATTCTATTATAACATTCTGTAGATTTCTTATTCGAACTTTAATTTTATAAAATATTAAAGGTACAGTTATAAATACAAATCAGTATTTTTACTTAGAGCTATCTTTGGGAATTTACCCATGTCCCTTAAACTACAAAGCTACGTCATCGAAAATAATCTCTGAAGTCAATTTATGAATGATGGTTACAATCAAAACTTGTACCTAAATATCGCGATACACTATAGCACACTTAGGTATTCATTCTAGAAAGTTATTCCAATTATGTATTATTTACGACCTTATTATGCTAACTTATTCTTCAGAAACAAGGATTATTGTATTGATATAATGGTCGCGCTCCAAATATTATCGGTTGATAAGATCAAAATATGAATGATTGAGTCATTACCGAAGATCGAGTAGGTAGTCCTAAAGTACAGTACAGTAACAGTGGGTTTTTGAAATAACCAAATATTATTGTTGAGTTGGATTATCTTGCGAAATGAGGTATAACGTTGTAGTTTAGTTATTATTGACTGCCTCCGTGGTGTAGCGTTGGGCTCTCAACCCACGACGGGTTAGAATACCGCGCGAATCAGCAACATATTTGTGTTGTTGTTGTTTGGAGATGGCTATGACAGTGTAGGCTGTGCCAACTCCAACAAAGTTCATGTGGCATGGTTCTAAGTGTTATAGCTACTATTGCCGCAGACCGTACTTCGAGCCTCGTCGCGAATCTAATAAAAATCAAATAAAATCACATCTCAGTACTGTGAAATGTTCATTCTTTATTTATGCTGTAAATTATAATTATATTATTCGTTCGTTTTTGATAATCAAACGTCAGTTACGGCAAATACCTACGATACGAGCAACGTTTCGTTACTTCGAGTCAGCTTATTATTATTTTCATCTTAATAAACTCAATTAAAAGTCAGTTTAGCTTGAAGGCACTGTTAACAGATGAAATGTTAAATACATTTTTATTACTTACTTACTGAAATTATAATTCAAGGATCAATGAAGAAACATGTTTTCAACAAATAATCTGCTAACAATACTTTAAAGCTAAACTGAATTTTAATTGAGTTTATCGAGTTGAAAATAATTCGGGGTTCTCCGGGACGGGTACCTCGGTGATCGGGGTGCTCGAGGACAAACCGAGCTGATGTACCCGTTACTCAGTAATCGTGTATTTCGTTGACTTATACGGTTTGCTGTAGGAGCAGTAGCTCCACTTTTTGCTCGCCAGCCAGTATTGAATAGTAGTTAAATATCACATGAATGAAAGTATAATTGTAATTCCGATCAACTGTTCTGTCCCTATGCGGTATTTCGTTCACTGGGTGTCTTTTTCAGCAACGTCTGAAAGAAGGTTCGATGACCGGCCACTTTCCCGCCTGGCAACCATATTTTTAGTTATTCATCTTGTGCCCCAGAAAGTACGACGCTGAAATGTAAACGGAAATATTTTGGTGTAATCAATGTTGGGGGAGGGACAGCCGTCGCTTCGGCAAGAGCTAAAATATTCATGGAAAAATCATATTCAGCTAATAAACATTATTAAATAAAAAAAATAAAAATAAAAAAAAAAACATTTATTTCAGGCAAAGGTTACCCAGTTTGTTAGTACATTATTACTCCTAACTTAACAGCGGCTTCAAACTTAAGATAATAAACAACCAAACATACACTGCTCAAAAGTGTCTAGGGATATCTCAAGCATTTTCATACAAAGTACCTATAGCTATTTGAGAGGCTGTAAAAATGTAAATATTGATACCAACGTAGAAATTTTTAGAACACAGAAACTGCTATATCTGCCCTTTCAGATTGTATAAAGAAATTCATTGTAGTAGCATTATTGTACAATCGTAAGCACGTTAAAAAGACAGATTTTCCTTTTAAAAGGTGTCAAAATTTTAGCAAAATCAAATTATTTTTTTGTAATATTCTTAACCTTTATCTTATGCCTCTGTCCTCGCGTTATTCCAAGATAATGCTCAACTTGTAAACAAACTTAACTTTATGAAATATTTGAAAAATGATATCCCTATGATATCCCTAGACAGTTTTGATGTGTGTATAAAAAGTTCATTAGATACGTAACGAGCAAACTAAGAGATAAGTTCTGACATTACTAATGTCATTTTATGAGGCTATACCTAAATGGATTGAATTGAGTTGTATGACCGAAAAGTTAGACAATATAGTTAGACAAAGTTTAAACAATAGCAAAGAATCTCACAAGATCAGATTTTGGTTCCGACAGAGAACCAAGATTATAGCACTAACAATAAGTAAGTTGGAGTGGCAGAGGGCTGGCCACTTTTTCCTTAGCACCAATAACTGTTGGGGTAACCTCGTTTTAGCAAGCGTAGCGTAGGTCTCTCACCGGCAACGTAGAGCGTCGAGCTGAGGATAGGGTGCCATAACACGCAGGAGGCCCACGTCCAACAGTGGACCAGTACTGGCTGTAGAAGATAATGATTTGATTGATTCATAGACGAAAGATGACGAAAGCTGAACATAGGTCATGGGAAATCCTTCCTCGAAGGACCATTATGTACCGTCAGGAAGCTAAGTGGTTGTAAGGCACCGCATCCCGGCCGCACAGAGAATAAATATGAGGCTAGGAAGGGAACTAACTCCCTGGAAAGCCTAGAGTCCTTTGCGCCGAGACGCTAGGTCGCCGCAAACATAACCAAAGTAGAAAATACCGTCCAAGTTAGTAAGCTATGAACAGACAACAGTCTTCAAGTCGCGTGACGTATGCGTCCATCCGGTGCAAAACTACTAGACGAGTATTTCCTCGCTGTGACTGGGCACGGTCTGCGACGCCTGCGCAACTATCCAAACTGACCGGTATTATTATTAGCACTCGTAATTTATTTATAAACAATACTCGTTTGGAGTGATATGTAGGAAGTGTGACCAGTTCCTAGATCTTATTCAGATAAAAGTTAGAATATGTACAGTCGCTATCAGATATTTTTTAGCTGACAAGGTGACCAAATATTTCTTAACTCTGACTGGTTATTTTAATGGAATGCAATAAATTAAATCATGGTTTCCCATTACCGTCAATATCCGGCTATTTCTTTGCAAAGTTTGTCGTGAATTTACACTTCGGGAATGGGACATGCTGAAATTTTTATACATTTTGGTAATTTTTGATTTTGGTCATTCTGAATTGAAAGAAAAATACTCTGAACCTGGGCCCCTTTGCGAACATCTTGAACTCGTTCAATTTTATTACAGAAATCCTACTGCTCAACATATCCTCCCGCATAGATTTCTAAAGTGACCAGTTCTTAAGCGACCTGCGCCTGCAATCCTCACCTTGTTATTGCACCTAACAAATCACACTAACTGCCCGCTAGGGGGCAGTCCGGTCTATTAGCAGACTCTCGACGAATGCACCTCAGACACAAGGTGTATTTAGTGCACTCGGTACTTCTATTTTTATCTCGCGGCAGACCAGTCGTGTGATGTCCTCGACTTGAGAATAACGCGGTTCTGATTCTGGCATTCGTAGACGTTTTTCTTATCATTTCTATTATATATTGCACTACAATGAATTGTCACAAATGACGGGTTGTCTTCAAAGTATAGTAGTGTCACAATAAATCAACATTAACTTTTTCAACATATTAAATGTTAGTCCTGGTCGGGGTCGAACCCGCGACCTTTAGTGCTGTAAGCAGGAGTGGAGATCTAGGTACCTAATGCACCAACCATTGCATATAATAATATAGTCACTGATATTAGGATATGTCAGAATTAACATAACGTGGTGCAATGTTGACTATGACTAGACCATTCATAAATTAGAAATGTCATGATTACAATTGAAAACAATAACAAATTGAAGTGCTCACTTAGATAAGATAATATACTCGTTTGCCCCTGCCATGGAGCACTTGGGCAGGCAAGACTTGCCAAGTTGTAGCAAATTCTGACTAAAATATAAAAGCTTAAATGAAATACCAAGATATAGTTATAATATCAAAATGTTTGTCTAAACATTTTAGTTATGGCTATTTAAAATCAGGTTAAGGGCTAAAGTCTAAAGTCATCCTATACCTAAACGTTACAATGACGAAGAAAACCGTGTTTTTAATCTCGTCTCATGTCATAAACAAAAAAATCTATCTTTATAAAATTATTCTTTATTTGAATTGAATCCTTCATCATGATTACTAACTAATATAATTGCACTATGACAGTTAAGTTAAATTATTAGATACAATGATTAGGATTAATCAGAGTATTGATCAGATACAAAGATTGTGCTGTTATTGTATGGTTTATTTGTCAATCTGCTGATACTTCATTCCCAAGTGATTTACACATTTACAACAGCAACAATGTTGTCGTGAATTGTAGATGAATGGTGTGAATGAAGCGTCGACCCATTGAGCAAAACTGAACAATACTCAGTGGTCTCACGTGTTGTGTTCACGTGTTCGTGTTCTGTAATACGCTTGATAGAGGTCCTCTGTTATTGTAAAACTAATGGTTTTTTCTAGTTTTGTATTTGAGGTGCCCGTGGCTTAGTAACGACAGGCGATCGGCCATGATCGCTGTTGTTAAGCAACGCACGCCATATCGTGTAATTGTAATTTAGTGATGTATTTTTCGGTCAGATCTCCGTGCTTCGGAGGTCACCTTATGGCTGACGTTCCAAGATGTCAGTCGTTAAGACTAGTCGGAGGCCTTTGGGTGACTTGATAACATCTGACAGTAAGATTTTTCACTAGTTCTACACTTCACCCCTCCAACAATTCAAGCTGAGCCAGTAGTACATTATTGAATCTACTAATAAAGGCTTTTCTCTGTTCCAGGTCAATGGGAGAAGCTGCCGCTGTGGACGTTGGAGCGAGAACTAGTGGTTCAGGACATTGCCGAGAAGGAGAGCATCAAGGTCCTCGAGAAGGCCACCGTGC